>OZ010583.1:109939649-110014649 GCA_963932145.1 Acanthosepion lycidas | reverse complement strand
CTGACATAATTTGCCACAAATGGAAAATTTCAGAAAGCACTGGGAAGCTTCTAAGGTGTTGTGCAGCTGTTGTAAGTGACCCTCATCTGCCCTTGTTCCCCAGCCCAGCTAAGTAGTCTACATTGGCACCAGTTTATTGTTAGCAATCATCACAGCAATACTTACATTCATGGATTGCTTACCAGGTGTTTTGTGCTTGGTAAAGATATTATTCAAAATGTTAAAAGTCCTGCAGATATCCATATGGGTAGTGAAAAGAAATCATTTATGTTTATGAATATCACAGGAAGTCAAACTGTTGGAAAAACTAGACAGGTGTAAGTGTGAAGTGTCTGACTGGGGAGTTTGGTGTTGGAACAACCACCATATATGACCAAATGAAATTGTTAAAGTTTTATGTGATGAACAGAAATTAATGAAAAATTGAAAAAAACATTGCACAGAGCAAAAAATGAATGATCTTGGTCATGGAGTGGATTTGTCAGCGTCAGAGTGAACATATGATGCTTATATAAAACTACCTTCAGGGTATATGTATAAGCTCTGTTCTGAAATGTAAAGGGATATCGTATTTATGCTTGGGTTCCGTTCCCAAGTTACCCCATTTTTTAGATGCTATATACAAATTAAATAGACTGTATTTCAAAATCTGAAAACCAAAGCGCTTCCAAGAATTTCAGATAAAGCATTCTTGACCTGTATTCAGATGTCATGTTTGGTTTTAAGTAGTAGTTTTAACATATAAAAATATATGGTGTTATGGTTAGTAGCACAGAACAAGAAATTGTCAAGCCAAATTCCCTTAGTCATTGCATTCACTTTCACACACTCTACAGAAAGTTATGAATTGATCTTTTTTTTTTTTTTTTTCACCAGCTATGTGTTAAACATCATCATTATTATCATAGCTGTGTTTTTTTTTGTTTGTTTTTTTTAAGGCTTAACTGGGATTAATTTTGCACAAAGTAAGAGATTCTCAGAGGATCTCAAATTAACTCTCTACATATGCCTGTCAGCATATTGAAACTCATCATCATAATTTGAGACAAGGTTTTAGAAGGCCCAATCCTCTTCCTGGCACCTGACTCGGACACTCACAGTAGTCTAAGTACACGTTGTTTTTATAAGTCCTAATTGCTACTTTAGAGCTGCACTCTTAAATTTATGAAGTCTAAGAGTATCAAAGAAGAGCACTTGTCATGAACATTTATAGGCACAGCAAAGCTATGTTAGGACAGTTGTAAAGTAACTTAAACCGAGATGCCAGGTCAGGACCAATAAGTTAGTTTGTAAATGAATGGCAGATAAAGAGGGATGGTAAAACGCCAAAGTTACTTAGAGCAACAAAAGACAGGCAGTTGTGGAGAGCCATTATCATTCATGTCCTGAAAAGGTTTGATACATAAAAGGACATAAAATCACCATGTCCCATCATGACATAGGTGATCATGATTCTCCACAGATTACTTTATTATTTGGTGAATTGCTGTGCATTCCTGGGAAAAATAGTGCAGTGGCTTCCCATTACTCTTCTACACAATTAAGTTTTTCTTCTCTTGCCCAACCAAAGTAAGCTAGACATGTCTACCCTGCTATTTAACCTTTAGCTTGGTTTGGAGTGAAGAAATTGATCCATACCTTTCCCAAGTGTATTTGTGTGAAAGTAAGTGCAGTAGATTAGCCCAAAGTTTGAACTCTGCTCGCCAATTCCATTTTCTGTGCTGGTCTGTTACACCACTTGCACATCCTGTTCAATGACAATAAGGTTTGATACCAAACCTTTTCACAGTTGGACCTTACTTACCATTATCAGTATTTAGCTGTGTACAACATTTGCCCTATGACATGTACAGACATCTAGAACATTTGTCAAATATAATTGTATTGCCTTTCAATATGTGTTCATCTCTCAGACAGCCAGATTAACACCTTACGGCAATCAAAACTCTGAATACGGTCGTGTCCATCAGTAGGTTTATAGAAAGCCAAAAGGTGAAACTCGAAAAAGTAATAAATACAAACTTGAGACGGTTTTAGTCTGAATAACAAAATAAATAAATAAGGCAAAAAGGAAGAGAAAGAATGCAAAGTGGTTGAAGGTTGAACATAGCTGAGAGGTTAAGAGTCTATAGAGGTAAAGGAGATGATAGCAAGTAGTTTGCTTATAGGAATATGTTGGTCCTCATCAATGGTAACCATATAATATCACCCTATGGGTTGTCTCTCATCAACAACCTCTGTTAATGTAGCCCTATGCCTCGTATTGGTCCTCAAGTTCCTTCAGACCACCATGGTTACCATCTAGCTGACTCTTCACTCATTAACATGTAACTTGCTGGTATCATAATGGTAGGCACGGTTAGCTGGCATTTGTTTGTGCGTGACCACTCACTCTGTCATGTGTTTTTTGATCTCATTGAGTGAGAAGATTGCTGATGAAGCAAACTTTCTCATCGGCAGGAAGGACGGGTAGTCTTGGTTTTGCTCAATGTTACTGAATTCTGTCTAGTTAAGTTTGGGTTTGATTCTCCTTGGAATTATTTTAAAACATGATTTTTCAATACATTTCGTTAATAATTTTAACTTTTCGATCCATCTTCCTGTGAGTTTCAAAAATTATCATCCAGTTACTAGACTCTTTGCTCTTTCTTTCTGTTTTCATTTGATCAACCTCCAGAGGTGTCAGCATCACATTATAAAGTTTGCAATGCTAAGTATACAAAAGGTAGAAAGTTACAGTCTGATACAGTGTGATAACAGTCAACACATGGTGAAAGGGCTTCAATATAATGATGTGTAGCAGTAAAAATAAATATATACAAAGTGGCAACCTTAAACAAATGTTCAAATAATAAGACATTAAGAGACCAATGCTAAGAGAAAAAAGTTAAGAGGTTATGTATCAGTGGTGCTATTGTTTTTTTTTGTGGAGGGAGTGTAGGTTTAGGATAAGAAAGTAGAAACTGGGTGCTTTGATCTTGTGCTTTATTGTGCCAGTTTTGGTAATTACTAAGAACTAAACAGGAAGTGATCAAAATGGTGCCTAATCTAAAATGTACTTAAATTAAAAAGAGGATGAACAAAGGGAAATAAAACAATAGAGATGCTGTACTGTGGTAACAGAACAGCAACAATAAGAGGAATATTTTTTTTTTTTTTTTTAATTTTATATTTTTTTTATTTTACTACATTTTAATTTTTTTTATTTTTAATGTAATTTTTTATTTTTAAAAATTTTTGAATTTTAAAGTACAAGCTTCTTTCTTTTTTATTCTCTCTTCTTGCAGATGAACAAAATCAAGAAGGCATGTTAACAGAAAATGCCAAAACTGCCATTGATCAGTACCGTTATGATGATGCTCTGCAGTATTATTTCCAAATTCTTTCAATTTTAGATGAGGCTAATGTTGCAGGAAGAGCCAAATACTTCAGAAACATATCTTTAGTTTATTCTTACCAAAGGAAATATGACAAATCCTTGGAATTTGCTGAGAAATGCTTGTCAATATTTCCATCATTTGGAAAGGTAAATCTTTGGAGCTTCCTTTCATCAACAATTGATATTTTTATTAGATTGTAATAATAAACACAATTTGTCAATATAGGATCTGTACATTTGAATGTATTTTTACCAGAGACAGTACAACAGTAAAATGTATGTCATAAATAAGTCTGGTTGGAAGGAAGTTTTTGCTAGTGGTAGAACTTTAAATTTATAAAGAAACCATGAAGTCTTTCTTTCCAACCAAATAATTAATGGGTAAAATTCAATGGGAAGAATTTTGTATTCTGAAAGTATATGAAAGTAAGAAAAAAATCTTAAAGCATTGACAGCTATTTAATAATATGTAATGTTAATGTTTGATAGGGACATGAGTTTAAATTTTCATACATAGAATAATTGTTTATTCACTCCTGAACTCTGTCAAATTACCATTGGCCAAATTGAGGGTATCTGGTTTTGGGTATTTTCTTCAAATGTTTGATCTTTGTTGTTAGAATCATAGCCTTTTGACCATTGGTTCTTTTGGCCCTCTTTAGGTGTCTATCAAACTTCTGGGAATTTTGAACTGAACCCTTTATTTAATTTACTGGGATAGTGTTCTTTCGCTGCCCATAATCTCATCTGGTTCTTATTTTAGTACTAATCAGTTATTGCTTGCCTCATTTCCACTGCGTCCAAGTACATACTGCCCATCCCAGGGATTGAAATCACAATTACTAATTCACCGAATCCATGAACAAAATTCTTTAATCTACTAGGTGAAAAATTATAATAACAATAAAGATGAGAATATTAGTCTAATTGTAAATAATTCCTCATCCCAGAGATTCAGATATTGAAAGAAGAACTTTAGTTCGAATATTCTTTATTGTGAAAAAGAAACAAAAAACATCTTATTGAAAAACTTAGAATAATTTTCTGCATTAATCTTGACTAGAACTAGATGCAAAAATTTCAGTTTCTCCATTTGAATTTTCTGATGAATTTTAATTCTTAAGTTAATGTTTGAATAAGCTCATGGTAAGTTCATTGGCAATAGTATGTGAAACATTGTAGCCTTCTCGATCCTGGTATGTGTGTTAAACATCCATCACAACCTCCCATTTTCCCAGTTAGGTAATTGTTTTCCCTAGTAATCAGTTGTAATGTTTAAATTTATTTTTGACAAGGCTTACTGGAGAAAAGCCCAAGTGTTGCAGGTTCTCAAAAGACCCCATCTCGCTTGTCATACATATCTCACAGGACTTGCTTATTCAGAAAATCCGGTAGAATTTCTCTCACAAGCAGTTAAACAGCTGGAAAATAATATTCAACAGAAGAAATATGGTAAGTTTGTTTTTGGACTAGTTTTGGAATTCTGAAATAAAGAATCTTAACTTTAACATTTATTTTTTTTATTCTTTATTGTTACATTTTTTTCTTTACACAAAGTTTAAGTCTGAATATTAGTCTGACTGTAAAGTACTATAATAACAATATTATAGAAGGTTGAGTATGTGACTAGTGCCATGGTTAATTACTTGGAAAGAGAAATTATCAAGTTGAAATCAGTATCTTTGCTTTCACATACATTTTGGGAAAAGGTCTAAATCCATCTCTTATCTTTGTCCCCAGCTATGGGTTAAATAACTGTGTTGACTGGGCTCTCTTGGCTTGGGGTTGTAACTAGTCTAGTAAGAAGAAACTCTCTGAATTCTAAACCAGCTTGAATAAGTATGAGCTCTGTCAAGCTATCTTGCCCTATATAAACACAACTGGTGTTATGGCTGCTGTACATGTTTTGTAACCATGACTCAAGGTTCTTGACAGCAAGTAATTTTTCCATATGTGACACATTAAAAAAAGGTGTCGAAAAGTTGAGGAGAGGAGTAAAATGGGTGAGAAGTGGGTGGGAAAAAAAAATAGAATTAATGAAAAAGAAAACAACACTTCTTTTTTTTTTCTCTCTCTCTCTCTCTCTATTTTCCAGATTTCAAAGAATGTCTGCCTTTGTTTCAAAAAGTGGAACGAGTTTTGTGGAGTAAATTCTTGGCTCGAGCCGCTAAAGATGCTAAATGGACAAGCATAAAACTGGTTGTGATTGGTCCTCCAAATGGTGTCCCATTAGCCAACGATTTTGATGCTTCACAGATTTCATTCTCAACTCTGTTTGACACTCTTAAAAGTGAAGAATCTTTGAGAAAGCCTTGCCACATGATGTTGCTAAAACTCTTGAAGCAAGGAGCTGAAATACAAACTTTATCTCAAAACCCTGATGAAATATTTCATGTGCTGGTGAAGCTAGTTCTCTTAACACGTAAGATATTTTCCTTTTTCTTTAACTTACCATTTTCTTTTCTTTTTTTTTTAAGTTACCATTTTCCATGATTGTACAAAGTTTTTGCATCTTGGAAGTTCCAATTTCTCAAGACAAATGATTATGTACTACCTTTAACCCATGAAAATTTTCACGGTTTTCCTATTTGAATTTTCTGATGAATCTTAATACTTTAATTAATGATTGAATAAGCTTGTGCTAAGTTCTATGACAGTAAAATATCTGTAGACATGCCCTACTACATCATTAAACATTTCAGTTTAACAACTTTAATAAAATATTGCAATAACAATTATAAATATGAATGCTGCTCATTATTTTAAGAAGTTGGTACAATTGACAGCTTTTAAACACTATCTTCCCTTTCTTTCATTCATTCATTTTACTGAAACTGAGCAGTGTCTTCTCCTCACTTTCCACAAGATCAAAATCTGTCTTCTCATTTCTCTTAATAATAATTAAAAAATAGGTCAGCAGATAATGTTCTTTTATTTATAGTAACTGAATTTCTGACCTTATTCGGTTTCTGTCATTCGATACTGTCTGAAAAATGGCATTTTATTATGATCACCATTGCTTATATATACATATATATATATATATATATATATATATATATATACACATACATACACACACACACACATACAAAGTACATTGTGGGTGTTTTTAGTCAAACCCCAGAGAATTTGGTATTATGGTATATGTAGTGAAGGATGTTCTTGTGGTGACTGAGGTAATTGTTAGATTGAATGGATTGCAAGTCAAATTACCTAGGTGTAGTATAGAAAGTGTTGATCAACCATTTCTCCTTTGACCTTGTGCCACAAAATAACGTATTTTATATACTTCTCGGCCTTTTGGTTAAGATCAAAGTGTAGTATCTGTTATCAGCTTAATCTGATTCTCTCTCCACTTCTATTTTCTTGTCTTTATATCATTTTCTCACTGAAAGCACGATTATTTATGAAGTATTAGTAGGGTGTAATGGTCATGCAAACTATTGAATGGAGGGACTGAGCACAATTATAAGAGGATGTGGTAAAATGGAAAAAAACGTTGGGGGCAAGCAGTTTGTTTTGTTACAGGTTGGTTTCTCAAGCTGCACTGTGAGCCAATAGAATTAAGAATGAGTTGGTAATAAAGAGCTAACTCAAATAGTTGATATCAGGTGCATCAGAGGAGAGATGTCTAATTTTGATAGCTGAGCTTTCTATACACAATCTGTTTATAAGTTACAGAAAATGTTACACAACAAGATCTGTCTCTCAGAACATGCATTAAATCAAGTGAGTCACTCTCCCTTGCATTTGAGTCTTTCATGTGTAGGTTGAGGACAAATCTGGTCATGGGCAGGATTTCATTACCTGGTGCTATCATCTCCACTAGGTACACAGCTTATGCCAATGCCATCTCCACACTTGTAAAGAGCAATGCCAATATTGACAAAGTCAGTAAGAACCATTTTTCACCAGAGCTTCTCTTACAATTTAATTGTAATATGAGCTCTGTTAACAAAAGGTTACTGAGACATTGGGTTTATAAGTCCCAAAAATTAATTCACTAATGTCCTCAAGGACAACTTTTTTTCAGTTCCCTGAAATTGTTTAAGTTCACTAGAGAGTAAATGGTTATATATATATATATATATATATATATATATATATATATACCCACACATTTTTGTGTTTTACATTACCCCTACCTTCTCTTGTTAGGTGAAAATAATTCTCTAGATCTGAGTGCATTTCATTTTGATTTCCTTTTATTTTTATTTTTTCTGCTACATATTCTGCTGTATTTTCATCTAGTTAACTTGCTTTTCTGCTAATATCTAATCCACAGGGAGGATCCCATATTAACTCATATTTTCATTGTATATAATCATCATTCAGATCATGGGGTTATTCCTTTTGTATGTAAGTAAAATATTGCATCCTCCACTCATTTGTAAATATTGTGGTAAGTGGAGTTCATTAGTTTAGAATTTAATAGGGAACATGTGTTGGTTCAGTAATTGTGTTATGGATGTGTTTGTGTAAATGTGGTATTATTGTGCTAGAAACATTGTAATTTGGTCAGTGAATGTGTCAAGACAAGTTAAATTTAGAATAGTGAAGACCAGTCCCTCAGTCTCATCCAAATTTCCCATTTTTCCTCCTTTTGCAACATTTTATATATTTTCATAAATGAATATTCATTCACTGTTGTAATCCACACAAACTTTTTTTTCTATTTGGACGTCAGTGAACTCTAGCTGGAAGCCTTTATTGTAGATTTACGTTCAAAAGGCCTGTTGTTTATTTTGTTGCTTCCTGATATTTTCTTTAAACAGTAAAGTAACACTGTGTATTTGTACGTTTTTTGCTTAGAATCTTTTTCTTAAAGGGAAGTAATTCTGAAAATATTATGATATAAAGAGTTATCTCCCTCTTCTGTGTGTTTATAATAAACCTCTAACATGTCTATGAAACCGAGAGGTATGGGGTACTATACTCCAGGCTTGCTCATGGCACAACTAAGAAACAGAACTGGTTTCATTTTTAGAAATTTGGAAGAAAATTAATTTAACTATACTTGAAAATACTTAGAATAGTTTTAATACTTAAAATAACCATTGGAAAGTGTGGTCAGAAGGAACCTTTAGTTTTCCATGGTCAGTTGAATTGGTATATTTTCCATACTTTTTATAATAAAAATGGGTTTCATATTAACTGGGTTTATTATCATTTCTTGTAATATATCCAGCTATGTATACAAGAGCCATTTTTATTTAATCAGAAAGAGATGGTTCTAAAATTTCCAGATTGTCAAGTATTTCTGTACCTTCCTCACAAAGTTTATAATCACAAGATGTACATTGGTGACCTGGCTTAACATCAAAAGCATCAATATTTACATTTTGATTTAAAAGTAAAGATGTCTGCTTCATATGCAGCTTTTCAATACACTGTTGGACATTTATAAAATAGTTACTACCTGATCCTTGATGAAGTTTACTAAATTCTTTTTCTAATAGATCAGTTGTAAATTGCCCAAGTAGCGCATATTTATGGCTTGTGGCTAAAAGGTGTTGATAGACTAACAATTCCATTCAAACTATAGTGTATGGTAGTAGCAGTGTGTTTGGATAATTGCTTTATACGATTGTCTTGATTGCTAGCCATATTAATATAAATTTATGAGCCATTTGGCCAAACTCAATGATAAAATCAAGTCAGCTGTCATTCAGAGATCTGATTTTAGCTTGTAGAATGTCATTGCATAGTTTATCAATTTGAAGGGTCGTAATATTTAAAATTTTCCATGTCAAAACCTTGTTTATAAAGGTGGCAGGCAGTATCATTCTTATTCCAGACTGAGTGAGAAGTACATTATGTTTTCTTTTTTAAACACTTTGAGACAAGTAGAAATTCGTTGTCTTTCTATGGACTTTGGAGCAATAGAAATTTCATTTAAATCTGAAAGTTTAGTCTTTCAGATTCAAACACGATATGACTGTTAAAGATGTGCCCATTCTGCAACTCATTTTACTTCATTATCATCAAAGATTAGTTCTCCAGTTTTTTTCTGTAAGCCACAAATTGAGAATATTTTTGAAGAGATGAACATAAACAAAAATCAAATGTTCATTATCTTCAGTTAACTAAGGTTTTTCAGAAAGTATGGAATATAATTTAAAAAAAAAAAAAAAAGCTTGATTTACTTGGTTGCCATCACATATAATAGTCTTTATATCACCTGGTACAGAGGCCTGAATTGTTAACTTGGTTTGCTCAAATAAAAAGGCTGATGTTAATTTTGAAATTGGAATCAATCTTGTAAGACATTTTGGACCCCCATTAAGATATATCAGCATTATACCAAGTACTGTTTGAGCAAGTAGAGATAGATTGTCAACTGACTTATCAAATAGCTGTTTCTCATGATGTAGTAACATTTTCTTGATATATACTTCATCATGGAGAATTATGTTCTCTTTGATTAGCATTAAGAGTATTAAATAAAGATGGCAAAAAATAATTTTCGTTAAGTTTTGAAACTTTTGATGTCATCCTTCTTAATGTTGTTAATGATGGTAATTGAAAATCCTGTCTTAATCTATTATACGATGACTGTGATGTTGCATAATACTCAAAATCACCTATTCTGCACTGTATTTCATTCCAGCCATTTTGGGGACTATTGCTGAAAAATGCTGACTCAAGATATCATTCTTGTGATCAAAAGCCATAGAATTTAAATATCAGATTTCTTCCAAGTATCAACTGTATTTAGGTTTTTGGATAGGCTGTTAATATAACACTTAATTCCATGATGAAAGGTTTCAAACTGCAAATTTTTATAATTTCTCAACATAAAGAAAGAGATAACTTTTGATGACTGAACAGTTAAAATATTTTCAGCCAAAAATGTTACAACTGGACAGTCTTTTTTGTTGTTGATTAGATTTTCTTTCTAATTTGTATAATTAATCTTATCTAATCCTAAAAATATTCATTTCATCATCAATTTGATTTTGAGCAGTACTGGAGGTTTTCTTGATATCCCTTTGTACAGCAGAGGGTGTTAGTATTTGACTCTTTGGCACACCTGACCATACAAATGGTGGATTTTTAGGGTGGATTTTTCCATGAACTTCTATGTTATCAAAATTTGAAGGTCAATGTAATTGACAAATAACTGGTATTGTTTGTACATTCAAATTGACATTTGGAACTGATTTTCTCCATCATTCTCTCCCATCTTTGTCTTTTGGAAAATGATAAACTGATATTTTATTCCATCTAGCACACAGTTTTGTCTTGGTGGTTTCTGTAATTCGTTTTGCAAGCAACAACACAACATTTCTGGGACATTACTGGAAACTAGATAATATCTGAAATGATAGAATAAACTTTTTAAGCACAATTATTTCTTTTACTGCTTCAATTTACGTGTAACTTTACAAGCCAAATTAATTATACTCTCTTAATCCCAACTTTTCCCTCCCCCATTATACCAATAAATTAAAAAAAACAGAAATTTTAGAGGGTTGCCTTATTTTAGAAGAACTTGAAAAAAATGACTGAGCAGCAAGCAGCAGTATGGTTAATATTTCATTCACTGTATTTTTAGAATATTGAATTAAATATATTTTATTATATGACATAAAATTTATGAAAAAAAACATTCTTTAAGAGCTTTTTCATTAATTTTGTAATAAGAATATGACATTTAGTTTTATTTTACACTTTAATGGAAAATTAAAAAAAATTAAACCAATAACATTTGTTTGTTAATTTTACCTTAAAGGAAATCCCAACTAATAAAAAAAATAATTCTATGAATACATTTGTTCTTTATGAATAACAAAAATATTAGAGAAAAAATATTAAAGTAACTTTGTGAAATAATAATGGAAATTTATTTTTAATAAATTTCAAAGTATAAAATTTAAAAACAAGCATCAAAAAATGTTTTCATAAAGACATACGTCTGTTAAAATAAACTAGACATTAACTTTATTGTAATATTATTTATTAATGTCATTTTCTTCTTTAATTTTAATAAATGAATCATTTACAGTTCACTCAATAAAAAGAAAATGCGGTAAAAAAAAGAATTCTATTTTTAATATTTAGAAACAAATATACAGAGCGTAAAAAAGAGAATTCATTTTTGAAGCATAACTTTGCTTTTCTTTTTCTTTTTTTCCAAGAACATTGAATAAACTTTTAACAGAAAAATATTAAATATTAAACTTAAATTTTTAACAGAAGAATGTTGAGTCAGTGATTATTAAGCTAACTTTTTTACTATACTTTTTTAAAAGCTTTAGAAGACCCTAGGAAAATGACTTAGCTGCAGGATTAATTTTGTTCACACTCAGTGTTTTTACAATATCAAAAATAAATACTGAATTAAATATTTAGAATTTAATTATAATTATATACCGTTAAATGTAAAAACATACTTAAATGTTTTTTTCATTCATTTTGTAATACAAAATATTACATTTGCATCTGTGTTTTAATGGTAGATTTTTAAACTAAACTAAAATAGTTTAATGTTTAAAATGAAGACACAAATTGCTCGTAAAATAATTACATTTTATCAATGAATAATTCTTATGAATAACAATATCAAAGAAAAATATTAAAATAACTCTGACCATTGACAAAGAACTGAATGCTTTTATTTTTGTTTTTTTTCTTTGAGAAGAATCTTAATAGACTTTAAGTGAAAAATGTTAAATAAGAAGCTTAAAATTCCAAGTAACAAGACCAAGATTCCTAAATACCATTTTTGTGTAGTGAGTTACAGACACAAAAAGTTTGTTTTTACAATTTACATAAAAAATGATGTAGCAACTCAAAATAGAATAAATAAATCTTATACCTTACCTCAATTAAATAAGGTAAATGATATTCCAAATGCAAGGAAAAATTTCTTTGAATTTCTTAAGCCAACAATACTGGTGAAGTAGCTAGCTCAAATTGAAACTAAAATGCCCTGCTGCTTTAAAACCAGCCTTCAGTTCTCCCCCATTTTTACATTATGAATTGGCCATCTAATATAGAACACTGTGCCAAGAGGTGAAAACACTGATCCTCTGAAAGATTGGAATACCTCAATAACAATTGGAAAAATATATTTGTAGACTCAAATATGTATCAGTATAAAAGTTTACTATACATGAAGTGGAGGTTCATTTTAAAAAAAATTTTTTTACTGTTGATTGCTCCCATAATTACTACATGTTAACATAATTGTAAAGAAAATGCGTTTAACGACTTGCATATAAAAAAAAAAACATTGAATAATGTCTTGGCAAAATATGACATCATTTTTGATGACATGAGTAAATATGTATTTATATAAAATTCTACTAGACATAAAGTGGGTGATCAGTTTCCTATTGTTATTAAGTGATAAAGAAACCCAAACCAGAATTACTATATATTAATATAATAAGTGGAAAAATATACTTAAAACTCAGATGTGTTAGTGATCCAATATTCAGTCTACCAGGGTAGATTGTTCACAATTCATTGCCACTCTGGATTGAATAAAGAGTTCAGTTCCAGATTCTCCGAAGTTTACTCGGATCAACAGACACCTAGAAAAAGACTGTGAGCACAACAACTAAAACATTATAGTAACAACAAAAATAAAGATATTTGTCTGACTAAATAATTTGCCATGTTCTTATAAATATATTTTTTTTTAAGGGGGGGGGGTGTTATTCCTTTTGTTTCCAGCTTTAATTTTATTGCTCATCTCCAACGAGAGGTTTGTCTTGACTGTGTGGGAGGGGAATATATTCCAATGTTTTATTTCAAATTTAGCTATATTTTGTATGTGCACATTAAATTACACAATCATTTGTAACTCACATATACATGACATATGCATATACATGACATGTGCAGGCAAAGTCACATGTGACAGAATCTGTTTGTCTTTTAACATATAGACAAGTGTACCTATGTTGTCAAAAATAATGGCAATATTTAGATTTTAATAGCGAACTGCAATGGGTAGGGGCTTGAAACAATATATTGACATTCAATAAAGCAGGGATAAAGAATTCTAAACTAAAATCAAGGCCAATGAACTGTTTAATTAATCCGTTCCCTTTATATTTTTTAGATGTTCAATAGTATCTCCAATTCATTGATTACTTCATGTATTATATAAATTGCCTTTTGGCTCAATATCTTTTCATATTAAAAGTTTATCTGTTTAATATAACAGTGAAATGGAAATATAAGGTTGGTGCAAAAATAATGACGTAATAATGTCGTTTTTTGGCGTATTTTTTAACGTCAAAAAACGACATTATTATGTCATTATTTTTGCACCAACCTAATATCTCTGAAGAAAAAGATTAACAGAATGACAAAGACGGTGATGACAAAGCCTATTTCAAGACCAAGTTGAAACAAGACGATCACTTAACAGACAAAGGTATCTGAATGCCTCACCTGAAAGGCTTGAATAAATAAAACTGCAATCTAAGAAACATACGAGTAAAGAATTTTCCTCAGGAGCTAATTTGGGCTAAATGCAGATACTTTATTTGTATAGATTATTAAAATGACTAAGGGAAGTAATCACTCATAAATTTGCTAAATTAAACTGGTTTACCTCCCCTTCCTATTACAATGGGACAGGAAATATATAAGTATGCATTGATAATTATTATATGATTGACGTTTTTTTTTTGTTTTTTTTTGTTTTTTTTTTTTTTTACAAGTTTTACCTGTGCTTCAAGAAAAATAACAAAACATTTTGTAGAGTATTATGATTAGTGTTTTTGTATATTGGTTTTTGAATATATTTTTTTGAGATTCTTATGACCTTCTTTTATGTACCATGCCTCTTCAGTATGTGCATGATCATGGCTCTCCACAACTCCCTATCATATATAGTTCAATTTGTTCTCTTATTAGCCATCCCAGTTCTGCCATCCATTTACACATGCTCATTAGGTAGGTTACTCATAGTTTTACTCTGCTCTTACCTTTTTAATATGACCTGTAAACTCATGGTGAGTTCTATGACAATAAAATATTCATAGAATTTCCCCTGTCACATTGTTAAATATTTGAGTTTAACAACTTTATCAAAATATTGCAATAACAATCATAAATATGAACGCTGGTCATTATTTTAAGAAGTAAGGGGGTACAAATGAAAAGATTTGAAATTAACAGCTTTTTCTATTTCACTGAAACAGACGTTAAACACTTCTATCTTCTTTCTTTCATTTTCTCACTGAAATCAAGTAACGTCTTTTCCCCTCTTTAAATGCAATTAAAGCAGAATAGTACCTTATTTATGAGATATTAGCAGGACGTAACAGTCGTGTGAATTAAGGAAGGGAGGTACAAGCACAATTATAATAGGATTATAACCTTTGACATACATTTTTTTTTTTTTCTTTTTTTTTTAAACTAAGAGGAAGGGGAAAAGAAGACAAATTCTAAATAACATATATGGCAAAAAAACAACAACAAAATCTAATCAATTTTCATTCCTCCTACTTCACTCAGATTCAGACTTTCCCATGAAAATATTAGATGATATGCATTAAGTCTTTATAGCTTTCCCTCTGTAAATGGGAGTGGCTTTGAAGTTTGGCTGTGATTTGCCTGTAGTATGCTTATATATATATATATATATATATATATATATATATATATATACACACACACACACACATACACTGTAGTGATATCAGCTGATATCTTGCTAAGGACCCATCTGCAACACATCACAGAAATTGCTTTGGCAAAGTAGGCCAGATTAATGGAGTGAACCTCACAAGAACCAAGTCAAATGATCCTGACAAAGAAGGTTACTGAGTGAATCTAGACCCTGAGTTCATGATGAATGATAATTTTTTAGGTAAAGATGAAAAGACAAAGAATGCATTATCTCTTTAAGACGGTGGTTCCTAGCAACAAAAGTCAGAAATGGACAAGAAGCCATTTGCTTTGACTGTTCGCCTTTGCTCCTCTCCAGCAGTAGGTCACAACCAGATAAAATTTGCCTACTGCTACAATCTTGTTTGATGGTTCCATTTAGTAGGTAATGATCTGGCCAAAGAATTATTTTTTAAGCCATAGGCTAAAAATGAACCTCGTGTCTGGTCCGAGCTGCAGCACTACACTATTAGTGTGTGGGTGTGTGTATATATATATATATATATATATATTGGGACATTGAAATTGTCTCTGTTTTTTTTTGTTTTTTTTTTTAATCCAACTAGTGCCATTAAGTCTTACTATAGACTGTCTAGAATCCATTATGATTTTTATTTCTTCGTCAGTAATTTTAGTATAATTTTTAGCAAAATTTAAGCTATTTTCTAATAAATCTTTAGAAATGGAGGGGTAGAAGTTGATGATATCTAATTGGATAAAAGTGGCTTTATTTTTAGATTTTGGAACCAGTTAATGGCATCAGATGAATCTTTCCAAAGGTTTAAGAGGTATATTTCTAATATAGATATGTTTATTATTTTTAGAATGTTTTTAGAAATTATTCCTAACTCTGATTTGGAGGGATTTATTACACTGGAATGTATATTATTTTGAAATTGCTTTTTATATATATATATATATAATATATTTATTTTCAGCATTTCACCCCTAGCAAGGTGGGAAGCCACTAGCATGCAAGGGGTTACAGAGAATTTGGAACGAGAGCAGATAAGAATGATAGAGGAGAGGATGAGAAGTATAGTGGATAGATCAAGGCAACTGGAGATGTCAATGGACATTACATTTGAATAGTTGAAGATTAAAACTATCAGGGAAACAGGAGTAAGGAAGGGAGTTCCACAGTCAAGAGGTGCAAGACATGGAGCTATTGGAGTAGAAGAGGCAGCTACATTTAACCGTTTCAACAGTGAAAGGGTGAGAGTGGGATGCCAGCCATGTAGGACGCTTGAATTCACAAAGTCTGGGAACCAGCGAAAGCAGCTTCATCAGAGCAATTAGCATGAAAGTATGTGTAAAAAGGACAGAGGCGACGAAATATCTGTGAGAGAGCAACTGCAGACGAGATGCCAGATCAGGGCTAATTATATTGCATATCTGTCTCTGGATCTTATCAAGAACTCTGAGCCAAACAGAAGAGGCTCCAGACCATATATGGCAGCAATACTCCATGCAAGGACGAATGGTTGATTTGTAGATTTGAAGGATCGATTCCGGGGAGAAAAATTTCCTGGTGCGGCACAGGGAGCCAACTTTCCTTGCAGTGGATGAAGCAATTGACTCAATGTATTTGTTCCATCTCAGGTCAGTAGACAGCATGGGACCGAGCAGCTGCAGAGAGGCACTTTCGGGAAGTTGAGCATCAGACATTCTAATGGGGGGAAGGGAAGGATCTCTGTGGTCATTAATTGAGAGCAGTTTTGTTTTGAGGCGTTAAAGTTAACCAGCCAATTACTGCCCCAGTTCACAATCGATTGGAGGTCCTTTTCAAGACTAATGGCCAGGTTAGTTTTGTCAACGAAAAAGCGGAAACCATATTGCTTGTCTGAGAGCAGATCATGGGATGTAAGGTGGTTAACCACTTCAGCATTGATTAAAGCTTTGAAGACTTTGCTGAAGAGGGCTAGGAGACTGATAGGACGGTAGTTCTTAAATACAGGAACAATCGATGAGGACTTCCAGCAGTCTGGAAAACAAGATTCCTTGAGGCAGTAGTTGCATAATTTGGAGAGGGCAGGCGCCAGTTCAGGCACACATTTCTTCAAGACAATGGCTTGTATCCCATCTCCACCACAAGCCTTGTGGGGGTCTAAATTAGAGCTAACTCCATTACATGCATTATGTGCAAGTTGCTCAAAAAGGCCTCAGTTCTAAGAGGGAAATCGGGTATGGGTACACCGGAAGAGTCAATCGTTGAATTGAATGAAAAATTCTAAGCAAAGCATTCAGCCTTGTCGGCAAAGGAGGTCAGGACTCCCCCCCCCTCCTAAACATGGGCTTGGGTACTTGCTTTCAATAAAATTACAAACAATGGGGAGAAAGAGATGGCTAAACGATTCAACATTGGGATTTTATATCTGGCAAGATTTTCGGCCAACTAGAACATAAGAATACTGGCGACGTACTTTCATGCGCTGTCAGAGACATTTTTTTTTTTTTTTTTTTAAATTTTCAAATAGGAATTTCCAAATAAACGAACAAACAGGGTTACAAATTAAGTTAGAATAATTAGGACACAAATAAATACGTTGAATTAGTCAAACAGACATGTTTCATTAAATAATATAGGCAAGTTTTGTCTATGTATTTTAAGTAAGTTCCTTTCATATTGTCTGATAAGCTTAATATCATTATCATTGAAAGACAAAAGGAAATCACCATATTGATACATGTTTAAATCCAATATGAAAGAAACTTACTTAAAATAGACAAAACTTGTGTATATAATTTAATGAAACATGCATTAATGAAAAATTGCTGCCTAAATATACACTGTATATATGAAGAAAAATATACAGAAAAAACAAACAAAAATCAAAAAAAAAAAAAAACAGCATAATTGCATATACGGATTTTTGTTCGTTTTTTTTTTTTTTTTTTTTCCTTCATCATACTGTTGGATCTATATCCATATATTTGCTTACACACACTATATATATATATATATATATATATATATATATATATATATATATATATATATATATATATAATCTTGTCTTTATTAGTTTTTCCATATTTTAGTCAGTGTCCACACTCCCTTTTAAGTCCTCAATTGATCTCCAAGGAGTGAGGAATGAAAACTAGTCAGTTTTTGTGTTTCTTTTGATTTGCCATCAATTTCTTTGTTCTCCTGTTAGTATTAATATGAAGTTCTAATGAATATGACATGGAAATTCAGTTTTCTTTTATTATCAAATAATAAACTGATCCCTGTCAGAATTAGTGCTATAACAATGGAAAGTGTGGTACTATAACTATGATAATAATATTTTTCTTATTCTTTTAATAATATTTGAGTGTTTTAAATGTTTTTCACCCAATTATTATAGTTTGCACATCCATACACCAATGCCCTGTGATTGTTTCTTCTCCCCACCATTTCTAAATTTCTTTGCATTATTCATTTAAAGTCCATTATTGTCATAACAGAGGCACTGCCATCTGTTGTTGACAGTACAAGGGGAGTAAGTCTACCTCTACTTCCTTGCACTGGCAAAATTAAAAGTTAGACAAAATTTTGAAATACTATGGATTTATTATATGGTAAGATCATTTATATTTAATTATTTTTTTTTATCAGTTTTTTATTTACATTTTTTCATAAAAAAAGAATATTTTTTAATGTATTTTTTATCTTTTTTTTATTCTTTCTACAAATTAAAAATGTCAAAATATAAGCAAATACAGAACCATCTGAAGTGTTTTAACAGATAATGAAAAATGTACCCCCCCACACACACACAAAAACATGAAGGTGCATTGAAATAGCGAAAGATGCCTTTCAAAAGCTACAAAGTATTAAGAAACAGGAAAATTTCATTAGAGACAAAGAAAAGAATACTGACTACTGAAATGTTATTTAATATCGCTTCTCCTATATGGCAGTGAATGTTGGATAATTTCCTCATAGACGAAGAAAAATCTTGAGGCAATAAAGGTGCAGTCCTTCAGAATGTCTAATACAATTAATGAAACACATGAGTAACAAGGAAAATTGAAACGAAAAGGACAAATACTTAGAATCGGAAAGAGACATTTTAAATTTCTGGGATACATAATGAGGAAAGGGGGCTCAGAAAATTTTACACTCACAGGACATTGACTGCAAGAGGGACAGAAGGGAAAAATAAGTAAATAGCCTGCCTAAAAAGCTTGTGTAACTGGATTTTAGGATCAGAGTGTTGAAAAACAGTAAAAAAAAAGCAAACATTGCTAAGAGCTTTAAAAAAAAAAAAAAAAAAAAAAGCAGAAAGTTGATGCTATGATCTTCCAAGGGATACACAGCATGTAAAAGAATTTTTCTTAATCTTTACTTAAATTATTTTTTTTCTTATTAATTTCATTTTAAGTTTCATTTTGAACCCTTTTTATTCTTTCAACATTTATATATTTTTTTCATAATTATTTTTTTTTTAAATTATATATTTCTTTTTCATTTTTTTTCTTTTTAACTCAGAGTCATGTGATGTGTTGGAGTATGTCCTCAAAAGAAATCCGTTGACACCAACCAAAGAAAATGAGATGCTTCTTCAAACTGCTGTGAAACATGGAAATGTTTCAAGTGAATTGTCTTTCAGAGTGGTTCATCTTTTGTTGCAAAAAGGCATAAACCCTAAAGCTACAGACAACTCTGGGAAAAAAGCTTTGGATTACATTTCAGAAAAGTTTACAATGACAGGAGCCTTGCTCCAAATATATACACCAAGTATGATTATTTATTTATTTATTTTTACTCTTTCACAACTTTCCATACAATGGGAGTCCTCGACTTACAACAAAGTTCCATTCCTACAATGCATCGTCATTCAATTTTCCATGTAAGTCAGTACATAACTGTGATTTTTCCATTAATAAGCACTTGATTACCAACAATCCAACCAGGAAATGATCCACATGACATTTCTCATTCTAGGAATGTATGACTACATATTCTTCCACTGCATAATGACATAAGTCAAAACAAGATTAATGGAGATTGTGTCATAATCACAAATTGTCATAGGTTGGGACTGTTGTAAAACGAGGACTTAGTGTAAAGTCTGTCCTTAAAAAAAAAATTTCTGTAGTCGATTTTCTATTTTATCTAATAATTCTCCATGATCACATGGATGATAGAGCAATAAGTTGGAAGGAACTGGTTAGGTTTTTTTTTTTTTTGGGACAATACAAAATTTCATTAAAATTCTGTTATGTCTATTCTAAAAGAAACTAATTTCTTAAAGAAAAATTCTTCTCGCCAATAGCAGGTTGCTGTTTCTTTCTGCAGTAGACTGGTTGCCAACCAAGGCTATAGGACCCAGTCTGTCCTGCTATTTAACCTATAGCTGGGGGGAGAAGAGATGAATTCATACATTTCCCAAGTGCATCTGCGCATAAGTGAATGTAACAAATTCAGCTGGAATTTGCATTTGGCTCACCAATTTCTCATTCCAGGCGAATTATCCATTTACATCGCAACATCCCTATTAATAGTACAACACCTTCTGTCGCCATTCTACACTCAATGGTGTAACCACATTTAGTGGTCCAGTCCTCAGAGTCTTAGGACAACATTTTAACTAGAGGGCTAACTATGCACTGATCAATGCTGGTTGTTGGTTGCTGGCTGCTTCAGTCCACACCAACTCTGCTCATGTTGTGTTCTTGATCTCCGAAGAGTGGAAGATTGAATGTCATAGTAATTGCAGTGCTGGTTCAAGCTGTGGTAGGTGCTATATTAAGGAAGAAAAATATTTTCACTAAAAAAAAAAAAGATTCATGGAGTTACTCTTCAATTGGTTTATATATTTCATGATACAACAAAAATTAATTCTTCTCGCATCAATCTATATAGTGACATCGTGCCTCATCTAGTAATTTGGGTTCAAAGTTCTTTGGAACTAGGAAATCTGGTGGCATCTGATGTGAATTCCAGAGGCTCTCTATGGAGGTTCTCAGCCCAAGTCCTCAAGCTCCCAAAGCCATCTGCTTATATGCACTTTGACCTAAAACTAGTGTGGGTTTAATTTTCACATTAATTTTACTAAGGTTTCTTTGTTCCCTATTTCTGCTTTCTTGATCAACTTTCTAAATTTAAAGAATCATCCACCTTATCAGGAATAGTTACAGAGATTGCTCCCCCTCTAACTCCAACCTGCTTCACTTCCCATTTTGCACCGCCGCTCCACACAGGCAGCATGAAATCCTCCCTCTTCCTCCTTCCTTCCTTCCTTCCTTTTTATTCTGCAGCCCATCTTTATGGTCAGCCCAACTATCTTTGTGACAAATCTAATTTTCAAATCGTGTGAGCAAAAGGGCGTAGTTTGTTGTAATCATGAATCTTAATTCTCCTGCCTCTTCAAGAAAGATAAAATTGTTCTCTATCTGTGAGCTGATCACTGTCTTAACAAAAACACAAACCAGATTGCCTGCTTGATCAATTTTTCATAACTTCGACCCTCACAGCTGGTTCGTTCCTTGTTTTCATTTCCTAATTCATGTTTCTCAACAAAAATATATTTGTTTGCCTAAATTCTCAAGGAAGAGATAAACTTCAAATCTGTTTTCATCTGCATGCTAGACTCTTGCTAGATAAGAAAAATAAACTTTAGGAGAGAAATCCAAACACAGGAAAATGTCTCCATTTTCTCTCTCTCTCTCAGCCTATATTCCATTTTGGGCTTAACCCTTTTCTGCTCAAAATCAACATTTAACCACCTTGTGGCCTCAGTGTCACAATAGTAGTGGGGCTTTTAATATATGGAGTACAAACACACATACACAAGTTAAGCTCTTTTTAAATTGATGAATGAAATCCAGGTGATGTCTGAAAAACTTAAATTTCGATATTTCTATTATTTATCTCCATATGTTGAAACACCAATTCCAATATGATCTCTGAAGTGAAGCAAGATTGAACCTGATCAGTACCTCATTGTGTAATCACTTGGAAATACCAAGTGCTATAAGCTTGGGTGTGCAGGTAGTATAATGTATAATGACTTAGAATTTTTAATCAGAGCAGTTTCCAATTACAGTTGGGTTTGTTATGTTCATTCATGCTCAAATAACCTTTGGTAAAAAAGGTATGAATCCATTTCTTCCCCCCTCAGCTATGGGTTAATTAATAAGGCTTGCATTAATAAAAATTATACTTATTATAAAACCCAGGTTGTGTGTGTCTGTACGTTTGTATATTGGATCGGATTTCCTACATTTTTCAATCGATTTCAACAAAACTTCACAGCACTACGTAAAATTACCTTGCAGTGGTTCTGACAGCGCCAAAAATTGGAAAAACCCAATTGTTTTTGCACGAAATCAATTTGAAAACATGATTAAGAGGCATCGCGAGAATGCAAGGGGGACAACTCATATCGAGTTATACTTATTATAAAACCCAGGTTGTTTGTGTGTGTGTGTTCGTTTATATATGGGATCGGATTTCCTACATTTTTCAACCGATTTCAACAAAACTTCACTTTTTCTTTTTTTTTTTTTTTTTCTTGGGCAGGTAGTGTTTCTTATTGTCTTGCACACTTTTTTCTATTTTTACATTCAGAATGCTTTAAAAATTCCATTTACAAGACAATTGTTTATAATAAAATTCTATTCAATTGGTAGACTCATAATGATAGAAAACAATGTTTGAGTTTGGGTTTGACCAATTCGTAAAATAAAAAAATAAAACTAATTAAGACATGCATGTCTGTCAACCTTAAACAATAATCTTTGTCAATTTTATTTTTCAGTCTTTATGATGGTCGATACTTGATCTATCTCTTACTGTTACACCCCGAGCAACACCAGGCTCTACTGCTAGTAAATAAATAAAATTGCGTACAAAATATTTAGGTTTTGGCATTACATGACCCATAGAGGTCGATATGCCACTAAACAAAATCAACCAACCAAATTACTTGTCTTTTCCTGTATGGTTTTGGAGATGTTCTTTGTTTATTCTTTAGATCAGTGTTTCTCAACTGGTGTTCCCTGGAACCCTTTTGCAAGAAGTGTCTAGGACTTCTACAGGAAACAGTGATAAATAGGCTAATGCATTTCTGAGTAATTTTAAAAAAAAGTTTTTTTATATTTGTAAATTTACTTTATATATATATATATATATTTATGTATAAGCATAAAAATGTCTTAAAATAATTGTCAGACTTTGTCCATTTCATAATGTGATGTAATTTGGATACGATTTGAGCAGATATGAATGTATGTGAGAGATTCATGGAAGATTGTAGTTTAAAAGCAGTAAAATTGACCTTGCCAATCAAACGATCCTTTCGTGGCTCAGTCAGTTAAGGCATGACGGTTCCGTATAGGATACAGGTCAGGTTCAATTCCTGTTAGAGGGCGAATATTTTCTATGAAAATTTCTTGGACTTTCATGCTGGTAAATGTTATTAATACTGTTTATTATAAAACAGAGCATTTACTTAAATATTTGTATCTATAAAAAGAATGTATAAACATAAAAATATCTTAAAATAGAGAGAAATTCTATATTAGTTTTCAACTTTTTTCGCTTTTTTTTTGTTTTCACTGTTAAATTTTGATTGATAAGACAGACAAATAATATTTTCGTCTGTTAAAATAAGTTTATTCTCCATATGAGGTGATTTTGGATTTTATTGTGTATTAATTTTTGTTCTTTAATAATAAATACATTGAGCTCTTTTTGTGGATCAGTTTTAATATTTTATATTACTAGGATCCACTTGGATTATATACCAATGAATTTATTACCTTTACTCATAGGAAGTGCTTTAGTTTTCAGATTTTTTTCTGATTTTGGAAGACAAACTATTTAATTTGTATATAGCACCTAGAATTTGGGGCAGCTTGTGGATGGAACCCAAACATAAGCATTATATCCCTTAATATTTCATAACACAGCTTATACATATAGCGTCCTGGGTATGACGATAAACTACGTCCAACAGCAAGGTAAAATATTACTAGCTATATACACACACACACACACACACACACACACACACACACACACACACACATATATATATATATATAATCTTTTCTTTTTTTTTTTTTTTTTTTTTTGACAGAATAGTGTTGCCAGCTATACGTTTTTGAAAAATAGTATTACCACCTGTACACTTTTGAGGAAAAAAATATTAACAGAAATAGATTTTTGACAAAACGAAAATATTACCCCCCCCCACCCCCCACAACAAAAAAAAAAAAACAAAGTTGTTGGCATTAAATGACCCATTGAGGGTGATGTGCCGCAAAACAAACCAAACCTTATACATATACTCTAAAGGTAGTTTTATATAAATAACATAGACCCTGAAGATAGTTTTATATCAAATTTAATAAATTTTGGGTACATACAGATAATGACACTAATCAAATAATACTCACATGGATTTTTTAAGTAGTGAAATTAAGATTCATGTAAAAATATTTTGTATTTTCTATACTTGTACAAAAAACATCACCACTACTTACAAAAAATATATAAATGCAGGACTTTTTGAATATCTTTACTGAGCATGAAACATCTTGCAATCCATGAACGGTGTTGCTGTGACAATTGTGAACAAAAAAACTGGCCCCCAACATAGGCCATGTAGCTAGGCTTTTTGAAATTTTCCATTTATGGCAAGTCAGCACCTGAAAACCTTTCAGATTTTGGAGGTTTGGGAAATTTCTGATAAAGGATACTCAACCCGTCCTACATTTGAATCATTTTGTGTCAAATCAACAAGGGTCTGACACAATTTTTTTTTCAAATTTGGTACACTTATAGAATTTCATGATAGAAATTGAATGATACCTAAGAACTTACAAACTTTCAAAATGAGATGGAAAAGCTTCAAATATTCTAGGAAAGAGAATTTCTTGAAATAACCTTAAATACAATCAAGATCGGTCATTGTGAAAATGTAAGTGGTTTCCATATCCAGATTTTTATTTTCTATTTAAACATGTATTCCAACAAGAATAAGTTTGCTTGTTAATCTTTGTAAATTTTAGGAATATTTTAATATTAATATTAAATATTTTAACTTAATTTATTAAATATAAAAATACTGAAAATTTTTGTGCATTTAGTGTACAATATCAATAAAAATTTGTTAACTATTAACATCATTTGATGCATATTTTCATATTATTTTATCTTAACATTAATTCATGACACTTTTTTAAATAATTATTTTCATTATGTCACTTCTTCATATAAAAATCTATTTGTTGTATAATAAAATATAAACAAAACCAAAAATAAGGTTGTTTATTTCCTACCAAATTGGCCAACATTTAACCATAAATAACTCAAATTTTGTTGTCTTTATGATCATAGTTTTAATGTGAATATCAATCGGCATTCAAAGAGCTTTCTAAAGATATATAACTTTACCATATTGAAAGATAAAAATGTTAGCACATCGATGCACAAATCTGCAATTTTGAATTTGGCCCAACTCTGCAAATACCATGTAACTCAGGTCACAGTCAAAATTCCACCATAGAATTCTTGAGATATTTTGCCATAAAGCAGTCAAATTTAAAAAAAAAAAAATTAAAGATACATTTTTTTTGAGAAGTTAAAGACCAATGCATAGTGTCATGGTCAAATTATCTTATTTGACCTTTAAACAAAAAACTAAATAAATCATCTTTTAGATCTATCCAAATACTTTGAAATGGTATATAATTTAGGCTTATGGGTGAAATAACTGAAATATTGATATTTAAACTTTGTAACTATTTTCCAAAATTCAGCTCTTAGAAGGACAAAGGTCATATCTCGGGAACCTTTTGACCTAGAGATGTAAAATAGGTACCATTCAATTTCTATCATGAAACTATAAGTGTACCAAGTTTGAAAAACATCTGTGCCGGTGATGGTCAAACCCTTGCTGATTTGACACAGTGATTCATTTTGAACCAAGTCCAATGTTTTGGGAGTGAAGTAGAGCAGCCCAAATAATTAATGCAGTAAAAGGTTACAGATAATACAGTAAAAAAAAAAAAAAAATACACAATACTCCACATTGTGTATTATATTTTGAGATTTTCTTAGTGGGTTTTTTTTTTTTTTCTTTTTCTTTTTCTTCCACAGATTTGGAACTTGACAGTAATTCACTTAAAGAGATTGGCAATAAATATTTCAAGAACAAAAAATATGAAATTGCCTGTTCTTACTACACAGTTGGTATTGCTGTGTTGGGCCGCCAAAAAGAAAACTCTGACCTCAGTGCTCATCTACATGGCAATCGATGTGAATGTTACCTAAAAATGAAGGAATTTTCCCATGCAAATAAGGATGCCTCTATTGCGGCTGAAATGCGTCCTGACTGGTACAAAGTAAGTAGGTTCTGAACCATTTACTCAAAAGAATCTTTAAAGCTTGATATGGTTAATTTTTAGAGGATCTTCTGAGATATCATACTCTGTAAAATATATCTCTTTACAGGTTAGACAAAAATGGCAAGTGTGACTTATTAGAAGGAAACTGGTAAGCTTGTTTATAAAATTACCTGAGTACCCAAGGGCAGAGAAAAGTTAGGTTAGAGTAGAAGTTCTCTTACACCTCAAAAATTTCTGTACAGTCCAACCTCTTTAAACTGGCACCCTTGGGACCAGGCCACTGCTGGATGACAGAAATTGCTACTAACAGGAAAAAACAACTATATAAACAGTCTTGCCAGCTTCTTACACATATATATTGCTGTGTTATCAAGGGTAGAACAAAGCTTAAAATGGGAAATAAAACAATCATTAAGGCTTTCAAAGAAGGTTTCTATTGTTTCATGCAATACAAAGGCTAAAGAAAAAGCCTAAAACAAAAAACATAATACATGCTTAGTATCTTGAATACAGCTACATATGAAATGAGAAAGACTGTATCACCAAAACACTCTGCTGCTGTGAAAAGTTGTAAATGTTTGACGCACCCCTAAAAGAACTATTGGTGGTTGATCTATGAAGTGCTGGTATAAAGAGGGGTTGGACTGTATAAATAGGTATCCCAAACTGGTTAGTTTATGCTGTGAAAATGGGTCAAAATAGTGAAATTTTCTTCAAGTTCAACTGGCAATATCTCAAGCATTTTTAAAATTATTTTGATAAAAAAGTATGTAAAGAAAGTTTAATGTTTTTGCGTTATAAAGATATAATTCTATTTCTTTTGGGATAACTAGTTTTTATTCCAGGTCTCTTTAAATGATGAGGTCACATTTCAGTGACTGGCAATTCTTTTTCTGCATTTTAAAATCAGAATTTTATGTTTAGGTTTTGAAACTTGTGCTCAAAATTGTGTGTCCTATGCATATCAAAATAGTCCCATCTTAAAGAAAAGAGGATACTCGTCTATTTGGTGGGCTTGAAGTAAAATTTAAGGTTATTTTTCACAAAAGATTTCCAAATTATTAACTTCACTGGATGAAATACCAGAGAAATTAATTTCTTAAAAAAAAAAAAAAAAAAAAAAATGTAAAAATATTTTATTTTTAATCAGTTGGTTTCATATCACTACATCCATCCAACTCAAAATACAAACAAATATAAAAGGTGTTTTTTTAAATTTGAATTTGCTGCCCCCTTGACCAACATCTGATTTAAAAACTGTGGAAATTTAAATCTGACTTGTTTTATCGATGAACATTTCACTTTCTAGATGAGTTTAAAATTTTTTATTATATTTCATATGCTTATTCTATAGTTGTATAAAGTGAATTACTTATGTAAATAAATAGGCATTAAAAAAAATGAACTAGAAATGCATATTTTAATTAAATTTTATACATTTGTATTTTTGTCGAGAGAAAGAGAGAAAAAAAAAGTTTGCAATTGTAAAATAATGTAATTTTTAAGTATATATATATATATATATATATATATATATCTCATATTTGTCAGAGGAAGAAAAAAAAAGGAAATTTATGTACGTGAAAAATGAAATAAAGTATTGTAATTTTAAAATGTGTGTGTATACTGTATGAATTTTTATAAGCCTGTACTTAAAAGAAATATTGTAATTTTAAAAATGCCTATTTATTTTATATTTACTAAATATTAACTAATTTTTGGGATTAACTACTAATTTTACAGATTAAATTGAACATTTATTTAAATTATTTATAAATAGACTCTATACATTTTATGTAAAAGAAAAAAGGATATATTTTTCCGTTGAACTACTATTGTGAAAATGCAAAAAATTAATTTCTAAAACTTTTTTTTATTTTCAAATACCTTAGAAAATATTTTTTACCTTTAGCACTGGAAAATATTTTTTACTTTTCTACCAAATTTATTTCATACAAAATAATTTTTAGTAATTAACTTTGAAAGTAGGTTTTTATTTTATGGTAATTTTACTTTTAATTTTAAACATATTTTTTAAAATAAATTTTAACACCTAAATTCAACAATAACAATTCAAGTGCAAATATTATCATTTGAAAAAAGAATGTAACTTTATTTTCAGTTCATTTATTTTTACATAAATTTTCAATTGTCATCTTTTTACTTTATAAAGCGAAAACCTAAACTTATAAAATTTAAGACATGAATTTTTTTTAAGAAATTTTTTTTCTGCTTTTCTCAATATCACAGGTGTTTGTTTTTTTAATGTTTTCCATGCCTAGGGACTACTTAAGATTTTTACATTTACATGTACTTGGGATGAATATTTTTAAAAATCTCCTGTTCAATTGATGATCAACTAAATGTCCTGAGAGAATGTTTTCTTGTAAGTGGAATAGGCAAGCAAATAAAGACCCTTAATTCCTTGCCATGTACAAAAATGTTCCTTTTTAAAAACACTGATGAAAAGAATGTGGAAATCTGTGTGTGGTGGGGGCTTAATGGTTTGACAGTAACACCCAGGGCAGTTCTGGTGGAGTTTCATCTATTTTAGTTAGCCCAACTTCTGTAACTTTTGATGGTTTTAAGGACCATGAGATTGTTGTGGTAAAGTAACAACTCAACTGATAGTAGCAGATAGGAAAACGTGAGGGGGGGTAACCGACAAAATAGTGTCACACGTCCAAGCTTCTCACTAGCAAAAAAAAACCCAGTCCCCAGAAACAAAAATGGGCCTGCTTTATACAGCCGAGGACCGACCATGATTTGCATGCAAACGATGAGACAACAAGATTTCGCGTTAACTGTCCGAGACCGCCTGGCATAAAACCTGGGCGCCACTATTTTGGTTCTTTTATTGTTGAGCAACTGGAGTTTGCACGATGCACAGATCCGCGGGCATTTCCCGGGTAGGCCATTTTCACAATTTTCCCCACACTCCCTCCTGATCTCATGATCACAAACAGGGCAAGGAGGTGGCAATCGTCGCCGTTGAGTCCCCCTACGAAGGGGGACAACAGAAGCTTCATCCTCACGCGTACTCTCGTCTGTGGTTTGAGTGTCGGTAAACACTGTGTCCGCCGGGAGGCTGCTGATATCGGAATCACAGCCCTGCAGGTCTAACTCCAAGCAGATTGAACACTCACTACTCTCAGACTTGGAATCGCTTTCATCGCTTTCATCGCTCAGTAATGGTAGCGGTTGCATCACCGGTCGCAAGTCTTTAATGTGATGAGGCACCCCATCAACTCTCACTGATTGCGGGCTAATCACCTCCGTAACACGTCCAGTGCCGTATTTTGTCGTACACTTGCCACATGGGTTTTTGACCCAAACAACATCTCCTTTTTTTTTTTTTTTTTTTTTCAATCTCCCTCCGGTCACTTCTAGTTCAGGCATCGGGTTAACTTCAATGTCTTTCACTCGGACATGATATCTGTGGACGGTGAAACGTTATCTTTCGGGGCGACATTATACTGATAAACTGCCTCCGATACTGTACAGCCCTTCCTGGCTGCGATGGTCTTGACGGTTCTGTGGTTTTGCTCTACGATGCTGTTTCCACTTGGCGAGTAGGCATATCGAAACCGCAGATACACCCAATTGTCTGCAAATCTTTTAAAGTCTTTACTGGTGAATGCAGTATTGTTGTTGGTCAGTATTTCCATGGGTAGGCCCCGCTCCAGGAAAACATTCTCCAACAGTCAAATGATGGTGCTCTCATCTTGTCAGCGCAGCGGCTGCCATACCACAAACCTAGAGGGACCGCAATCAATAAGTGTTGGAAAATTCTCACCATTGTAGTGAGTTATGTCCATCACTAGTCTGCTCCAGTTGCTCTTCACGCTCAGTTCACAGGTGCTGGATCGATCGACTGACAGGTTGTGCAGGCCTTCACAACGGATTTAATGCTTTCTCTGAATGCTTGCAGGTCGACTAACCTGGCAAAGTACAGAGTTCGTTTCACGCCCGGATGTCCGCTTTGACGATGTGTATTGGCCACCTGGTCCTCGTCCAGTCATCTCCCTACCACTGTACAGCTCTCGAGCGCCGGTTCTTCTCTCTTGAGCATACTCTCTTGTGCAGTACTCTGGTGAGGTGATCCGCACAGTTCTGACAGGACTGTACGAGTGTTACATCTATGGTCAATCCATATTCTTCCACCAGCGATCGCATAATGCCCAGCCGTCGCTAACCAGCATCTTGCCAGCCGCCCTTGTGTTCACCCGTGCCTTCTCGATCAAGTTGTCGTAAATCCACCGGTGCACACACACTGAAGGGCTAGATTGATTCTAAGTGCCACATCAAGTTCAGCTAAATTAATATGCCTGGCATCATTAGTAGGACGCAGCCAACACACATCTTCGATGACATTTCAGTTCGCTTCCAATGCTGCTCCTGTCGCCACGGAAATCGCATCCACCCAGACTGTGATCTCGTCACCACACATGCACCAGTCTCCTTCAATGGGATCCAGCTTCCGCACTCTACTTAGCATCTCTGCTAGTATGTGACAGAGAGGGATGTTGTCATACACGCGATGCAGAGACCAGACTTTAATTAATGAAAATGTCATCAGCGTATGCTGATGTGGCACTTTCAGTTGTGCGGTCTTGCGATCTGATGGCACCTATAACAAATTTCATAATGAGTGGCGCCACATTTAGCCCAAACCCTAGCCGCGTAAGACAGAAGCGTTGGCCTTTGAAATTAACCGTTTGAAATGGCCACAATGCTTCGTTGATGTGAATCAGAAGATATGTGTTTTGCAGATCCAGAAGTGACACATTGACTCCCTGCTGCCACCACGCTCTCAGCTTCTGTGAGCACACTTCTGCATTGGCAGTAAAAGCATCCACAAAGTCGTTCAATTCGCAGTAATCGAGTACCAAACGTACCTTCTGTTTCTGCTCCTGCACGACTGCCAATAAAGAGAATCAGACCCTTTGGGGGTCCCAGTCTTTCCTGGAGGTATGGAATCAACCAGCTGTTCACAATCCACTGTTGAAGCTCTTTCTCATATTTTCCTCTGATGCCGTCGGGAACTTTGTACTCTGCAACCTTGTTGTGAAGCTGAACTGGTGGGTCTTTTTGGGCCCATTTCCACCTGGCGGTCCACACCCTCTCGTCGGAATTGAAAGAGATGTCGAAATCCGGCTCACTAATGCAAAGGGCTGCACAGACCTTTCTTCCTTTACCCAGTTCCACATTTCCAGCTGGCATGATTATCATGCCTCCTAACGCTCAGATCGCATCAATCCCAAGCAGCAGGTCGTAACCAAGGGGCCTTTGACGTGCCACCAAAACGCCAACCATGGCATGATTCCCTCTGTCTGTGAGGATCAACACAGTCCAGACACCACAACAGGCTCGGGACACTCCATCAATCATCTGAATCTCGATTTGTTGACTTCTCCATGTCACACATTGATCCGCACTAATGATCGATCAGGAACATCCAGTGTCGACAAGTGCCGAACATCGTTTACCCTCAATTCTCACGTTGACAACAGGCAATGCCGCATTTACTGACCGAGAGGGGGCAAGGGTTCCGACAGCACCTTGTCCCCGGACTCTTTTCCCGAGCAATCCTGTGCTGCATGGCCTAACTCGTTGCAGCAATAGCAGCGTAGTCATGCTTGTGTCTGTCGGCTACTTCCGCCTCCTACGTCATTTCAGCTCCGGGAGTCTCTAGAGAAATGGTTTGGTCCACCCTGCAAACACGTTCGGCCTTCTCAAAACATTCGACGACAGTTGGGCTTGTGGGGTAGCCGTCGAATTCTGGGATCAATTTTAGATCAAACTTGTCCATCGCCGAAATAGCTTGTTGTGCTAATGTGACGTCACCCCGGCCTCTCTGCCCCCGTGCTATCTTGTGATGACCAATGTGACTTGGTATTGGTCGCGGTGCCAAATGTGACGTTCTAACCCTTGGTTGATTTGGATGGGAATCTGGTTAAATTCGGTAACAGCTTTGTCGTTCCCAGCTCGCCTCCAAAGTCTGGTTACCAAGGTAACTGCTTTGATTTCTAGTCTAACCTACCCACGTTGTGATTTGATCTTAGGTAGACGAAATCAATCCGTCGCCAGGCCGTAATGCAAGCCGAATTCGAGCAAAGGTGACATCGCACAAGTATATGTAAAAGAAAATAAAGTAATAACTTGAAAGATTCAAATGTGTTAAAAAAAGAATAACAAATATTTTTATATCTGGTTGCTGAATACAGGACTGCGTCTTTCTCCCAAACCGCTTCTATGGATACGTGACACTTTGCGTTTGTTAGGTGAGTCTTAATATCTTAAGTTGTTTTTCAATAAACTGGTTTTTGGTGTCTTCAGGCAATATTCATAAAACTTGTTGTGGTGGTGTGAGTCTAAGTCGTTCTTCAAAAATAAATTGTTTTTGGTTAGAAGTCTTAGTTGGAATGTGTGGATCTTTCAGTCAGATGCGAGGCTGGTCTCCGAGCTCACAGCTGAACTCTGCTCTGTCACTCTGTCTGCGTCTGCCCAACTGAAACTGTCTACTCTGTTTATATGGACGCCGACCAAAACCGGTGGGGGGGGGGGTCTGTCGTGTTTTGGGTTCCTCGATAATTCCAAATCCGCAATAAGGATTTTCTTTGTTTTCGGACAGGAAAATTTATCACTTTCCATTTTTGGAAGTCCCTTACTTTCTGCTTTAGAGAGGTTCTTAAGGGAATTGTCCTCCCAAATTCTTCCTTTCTCATATTGGTATCTCGCACCAATCCCCTCAGAGGCGTCAACAGGCCTCCCCTCCTTCTCATATGTTTACCTTCACCCACCACTCAGGCCTTGAATGCTCGGCAGCTCAGAAAAAAATTATCTTCCTTTTTCTTTTCTTTCTTTTCCTCGACCAGACCCCTATGACTCGTAGTGTGATCCTTAATCTCTATCTTAACTGAATATCATCTGGAATTTATCAACGAGATTTTTGCCAGGCGAACATCTTTGCACCCTGTCGCCAATTACCTGTCCTGGTAACAAACTTTTATCATGTCCAGGTCTGGACATAAAACAGGTGTCTCTCCCAAATACCAAATGATATCTCCGAAAGATAGTTAATGGTTTATTCTTTCCCTTTTTCTCTTTTCCCTTCCTTTTTCTTTGGGGGTGGTCTAAGCTGATCTTTTTTCTCAGTCGCATCATCGACCTGATTATGATTATCTTCCAGCATTTCGTTTTGTAGGCCACTTGACCAATTTGAAATTTTTATTATTGCCATGGGCAGATTGCTATCTTTTATTCGCCACGTCATAGCATGAATTAATTCTGACACATCCGAAATCTTACGAATTTCCTATCTTCTGCGAAAAAAGTGTTTTGTTTTTTGTTTTCTTTTTGCAAATGAAAATAAAATCTTTACCACTTTTCTTTGTTAAAAAAAATAACATCGCTCAGTATATCTTTCGTGATAGCTTCTTCTTGCCTTAAGTATTTCTTGCTTTTAATTTTCACGCAAACGCTAAATAGTGTCACAGTAAAGCAACGACTCAACTGATAGTAGCAGATAGGAAAACGCAAGGAGGGTAAGTGGCAAAATAGCGTCACACATTCAACCTTCTCACAAGCAAAAATCCCCAGTCCCCAGAAACAAAAATGCACCTGCTTTATACAGCTGAGGACCGACAATGATTTGCAAGCGAATGACTAGACAACGAGATTTCGTGTTAACTGTCCGAGACCGCCTGGCATAAAACATGGGCGCTGCTATTTTGGTTCTTTTATCGTTGAGCAACCGGAGTTTGCACGGCACAGATTCGCAGTCAGGCCATTTTCACAATTTTCCCCACAGAGATAAATGAGGAAAGCAATTCTTAAATAGGCAAAGAGCTCACAGGTTTAGAAGATGATTTAAGAAAAAAAAAAAAAATGTTCCCAAAATCTTTAAGGAGGACTCTTCTTTTTTTTCTTATGTGATACAAGAATTGTACAATTTTACTTGAAGGTTTTTGCCGAGTTCTGCAATCCATCTTAATATTAGGTTGGTGCAAAAATATCGTTTTTTTTTACATAATTTTAACGTCAGAAAATAATATTATTTTTGCACCAGCCTAATATAAAGATGGAACAGTCAAGATTGATGAAGCAAGTTCAACAAACATTTAACACAGCCAAGAACATTTTAGCCACTAAAGAGCCTTTTTTAGATTCTTCCCATGATGCTTTTTTTGTAGCTGATGAACTCACTGCTATTGTAATTAGATTACAGGAACTTGAAGACCCAGCGACTAAACTCTGGCAGCTTTGATGAAGATGAATCATCTCAAATGATCTTCAGATATGAGAGACAAGGCCAATGGTTTGCTGTATACTATGATTCCAGTTTTTCCATTGTCATTACATCTTCAACCAGTACAATAATCAAGTTTCTAGCTCTAAGTAAGGATAGAAATGATTATTTCCAATGGCTTTTTGTGGATGATATTGTACAGGTCGAGTCAACTTTTGTCTTAAGTTTAATGCCAGTTTCAATGTTCCAGAAATATTGGTTATAGAAGCCTATAAAGAAATTCAAACCGCAAATTGCCATTAGGAAAGGAAGTGCAGTAGGGCTTTTCTAACTGCTCAGAAAGTCTTTCATCAGTTTCAATAAATGTAGTTTTACTCATTTCAATTTTTTTGTTGTTTCTTGTTTATATTTAAAAATTGAATCTTTATGCTTTACAATAAGCATTTGTTTGAAAAATTGACCACTGATTTCATTTGTAAAACAAGTTTCAAAGTTTTGATACTGCCAGTCCTTATTGGGCAAGTCAAAAATTGTATAAACTGAAATTTTCAGAAAAATTAAATGCATTTATAAGAAAGTTTTAATATTATAGACAAAATAACGATTTTGTTGAATTCCACATCCCAAAATGAGTAAAGTTTCAAAGTTTCAGGCTTGAACCCCCCCCCCCCCCACACACACACACACGGGATGCTTTTTTGCCCTGTTATCAAATTTTGCTTTCACCTGTACTTACATGGTGAAATAAGAGATATTTTACTGATGTACTTCTATGAGAAAAATTCATCTTAATCTCTAACATACTATGAAACGTATTAAGAAGGTTCAATGACTAAACTATAGAATTGAAACTTATATGAATGGTCCAAGTTGCCTTCCTGTGTTATTTTTGCACTGTTTTTAGGACAGAATGTGATTTTCTTCCACCCTCGTTTAGGCTCGTCTTGTCTAATAATTATTAATTCCATTACATTATTTTATTGCTTCATATATATATATATATATATATATATATATAGAATAATTTCTGAAATGTGTTTGCATTATTTGCAATTGGACTAATGTAAACTCCTCATTTCAGAAGTTTAAACAAATTGTTCACAAGTTTTTAATTTAGCAGTAACATAATTTGATCATTGGCTCATTTATAATCTGTTCTTGTGAGCTAGCTGATTCTCTATCCTTACGGAAATGACTCCAACACTAAATTGTGGAATGAATCACTGTATATCACAACTTTTCTCAACAGCCACAGGTGGCTCACTGTTTGCCACATCAAGCAAATCCTTAAGTACATATTGAATTCATAAATGTTCATCACTTGATAGTGTTATAGGAATTGCACTTATATGTGCTCACTTTTCACATTGCTAATAGCCACCTGCATGTGAAGCATACAAAGCTTCATGCTCATTTTAACTTTTACAAAATTCATTGTCTAATCATAATTAAATTATTTTAGTAAGTAATTGTTTATTTTATAACCCAAATAATTCCTTGTTCAAGTCTTGTAGTGCAGTTAATACTTGGATATTATTGTCTTCCTCGGGATTCTTGCATCTTTTGTATGTCTTTGAATGGGCTAATTTGAAATCTATATTGTCTGAACGTATTTTATTTTACGATTTATCTTATGTAATTTCAGGTACACTATCGATTGAGTAAGATTTATCGACATGAAAATGAGGCATTGGCTTATGTTACTTTATACAAAGCATATTCCTTACTGGATGTTGACCCTGAAAACTCTGTAAGACAGGACATCGTCAGAGAATTATGCTGCCTGAAAATCGAGGAAAGTAAGTAAAATTGTATTTGTTGTATTTTGGGGGTGTTTTTCTACCTTTTTTATTTATCAGATCGATGCTTATTTTATTATTGAGTTTTTGAGAGAGAGAGAGAAATATCTGAAGTCATAAGAAAGCTTGTGAGAAAAAAATTTTTTTTTTTTTTTTTTTTTTTTTTACATCATGGACAGCACATAATGCTCTGGATTATGTTTTCTATTTAATAGAAATTTACTTTTTTTTTCTTAAGGATTCTTGTAATAATCTTTTGATTTATGACCTGAGATTGTTACTGAATATTTTTTTCTTTATATGTGATACTATGGACACTCACATAGAAAGGGGAGAGGTGATTTTATCTTGATCTCAAGTGTTTCTGCTTCATAGACCAGCAGATGGTTCCTTTTGAAGCCAATCTTCTAAAGGAATTTTTGGTGATCAAGTGGCAACAAAATCGGAAATAGGGTATATCCAAGTGCTGGTCTATATTAATGGTCGTATTTAGGATCACCCTTGGTTGGGAGACAGATATGTCTGGAGTGCAGTTCCAAAGCCTCCATGTTTTATTGCCAGCCACCACATTGGATAAGTAGATGGGTGAGGAGTTAGAATCTTTGGTGAGTATCATAGCAATAGAAAGATTGACTTAGGATGGGGTTTGCCACCTTGATAGACAACCATGTAGTGTACTGGTCCACCAACATGGATGCATATTGGCCTCATGTGATTGGCCTTCCTCAACTGAGGAACCTCCAACTGTCTACCAACATGTATTTTGGCCAGCAAGTCTATACCATTTCTTGGGTTGTGGTCACTGTCATGCTGAATAGCTTCAAGGGGGCCAAGCATGAGGGCTAGGTGAGTTAGGCATGCCAGTGCAGCTAACCCACCCAAGAAAATAACAAGTATCTTTTTTTTAATTTATTTTTTATTTATTCAGATTTTTTTTTTCTTCAGATTTTGTTTAGACTTTTTTAATACTTGTTTTTCATACTTTTTATTTTTTTGAAATAAAAAACCTTTTTGTTTTTCTTTCTAGATCAAATAAATTTCATTGATATGAATTTTGATGACCTACTGATTGCATCTGCAAACTTTATGAAGAACAAAGAATATTTTTTTGCCAGATATATCTTCATCTACTTTTTGCAAGATTGCCCTATGCCATGGAAGATAAAGGAAAATGTCTTCAATATTAGTTGTTTATGTTCTGAGGAAGCACTTTTGGCTAGCAATGATGTTTTCCAAGATGCTCTCATCGGTTTTCTTGCATCAGGAGCTGACCTTCGAAACCTATCTATCTATAAAGGAGATACCTATTTACATGCTGCTTCAATTATGGCTTCTCGATATGGTCAGTATCTTTTTATTTATTTTTTTTTTCTCTCTTTTTCTTTCCTTTTATGTGACCCTTAAATATTTAATATATTCACTGAAGGTTTGGTCCATAACAGTGAATGTTATTTCTCTGAAAACTGGCTTCACCAAAATCCATTAAATTGAATCTTCACCTTGTCGAATGACTCGCTTCACCAAAAAATCCAAACATGAAAAATTAAAGGGAGATAACTTTTACATCTAAATTTTAAAATTGTCTTTTCTAAAATTATGTATCACTTAAAAATTATACTAATTTGATTGTTGCTTGATCGACAATTCAGTCGGTCCATTTAAGAGAATTGTTGAAATCAGTTAAAGCCAGGAAATTATTTCTTTTTAAAATAAATAAATGATTAAAATGTAAATATAAAAAAAGGTGTAATATGAATTAATACAGAAAAAATTGATATTTAATGACTAGCATATAGACTGGATAATCTGAGTAAAGAATTTGGTAGGCAGTTTTCTCTTTCTTTTATTTGTTTTTTTTTTTTTTTTTTTTTTCTCACACATTTTTGTTCTTTCCTTGGGTGTTTGTTATATTCCAGAATATTACGAAATCCTATATTGGCATTGCATGCACATATGGAAATGCAGTACTAAACTAAGGAAAGCCAGAGGCCACACTGTCAAAATGTTGTTACTCCCCCCCACACACGTATGCACAAGATAAGAACATTATAAAACAGGTGGTCAGATTTGAAGAGCCACATATGATAAAGTTCAGATGCTTGAGAGCCGCAAGATATGAACAAAATTTACACATGTTTTTGTTGCATACACATGTGACCACACTCACTCCCCTGGTTCACCCAAATGTTTAATCCCCTCACCCATGTCCTTAGTCTTCTGACATTCCTCTGTAACACATGCTGACCAGAACAATGCCTCACACTGATCTAGCATTAAAATTAGGATTTAAATTCTTAAATATTTTTTACTATTCACAAACATTAAATTTACTTTTTATTCCAGTGGTGTCTCAATTCATACCCAGTAAATAATTATAAACCTTGAAATTTTTATTTACCTTTTATATTAACTGTGATGAAAAAAAAATGAGCTCAGCCAACATATTTCCATGAGCCACATGTTAACAGTCAAAGAGCCACATGTTAACGGTCAAAGAGCCACATGTTAACGGTCAAAGAGCCACATGTTAAAGGTCAAAGAGCCACATGTTAAAGGTCAAAGAGCCACATGTGGCTTGTAAGTGGCAGTTTGCCCACCCCTGGCATAGAAACAATGATATTGTTTAAAACAGCTCATCTCAATTTCAGGTTATGGTCAATTGCTGATGTATATTCTTGAGAAGCGTACCCTAAGACTCTCAGAAATTAACCTTATTGATAGCAGTGGCAAGACAGCACTTTATCGGATATTAAACGAACCATATACTTTCTTAAAAGAAAGGGTGATCGAGGTAAGTTTTTATCTGAACTCATCTTTTTCAATTATTTACACTTGCTCTACTGACCTGCATGTCAGTCGTCCTGATTATGGCATCTGGCAGCAAGTCCTCTGATCAGGTGGTTTTTGAGGAGCATGGAAGCACCTCTTAATTGCCGTTTTTCCCAGGTCCGCCCTGACCTGGGTTGGTAGCACCTGTTAGGATCCCAGAAATGGGCAAATAGTTACGCCCCATCCCCAAACTGGGTTAAAAGCAAAACGAAAGTATAAATATTTTTATAGTAAAAATACCAGCAATACATTTTCTACTAAAAAAAGTTACCAGTGATACATTTTTGTAAAGAAAAAAAAAAATTACCAGTAATACGTAATACATTTTTTTTGTAAAAGAAATTACTAATTGTGGATAATAAAAAAAAGAAAACAGTAACCAGTGAGTAAATTCAAACTCTCCCAACTGGTATTCCAACTTCGAGTCATTCCTTGAGTTCTGTCTCAAAATCATACTCACAGTTGTGCTCGTCCCAGGTCCTGTCTCATCACGTCTGCCACACTCCCCCCTGATCTCCTGATCACACAGATGACAGTGCAGGTGCGGTCTTTTGTTCTGGGTGCTCCTCCGAAGGGGGATTGGTTGAGCTTCTTTATCGGAGGAGCTCTCATTAGACACGTCCTGATCTATTGGCAAACTACTGATATCGGAGTGATCGGTTGTTGAACCCAACTCTACGTATATTGGCTGTTCACTATCCTCCAAGTCTTCTTCGTCAGTTGTGGGAGCCCATGATGAGGCGTTCCATCGAACCGCACTGACTGCCAATTCAACACCTCGGTCACACGTCCGGTTCCAAATTTGGTCGTGAATTTACCACGTGGAGTCTTAACCCAGACAATGTCCCCTTTCTTGTATTCCCCTTCGGTTATTTGTGATTTGGCGGGGGTGTCGCGTCAATGACTCTCACCCGGAAGTGGTACATCAGCTGGTGCCGTGGAAGGTGAAGGTTGTCCTTGGGTGTGACGTTATGCCAGTAGACTGCCTCCAAGACTGAACAATTTTTCCTGGCCGCTATGGTTTTGACGCTTCTGTGGTTGCGTTCCACAATACCATTTCCAGACGGCACGTAAGCGCACCAAAACCTTAAATGCACGCCCCAGCTGCTTACAAATTCCTTAAATTGTCTGCAAGTGAACATGGTGTCATTGTCAGTCAGTATTTCAGTCGGCGGGCCTCGTTCATAGAAGACTGTCTCCAGTTGACGAATGACACTAGCAGAGTCTTGCCGTCTCAGTGGCCGCCATACTGCAAAACGGGAGGGACCACAATCAATGAGTGTAAGAAAATGGCTATTATTGTAATGGGTCACGTCCATTGCTAACCTTCTCCAGTTACTCCTCACACTTAGATTTCCTTTTTTCCAATGCACTGGTGCTGGATCGATCGATTGGCAGGCTTCGCAGGTTCTAACAACAGATTTTATCAGTTCCTCAGACACCGTTGGATCTACGGTCCTAGCAAAGTACATTGTTCTGGGTGCCCACTCTATTGGTGGATGTGGGTCACCTGACGTTTGTTCAACTGGCTCGTTGTAGTGGCACAACTCACTTGCACTGGTTCTCTTCCTTTCGTGTACATCTCTAACCAGCATTGCGGCACTCTGATGAGGTTGTCAGTGCAGTTCTGACAAGATTTTACCAACGTCACAGTCATAGTGAATCGGTGACCACATGCATAACTAGTGCCTGCCACTGCAGGGCAAGATTCCCGCATTCCTGCACTCTGGCCACCGTTTCCTCCAGCATACGTTCAAGAGGGGGCATCCTTTATCTCGTCGTCCCATCCTTTGGTTTGTGTACTTGCATAACGCTTAATAAATGCAGTTGCCACCCTAAGCCAACCGCACACAGGGAAATGACCCATGAGTTTCCCGCACAAGGAAAACATGCTTCGGCGGGTCACCATTTGAGCAATTTCTGGAACCTGACCTCCCCGCTTCCATCGAATGGAGTTGCTTTCTTCCCAGACTTGCAGACCCAGGACCTTAGTTCCGTCTCTCAATCACTCCGTATCTTTACAGACTAGCCCGTAATCTGCAAAGTGCTGTCTTACGCGCGCTGCAGAAATTAGGCCTTCATTTATGAAGATATTGTCGACGTATGCTGACATGGCACTCTTAATGTCCTGATCCTGGGACGTTATCGTGTCGATCACCGACTTCATGATAAGTGGTGCCACATTCAAGCTAAAACCCAAACGCGTAAGGCAAAACCGCTTACCCTTAATGACCACTGTTTGAAAAGGCCATAGCAATTTGTCAATGTGGATCTGCAGGTACGCATTTCTCAAATCCAACAGCGATACGTCAGCTCCTTGTCGTCGCCATTCTTGTAATTTCTGCGCACACGCCTCTGCATCAGCTGTGAATGCATCTACAAAGCCGTTTAACTCCTGATAGTCAAGTTCTGGCCAGACCTTCTGTTTGTGTTCTTGTACGACCGCCATTAAGGGAATTAATCCCTTGGGTGGGCCAAGCTCTTTCTCGGGATATGGCAGTAGCCATCCGTCTCGCTGCCACCGTGCTAGTTCTTTATCGTATGCATCCCGGATGTGGCCAGGTACTGTGTACTCCTGTACTTTATTAACCAACTTGCTAGGTGAATGACCACTCGCCCACTTCCACAATGCAGTCCACGTTTACGTGCTCGAGTTAAACGTCACTCTAAAGTCAGGCTTGTTGATAACATTGGCGGCACATATGTTCAGGTTTCCAAAACGCACATCGCCTGATTCGGTCAGGTGAACACCTCCGAGCACTTTGATTGCATCAATCCCGAAAAGAAGATCGAACCCTAGCAACTGTCCTTCCACGACCAGAACCTCAACAGTCACGGGCTGAATCTGCTCGACGCCCAACTTAATTTTACCGTATCCACGGCACTTCAGGGTCCTCCCGTCGGCAGTCAACACTCCCACCTCTTCCTGCTTCCAGCAGCGACACACAGCCTTGCTCACCAGCGTCTGTGAGCATCCCGAATCCACTAGAGCTGTGCACTCTACTCCATTTACAAATACTTGTACGGTGGGTAACTTCTGGGTTTTTACTTGCTCGGGGAGAAGGCTTGCACTGACGCCTTCTCCCCTTGGGCGTTTCCCTGGCATTCTGAGGAAATGTGTCCAATGCCATTGCATCGAAAACACCGCTTGTCGCGGCCAGACCTCTGCATTCTGTTTGACCTCTCCTGACGTCCTTGTGTACAGTTCTTCGCCATATGGTTGGGTCCAGAGCACTTGTAGCAGGTAATCGTTCTGCTAACAGGTTTGGCAGGGGGAACCTCAGCTTCTGAACGCGGTAGCTCTACGGATGCGGCGGCCAATACCTGGCACCCTTCGTCATCCATCATAATAGCCCTTGCTCGGGTCAGGATCTGTTCTAGATTCATGTCGTCCATCCTGGACAAAGCTTTGAGAAGCTGCCTAACATGATGTGGCAACCCTGGCACAAATGCACATGCCATCCACTGATCAGGCAGTGGATCTATTAGCCACGCCAGACAATGCATTTCAGCCAGAAATTCATCCACCGTTTCCCCTGGGGGAAGACGCCGTCCCATAAATTGGTTGAACGCATTAAATCTGTCAGTCGCGTATGCAGTCATAAGGGCCCGTTTAATTTGTTCCGCGTCTGCCCTCTGCTCTCCACTAAGTTGTCTATACACAGCAAGGGCACCGCCTCGTAGTCGTAGAGGCAAGATGCGCTCTATCTTGTCCATGGCGCAAAGTTTGCATACCAATTCCACATTCTCTATCCATTCAACAATGGGCATATCCGTTGGAGCGCTGCTGAATTCTGGAATCAAACGGACGTCAAAGATCTTGCCTTCCATTTTGAAGAATTAATATTTCGAAATAGCTTGTGGATAATAAAAAAAAAAAGAAAACAGCAACCAGCGAGTAAATTCAAACTCTCCCAACTGGTATTCCAACTTCGAGTCGTTCCTTGAGTTCTCTCAAAATCACACTAACAGACTTTTCTAGCCGCCAACCGTGAACGTCACTCCAAGCACCCTGCACTGGGAAAAATTGGTTACTTTTATATTTGTCCATATACCCATAATCCCTTGCGTCTTCATGCGATCCCATAATTCATTGCATCCCTGTCCCATGATGCATTGTATCTTTATTGTATAAAAATGCAATGCAAATCCCCCCTCATTCTTTTATGCTATCTGGCCGAGGATGGATTATGGCAGAGCGGTAAGTGCTTTTTTTCTCCCTCATTTCAACTGCAGTAGCTTTACATGCTAAGCAAATACGGGCTCTTTTTTGGCGGAGACAAGGCAAGTGGCAACCAGTTGTGCTTGTCCCAGGTCCTGTCTCATCACGTCTGCCACACTAATTCTCTGAAGAAAATTAAATTTCAGCATTAAATGACCCATATGGAGTTGACATGCCGTTAAACGGACAAAGAAACTAACAGTTTAACCTTCAAGAATTCCTAAACTGAACTATTTCTTTATTTCATCTATAGGGTAGCTTGTTTTTGCTCTGTTGTCTATGTTGAGGGGGATTGATAGTTGGTATTGCTTGTCTGCTCTGTATTTGGTGAACAATAAGTGAATGGTACTAATTAACCAGAGAAGATATCTCCTCAGCATGAACAATAGAATGAGAACAGTCTTTACTCTGTAGATTAAATAAAAAGTTCAATTTGAAATCTGAAAGTTATTGGGATCCATAAGCACCTGAAAAAGGCCAGGATGCATGATAGCTGAAACATGACAATAAAAATAAAGACAAAAGCCTGTGTGTAAATAATGTAAATAATTATAACGCCTCATCTCAGAAAACTACTCTGAGATAACAGAAACAAAGATGAGGATATTAGTCTGAATGTAAATAACTCCTCATCTCAGAAATTACCTTAATTTTATGTATTATAATATGAGATATTTGTAATATTATGTATATGATTTTTTGAAATTTATTTGCTGACTGTATCTGTAAAAAAATTCTGGGTTCTCTATTTCAATTTTCTGATGAATCATAATTTCCTAGTTTAATAATTGTATAAATTTCTTGTGACTTCCATCATTATCAAATGCCTGTTGCATCATTAAATATTTGAGCATAATTTTAACCAAATCCTCTTTGGTCTTTTGAAGAGGAGTAGAGATTTATACCTTGTTCCCTGTTTAGGATTGAGTTTCTGGTTCCTTCTAAAGTCTACCTCCACACTATACTTCTGATGTCTTTGAACTCTGACATTTTATTCACTAATTAAATCTTGACCTCTTCATTTCTAGAGTTAGCTGTTATCTTTGCTGCATAGCCCCAAGATCTTCACTTTTTGTCTTTTTCCTATGCTAATACAACACCATGCTGTAACCCTCTACCTTGAGTGGCTCTTGAGTATTTTCATCACTTGTAACAATGTAATGGAAAAATGAAAGGTTGACATGCCTGGTTTATAAAAAATTATTGCAGATGGGAGAATGTTGTTTGGTTCTCATGTGAAAGCTAATGAGAAGGGATCAAAGTAACAAAAATTAAGACACTAGTTCAAATGATTTACAGTATAAAGGAAACAACTTTAGTTATTGTAGCTGGAATGATTCCTTGAATAAATTTTTTTTTTTTTGTTTTGTTTTTATTTTTGTTTTGTTTTTTTTTTTTTTGTTTTGTTTTTTCTCAAATTCCAACCTAGATTCTTGTTTGCTTTTGCACAAATATACTTGGGAAAGGCACAAATCCATCCCCCCAACTATGGATCAGATAGTAGGGTAGATTGGAGTCTCTTGAACCCCAATACATGAAGAAAGCAACAGAATATCAATCCATTATCTTTTGCAGGAAGTCATGGCAATTTGTGCATGTTAAAGAAAATCTGTGGAAAGAAGACTAAGGCCTGAAGTACTTCAGGCCTTCTCATCTTCCTGCAATTACTCCACATGAAGACTGAAATGAACCAAAAAAGTAAACCTAAACCAGCCACTCAAAAATCACCTAAACCCTTCAACATTTCATTCAGCAACATCCGTGGCATTAGAACAAATTTCTGCAATATGGAATCTTTCCTCACTGCAAACAGCCCGGATATAATGGCCCTGTGCAAGACAAACCTTGTCCCGTCTAAGTCTCTCTAACCCACATGCACGGCCTTGGTGTCTGTCCAGGATCAACTCCCCCTGGCCAGAGAGTTGTCTCTCGAATCACCAGACCGTTCGTACATGTGTCTTCGACTATCTCTCCTCAATGCCGTAAGCTATCTCTTCTTCCTCTATCGCTCTCCATCCTCTCAAGACTGCGGGATACTCGACAGCATATCGGACAGCATAGACAAGGCCCTCTCTCTCCACCTGTTTGCTCACATATTCGTGTTTGGTCACTTTAACGCCCATCATACCAAGTGGCTCGAGAATGCTACTACTGACCGGGCTGGCATTCAAACACTTAACTTCTCAATTTTTCAATCCCTCACGCAGATAGTCGACTTCCCCACGCGTTTTGCCCCCAACCTGGCAGATAAGGCCTCCCTTCTAGATCTGTGTTTTACCTCCATCCCCGAATCCTGTAGTGCCACACAGCTCTGCCCTCTTGGTAACTCTGACCATGCTGTGATATCTGTTAACATTTCCTTCAACTCCACACCCCGCAAAGAACCTACCATTACTAGCACCTCGTTCTACTACCAACGATCGGATTGGGACTCGTTCCGTGACTTCCTCCGCGATGTCCCTTGGGATGTTGTCTTTACACTCCCTGTCCATGAATGTGCTTCTGAGGTCTCATCCTGGGTTAAAGCTGGAATTGACGCTTTCATCTCCTCAAGGAAATTTAAGGTCAAGTCGCACTCCTCCCCTTGGTTCTCCGCTGCTTGCTAAGCCGCCATTGCCCATAGGAACCACTTCTTTCACTTATTTCGTAGCGACATGTCGGACTGCCTCTTTGCCTCTGCTCGTAGCGAGTGCAAACGTGTCCTCAACGAAGCTAAGACAATATTTGCTGCTCGGATGAGGGAGCGTATTGCATCTCGCAAATTTGACTCCAAAGATTATTGGCGGCTCTGCAAGAGTGTCCTGAACAATAGAAAACCCTCCATACCTCCTTTATTCAACTAGTTCGAGGTCTTGACCTCCTCAACCGACAAGGCTGAATGCCTTGCTCGGAAGTTCTCATATAACTCAACGCTTGACTCCACTGGTGTACCCATACCTGACTTCTCTCTAAGAACTGAGGCCCTATTGAGCGGCTTACGCATAACCCTGTCATCAGTACTAAGGAATTATCTCCAAATTAGACCCACACAAGGCTAGTGGTGGAGACGGCATACCAGCCATTGTCTTGAAGAAATGTGCGCCTGAGCTAGCACCCGCCCTCTCTAAACTGTATAATTACTGCCTCAAGGAATCCTGCTTTCCTGACTGTTGGAAGTCCTCATCCATTGTTCCTGTCTTTAAGAACTCTGGAGACCCCTCTGACCCCGCTAATTACCGTCCTATTAGTCTCCTACCCCTCTCGGCAAAGTCTTCGAAGCCCTAATCAACGCAGAAGTGGTTAACCACCTTACCACACACAACCTTCTCTCAGACAAGCAATATGGTTTCCGCTACACCCGTTCTACAGCTGACGTGCTTACGGCCATCACTGAAACCGTCTACCAAGCACTTCAAAATAATGGTGAGGCTCGTGCCGTGGCCCTAGACATCTCCAAAGCATTTGATAGGGTTTGGCATGCCGGCCTTCTTCGTAAGCTCCAGGGTTACGGTATTACTGGTCGACTGTTTGATCTAATACAATCATTCCTGTCAAACTGAGAATTGAAGGTCGTTCTCAACGGTTTCTCCTCCAGTTCCTATCTGACGAATGCAGGTGTTCCCCAAGGCTCCATCCTTGGCCCCACACTCTTCCTTATTTTCATCAATGACCTTCCTGACGCCATAGGTTCCCAAGTTGGCATCTACACGGACGACACTACAATTTACTCCTGCCTCAAAACCAAATCTAGTGTTGCGGTCAAAACTAACCTGGCCGCGCATCTTGAAATGGACCTCCAATCGGTTGTTAACTGGGGCAACAATTGGATGGTCAAATTTAACGCCTCAAAAACTAAACTACTCTCCATTAACTACCATAGATATCCTTACCTGCCCCCCATTAGAATGTCTGATAGTCAACTTCTTGAGAGTGACTCCCTGCGTCTGCTCGGTCTCATGTTGACTGCTGACCTGAGATGGAACAAATACATTGAGTCAATTGCATCGTCCACTGTGAGGAAATTTTTCTCCCCTGAATCGATACTTCAAATATACAAAACGACCATTCGCCCTTGCATGGAGTATTGCTGCCATATATGGTCTGGGGCACCTTCTGTTTACTTCGGAGTTCTTGACAAGATCCAGAGATGGATATGTAATGTGATTGGCCCTGATCTGGCGTCTCACCTGCAGCCACTATCTCACAGACGCGCCGTCGCCTCTGTCTGTCTCTTCTACAAATACTTTCATGGCAATTGCTCCGATGAGCTGCTTTCCCTGGTCCCCAGTCTCCATGAATACAAGCGCCTTACGAGGCTGGCATCCCGCTCTCACCCTTACACTGTAGAAACTTTAAAATGTAGCCGTCTCTTCTACTCCAATAGCTTCATACCTTGCACCTCCCGCCTGTGGAACACCCTTCCCAATTACTGTTTCCCTGATAGCTATAATCTCCAACTATTCAAATGTAATGTCAATCGACATCTCCAGTTACCTTGATCTACACACTACCCTTCCCTTCATCCTTTCTATCACTCCTATCTGCTCTTACTACAAATCTTCTGCATCCCCCCTGCATCCTAGTGGCTTCATGCCTTGCTCGGGGCGCTAAGCTTAAAAAAAAAAAAAAAAAAAAAAAAAAAACACATGACTATTGAGTACTTCTTTTTAACTTTTTGTGTTCATTTGTAAAGTTAGCAAGTGTTTCCCATTTCTTGCTGGACATTTTACACATTACTTGCTTTTACTCAATTATTTTTTCTTTCTTTCTCTGAGGATGCCATTTTGCACCTAATGATCTCTGAAATATTGAATAGGCCCTTAAAACTATGTGTTTCTCTCTCTATAATGTATTTATTTCTTTTCCTTCTCTTCACAGGTCCTCATGATGCATGGAGCCCAGTCAAAAAACTTTCGTGAGTATCTATATCGGTAGAAATAAGATAAATAAAATTTCCAAACAAGTTTAATTAAAAAGAGCTGACAAAGTCTGTCTGTTTAATTTTTTTATTATATTTTTCTAATTTTCCTGGGTATGATGATAAACTACATCCAGCAGCAAAGCCTCTGATCGGGAGATTGGAGTTTTTGAGGAGGGTGAAACCCCCTCTTAATTGCTGTTGTTCCCAGGTTTACCCTGACCCAGAGTGGTACCATCTATTAGGGTCTTGGCTATAGAGGAATAGTGAACCCCCCAAACAAAAATCAACAATACATTTTTATAATAAGATGACCAAAAATACAGTTGTTTTTTTTTTGTTTGTTTTTTTTAGCAAAATGACAATCGATGCAACACTAAATAAATATATAGAAAACATACCTTTGCTTTGAAAATATAAAATTATGTACAAAATATATTAAAGTCATAAAATTTCCTACAAAAAAAAAAATTTCAGCATTCCATAGAGGTTGATATACCGTCAAATAAAATCAACCAACCACTGATTATCACATACAGAAGCAGTGAATTGCTTGATAATAGAAATATGAGAGTGATATAATTAATTTTTCTTTCTTGCTTCACCTGTTTCCTCTTCATTTGACTATTCTCTTCTTTTGTCGTGTTTATACTAGTCTAAACTATACTTACCTAGCACCTGTGCTCTGACCCTGTTGCTCGTGGTATCACTGCTATTACTAGCTTAGACTAGCTCTGACCAGTATGGACAAGCTATGACCAGCTTAGACCAGTGGCCCAAATGTTTCCACTTGGGTTCCCCACGTTAAAACTGACTTTGTGTCACATCCTGACTCAGTGGAGTGTCAAGTAAATATTTATAATTGTCTAAACTATATAGATTTGAGCATTAATAACTCATAGAGGTGGATATGCTGCAAAACAAAATCAATCAACCAACAAACATGAAAGAAATCTTTCATGACATTATTCCATATAAAATCCTACAATTTATTAAGAAACTCTAGTTGGGAATTTCTCCCAGGGACTCGCTACATAAAAAGCCTATCAGCATTACTAATGTTGTTACATTGTTAGTACCTTAGAGAGAAATTTAATACAGTCATTCATCAGAATGCCAAATTTAAATATACATGTATCACCTACAAAGTAATAATATAAGTAAGGTGTATTTCAGCAGCAAGATATGTTTTCTATCTATATTTCTGAGATGAGGTATTATGTACACTATTTACATTATTCGGACTATTGTCCTCATCTTTGTCGCCAAGTTTATCACAATGTTTTGGCTGTTGTACACTCCGGCTTTCTTCAGGTGGTTGGAATGTCGAACTGAACCCTTTATTTCGCTCACTGGGGTAGACTGTTCTAGTTCCACATGCCATGTCTAATGGATGTCAGTTATCTCCTGTTAATTCCCCTCTGAAAGTTTTCCACTGCCTTAACTGGGTATTGAACTCACACTCTTTGGGTCCTGTCACTAGATCTAACGCCTTTATCTATTGTGCCATGTGTCCTTGAGGAAATATTGTGATAAACACAGTGACAAAGATGAGGACAATAGTCTGAATAATGTAAATAGTGAAGACGTGTTTTGTTAAATATGGACAAATAAAATAATATATTAAATCTTTCAAATTTCCAAATAAGTTGGTTTGTTTTATCAGTAAATTTGCCAAAATTTGTATTAACTTTTTGATATGTTATGACCCTAGTTCTCAAGTACTTTCAAATGTTGCTCCATTTGTTTTCCAAAATTGTTCTGTGTGTTGTTACACAACTGATTTTTAATTCTGGCATTCTCACACTACACACAGAACAATTGTGGAATCAACATTCAAAAGTACTTGGGGTGGGGAAGTTTAAAATAATATAAATATGAATTTTGGCAAATTTACCCATAAAACAAACCAACTTATTTAGAAATTTGAAAGATTTAATAAAAAAAAATTGATAAACAGAACATGTCTATATTATTTAATAATAAAACATGTTTAAAATTAATTATATATGTAGAGTAGTTTGGAAAAAGAAAATTAGTCCGTAGGCGTCAGATTTCTTAACAGCACCGTAAAATAAATTGTATTATTTTATACTATTTACATTATTCGGACTATTGTCCTCATCTTTGTTGCCATATTTATTACCACGTTTTGGCCGTTGTATGCTCTGGCCTTCTTCAGGTGGTTGGAATGTCAAACTGAACCCTTTATTTTGCTCACTGGGGTAGACTGTTCTAGTTCCATGTGCCATGTTTAATGGATGTCAGTTATCTCCTGTTAATTCCTCTCTCAAAGTTCTCCACTGCTTTAACCAGTTATTGAACTCACACTACTGTCACTGGATCTAACCAACGCCTTTATCCACTGTGCCATGTGTCCACAGTGAATAAAGGTAGTGACAGGACCCAAAGAGTGTGAGTTCAATACCCAGTTATGGCTGTGGAAAACTTGGAGAGAGGAAATAACATGAAATAAATGATAACTGACATCCATCACAACATGACATGTGGAACTAGAACAGTCTACCCCAGTGATCAAAATAAAGGCTTCAGTTCAACATTCCAACCACGGCTGAAATGTTGTAATAAATATGGTGACAAAGATGAGGACAATAGTCCGAATAGCGTAAATAGTGTCCGTTATACCTCATCTGAGAAATATAGACAAGTATTATTTTATATGTATTTTAAAATTCCTTCCCCCACTGGTGAAAAATATTTCATTTATTGTGGGTTTCTTTTGTAAAATCTTTGAGTATTTTTAGATTTTGTTTATAGTGAGTACTATTTAGTATTTTGGGATTATCCACTAATATTTATCTTATGGTAATAATTGTAGTGATGATTAGTATGTAAATTTAAATTGGTGATGCCACTCTGTATTAATATAACCGATGCTATTATTCTGATTCCTTAGCAAAAAATGTTCCTCCTGAGAAAATCCTTTCAAAAAATGACTACTTGACAATCGATGATCCTCCCTACAAGAAAAATGCAAAATCTGAACAGAAGAATTCTTCAAAATCACAGTCCACAACAAAGTCTTCAGTCTTGGTTCCAAAGGTTGATGCTGTCAGCAAGCCATTGGATCCTTGCACTGAATGTCAGAAGATCTACGATAAAGCTCTTGAAAAGCAGAAATCCGGTGCCGGTGTCAAGATTTGCGAGAGCCTGGTTGAGCTCTGCCGATTGAATCATAAAGGAAAGTTACATGAACAATGGGTCAGTAAAAGTATTGATCTTATTGTTGATCAGCTTGAACATTCAGACATGTTGGGTGAGTTAATAAAAACAATTTTACTTAAAAACATTTATTATTTATTTCCTCTTTTGAATAACTCATATTTTTAAATATATTAATTCGTTAAAATGGTTCATTTTATTTCTATTGGTAAAACGGTCCTTTTTATATTTTTATTGGCAAAACGGTCCTTTTTATATTTTTATTGGTGAAACGGTTCTTTGGTTTATTGGTGAAACGGTTCTTTTTGTTTATCGGTGAAATAGTTTTTTTGGTTTTTAGATAGTTTTAACTATCAGTTTTATTCCATCATAGATATAAATAAGATTTTTCGAGAAATGGAAATGTTATTTTTATTTTTCATTTTTTTTTTTTTTTTCATTTTAATTTCTCTCATCTTCTGCTAAACTTGTTAGAAAGATTACTTGCTGTTTTACTTTGCCTTCAATATGTCCAGTGAGTGTTACATTCTCTAAGACTCCTTCCGCATTATGCCTTCCAGAAATTTCAATTGTCTCTGAGATAAAATAAAGACACAAAATTAATCCCAAATAACCAATCTACCATAATTTTAAACAATTATCTCCACTTTAGAAAATTTATTTTTAATTTCCATGTGGACTTTTCAGAAACTTACTGCAATATGTTTTCAGATCCAATTTTATTCATTTCAGTCTTGATTGACAAATTGATTTACAGATTAATGGCAGGATTACCAGATTGGACTAGATTTGACAAACCACTAAATTTTGAATTTATTTACTTCTCAGGAATGAATAACACAAGTTAACTCGGTCAACTCTAAATGTATCCCCTAAATTTGTGAATAATGAAATTCAAAATTTTGTGGTACTAGGGTTTTAAAATATAACCCAATCTGCAGTGAAGGTTTTTAATTTTTTTTATTGTATGTACGGTTGGTGTGCAAAAGGAACAAATAATTTTTTTTTTTTTTTGTTTAGCATTAGGTAACTTAATACATAGATTTTAGATAGTTAAACTGTTAGCATTTTATTTTATTTTTTTTATTTTTTTTTTAACCTTAGGTAAAAAAGTATATACCTTGTCTAAAGTATTACAAGTAATCTGGAGATGATTTAAAGTATCCGATCAGAGGTTCATAAATTAAGTGCAAATGTTACATCATTTTAAGTAAAAGACTTGAGTATCTGTAGACTCCTAGTATCTTCAGTTACCTTGGAACCACACCATGCAAGTACTAAGGAACAACTACATTTTTTTTTTCTAGTATCAGATCTTTTATTAATGGTACTTAGTAAATTCTCAGCTTTGAACTTTATTCCCTGCTTACAGTATAACTTTAATGAAAGTTGGAAATTTTGGTTATTAATCTATACCAGTGTTTCTCAACCATTTTTTACTTCTGGGTGCACTTGTAGAATAACAACAATTTTGGGTGCACTTTAAATTTTAATAAGGAAAAATTAGTCATGAAACTTGAAAATATGAAATGTTGGTTTAGCATTCTCAAAAGAGGATTAGCAGTACATTTTTCATTTAAAGAGGTTTTTGAAGACATTTTATTTAGAGAGGCCAGTAATGACTATTTAAATCCCTTGTGGAAGGGAAAGGATTATCCACTCGTTCTTAAAGATTAAGGAATTTAGCGAACAGTTTAAAACAGACTTGACTTAGGCATGGAAATCATGATTGGTGTCGCTAGATTTAAAAAAAAAAAAAAAAAAATTTTTTTTTTTTTTTTTTTGTTAGATTTAAAAATAATTCATAGACTACTCTTCTGTTAATTTGAAGAACACTTGGGTATCTTTCAAGGTCAATTAGTGTTCCTGGGTGGACTAGTTGAGAAACAAATACAAATACAATAAATTGTCTGTCCACTGTAGACACAGAAACTACTGGATGGATTTCAATCCAACTTGACAATAGGCTATGACACAGAAAGCTATGTAAATTTGACCAAGATCAACCCTGAAGATTGTGATGCGTTAAAAATAAGGTCAAAGAAACCATTTCTTCTAGAAGTTATTCTCATATGAAAATATGATGACGAATGAAGCAGATTAGCTTTTTGTAATAAATTAATGCATTTGTTGCCATATTGATCTTCTGTCCTCCATCATGATTGGAATTTCTGAACCCTTTATTTCATCTACTGGGGTAAAAATTGTTCTAGTTCCAAATGCCATGCCTCTTCTGGATGTCTCATTTGTGTCCCTTTACTACAGCTCTCCAAGTTTTTGTGCACCATTACAGTAGCCAGGAATTAAATTCATGACTAACACTTTTATCCACTGGGCTAGATGTCTTTAAGGACATCAGTGTATGAATTTTTGGGACTTATAAACTTAATGTCTTGGTAACCATTTTTAATTTTTTTTTTTACCAGAGCTCATATTGTAATTCTCTAACACTCCATATTACTAGGGTCCTGTATTGTATTCATTTCTATGCTTGGCTACCTTAGGAGATTTTTGTTGCCTAGCATATGTGCTGATTCCTTAAATTTATGTATTTTCCATAAATTTAAGCACAGAAATTAATCAATATGGGAACCAGTAATATGGAGATGAAATAAATGGTCAGTTTGAAATTCCAATCACCTGAAGAAGGCCAGAATATACAACAGCTTGGCAACAAAGATGAGGACAAGTCAGAACGTTGTAAATAATGTAAAAAAAAAAGCTTGTCTTGTTGACCATTACTATTGAGGAGTGAGCTTGATATTCAGTGGGTACTCTGTACACAAAAAAAAAACAAAGAAAAACTACATTAAACATCCTAACAAAGGTTAATGTGTCATAAAATCAACCAACCAGCAAAGACTAATGTTCTCTGTGGGAAAAGGTAAAGTCTTATACTACCTGATACCAGTGTTGGTATTGGAATGGCAAACAGATTTGTGATTCCCACTTAGTCTGTTATCTTGAATTTTGCATAAATGCCTTTAGGGAAAAGCCTTTCTTTTCTCCTATCATCTGTGGGTTAAATATCAAAATAGACTGAGTTCTCTAGCGTTGGGTGATAACCAATCAAGGAGAAGGATAACAAAATTCAAAATTTCCCATTGTCAAAAAGGCAATGGGAAACCATGTTGTTATCTTTTCCAAGAAGTTGTGACAATTTACAGATTATAAAGAAATGGAAGCTGTGGAGAACCATGACCGACTATCCTGAAAGGAAATGACATAAAAAAAGTATTAATGTAGAAGTTGCTTGAATGAAGTTGAAAACATCAGACTGCTTTAGAATCTAGCAAAGGATTTTCTTTTTTAATTATTGAAACATGTTCAATCTGGTTAAAACAACAGTCCTCACATGATCACTGAAGTTAAACAATGTCGAGCCTAATTAGTACATTAGCTGTTTGGGAATATCGGGTGTTGTAAGCATGGCTGTGTGGATGATGTGGTGGATAATGGCTTAGAATTGTTAATCAGAGAGCCATTCCTCCCCACCACCAACAATGGGCTTTGGGCACTTGCTTTCAATAAAATTAAAAACAATAGGAAAAAAGATATATGGCGAAACAATTCCACACAGGTCCGTTTTATCTAGCAAGATATTCGGCCCACTAGAACATAAGAATACTGGCGACGTACGTTCGCCTGCTGTCCAAGACATTTTGGGGAGGGGGATTTCCAACTAAACGAACATACAGGGTTACAAGCGTAGTGTTCTGAATTCAAGACAGAGCAGGGCTGAGTCGAATGAAACCAAGAACAAGCCTATTTTATTAACTAGGGGAAAATTCCAGCAAGTGTTTGTGTACTTCTGCCTATAAAATGTGGAGGGGCAAGTGTTTTGAAGTCATTATTAAAGATTGAAACCATCAGTTTCTAACAAAAATTTCTTGTTTCTTAATACTCTTGTCTAGCTTTTGAAAGGCATCATTTCTCATTCCAGTGTCTCTTCAGATTTCTGTGTCACCCACCGCTTCTTAAAGCAATAGTCACTAGACTAGCATCACACCTTCTGTGCCACTTTCATGTATAATGGTGCATTGTCTATAAAGCTTTGACTTTGTAACATTTTTATTTTTACTGTTATAGCCAAGTGTACCTTTCGATTGAAGTCTTTAATGTTTAAATCCAAAATTTTTTTCCAGCTATTCCAACATGTCTTCTTTCGCTGAAAGCCAGCCCGTTTTTAAAGATAGTTCAGAAATTGGCATCAGCCAAGAAATGGTTATGTATGCAGCAGGCTTTCGAATCCTATCGACAGAAATATGAAGGCAGATATTTGGAGAGTTTTGCCAGCTCAATGACAGTCGCTGACTTTCTCAATAGTATTAATTTTAAAGAAAAAGTTGATACATATGGGAAAATCCTTACCTGCCTTATTAACAATGGGGCTATAATTGGAAAAGATCCCCATCTGAATAAGACTGCCTTGGAGGTTTGTATTGCAAATGGAGTCTATCGTGCAATCCTCATACTTCTTAAGAATGGAGTGGACCCATCACTACTGACACTTTCGCCAGGTGACACACCCCTGCACGCAGCTGCTGAGATAGCACTCCGTAAGGATGTAGGTAAGTAGGTAAAAAGATTTTCTCTTTAAATATAACTCAAATTAAGGTTGATCATATTTAATTTTCTGTTTTTTTAATTTTGGCAAACATGGATTTTTGTGCCAACAAAAATAAAAGGTGTCAAAAGGATAGTTTTTCCCATTACACCACTTTTATTTTAACTACCATCACTCCGCGGTAATGTTTGTTTTAATAAAAGCAGTGATTAGAATTGTAGTGAAATCTAACCATATGACAAAAGTGAATTTATAATTATTTTTTTTTTTTTAATTCTTGAGAATTTACAACATTCTAAATCTAAAATCTACCATTATAATATTATACAATATAACAGAATAATTCAGTCAGTAATGCTTGCCCTAATACCTAATCACTGACAACCCTTTCCGACAAAAATGGACTTACGTGCCCGCAATAAGATGGACTGTCAAAAGAACGTTTTTTCACCTGACACCGTTTTTTTTTTTTTTTTTTTTTTTTTTTTTTAAACTACCTTGACTCTTTGGCAATGTTTCCTGTTTTAAAAAGTGATAATTAGAATTGTAATAAATCCTAAACACGTGAATGAAAGTGAATTTATACATTTTCTTGTTCTTGAGAATTTACAACAAAAATATTAAACACTATTAATTTATTAGATTATTTACAAGAATAATTTTATGTTTACAACATTCTAAATAAATTTTAGTTTTACTGATAATTCAAAATCAATAAATATTTATATCTTTTAATCATTAGTACCAGAAATGGAAAATTAAATTTTAAGTAATAATAAAAATTCTGAAGAATTGTTTTTGGAATCGGAAATTAAATAAAAAATTTTTCCAGTACTGCCAATAGTTCAGATATTTCCAATTCTCAATTAATCATCCCATCAATAATTTTAACTAATGTTATTAAAATCCATTTCAGTGATCATTAACTAATTTTTCTCAAATCCTGTATTTATATAATTGCTACTTTTATTTTTGAAAGATTGTTTTGTTTTTTTTTGTTTTTTTTTAATTACAGAGTTTAGATTTTTCTTGGCAGACATGAATCCTAACATTAAAATTTGATGACAAAAAATACATTTAAGTACACAAAAGAAATTTTTATTTTTTGCACTTAAATTTATACTCTTTTGTTGCAATTAAAACTCCAAAGATAATTGAATTACTGAAATATATTTTAAAACTTTTATTTAAAATGTTAAAAATTCTTGCTATAAATTGTAATTATTTTGATGAAATCATAGCATATTCCAAAATTTTAGAGTGCTGTATTCAAAATATATAAGGTATTTCTGGTCTACATTCTTAAGACATATAAACTGTGACAAGTTTTGTGTATTATAAGACAGTATATAAAAGCCTGTGTCTATTGTCAGATTAAGTAGAATTATAAATAAAATCTATTCATTCCTTACAAATTATTTTTGTGTCTTGGATACAAAAATAAAGTTAGTACATACAGGTTTTGTGGGATACTAACAAAAGATGTGCATTTCTTAAATAAGGTAATTGAACCTTGATTGGCTATGAAATCTTCTGTAGCTAAGTGGGCTAAAGAACACCAAGAATAACAGTAATTTCGGTGCTACTATGCTGTGAGGTCTACCTCAATATGTTGTGCCCCTCCCCTCATGTGACTGTCAGGTCTAACATGGATATTTATATCTCTCACATTTTCTAAACACATGAAACGGGAGGTAGACCTCGTGCTATAATTTCCCTGTATGAAGGACAGAGGTTCAAACCCTGTCCAGTACATTTTCTTTATAAAGACTCTCAAATGCACAGGCTGGTAGATGTAAATTTAAACTGTTGAAAAGAGGTCTACTCAAACACTTGTATTCACTAAATATCCACTTTTGAACTCTATCTAGACTGGAATATGAAGACTGTGCAGCTCCAGCCCAGATATGAAAGCAGTATTCCATTTTCAGTCTGATCTGGCATTTGTCAAGGTGTAGAGCATAATAGGAAGGTTCAGATACTTAGTGGTACAATGAGTTAACCATTTTTTTTTTTCCAGAATCTGTAGTGATGGATTGTATTGTCATTATTATTCATTTTCGACAAGTAATTTACTTTAAATTTTAATTTCAGTAGGTTTTTATTGTAACTTTGAATTTTTCATTCTAATAATACAACATTTAATACTACTAGTGTATGTAAACAAAGGTGGCAGTGTATCAGGAGTTCAGGGTAGAATAAAGAGTAAAGCTGAATGGTTTGATTTGAATGACTTTATTGACTTTTGAATAATAATTAGTGAGTTACCATGAGTGTGTTTGACTTGTATGTATGAAACAACTAAAGATATACAACTTGACCATATTGGGAGATATGAAAATGTATATATAGTGGCAGCCAAGCAAATCCGCCACTTTGAATTTGGCCCAATTCAGTAAAACCCTTGTAACTCAGGGTCACAATCAAAATTCTACCAAAATATTTGTTGTCAAATTAAAAAAAACGTTTCTTTGAAATCCGCCACTTTGAATTTGGCCCAATTCAGTAAAACCCTTGTAACTCAGGGTCACAATCAAAATTCTACCAAAATATTTGTTGTCAAATTAAAAAAAACGTTTCTTTGAAATCCGCCACTTTGAATTTGGCCCAATTCAGTAAAACCCTTGTAACTCAGGGTCACAATCAAAATTCTACCAAAATATTTGTTGTCAAATTAAAAAAAACGTTTCTTTGAAATCCGCCACTTTGAATTTGGCCCAATTCAGTAAAACCCTTGTAACTCAGGGTCACAATCAAAATTCTACCAAAATATTTGTTGTCAAATTAAAAAAAACAAAAAAAAAAAAACAAAAAAAAAAACGTTTCTTTGAAATCCGCCACTTTGAATTTGGCCCAATTCAGTAAAACCCTTGTAACTCAGGGTCACAATCAAAATTCTACCAAAATATTTGTTGTCAAATTAAAAAAAACGTTTCTTTGAAATCCGCCACTTTGAATTTGGCCCAATTCAGTAAAACCCTTGTAACTCAGGGTCACAATCAAAATTCTACCAAAATATTTGTTGTCAAATTAAAAAAAAAAAAAACAAACAAACAAAAAAAAAAACGTTTCTTTGAAATCCGCCACTTTGAATTTGGCCCAATTCAGTAAAACCCTTGTAACTCAGGGTCACAATCAAAATTCTACCAAAATATTTGTTGTCAAATTAAAAAAAAAAAAAAAAAAAAAAAACGTTTCTTTGAAATCCGCCACTTTGAATTTGGCCCAATTCAGTAAAACCCTTGTAACTCAGGGTCACAATCAAAATTCTACCAAAATATTTGTTGTCAAATTAAAAAAAAAAAAAAAAAAAAAAAAAAAAACGTTTCTTTGAGAAATCAACAGTCTATGGTCAAATTATCTTATTTGAGTTTAAACAAAAAAAATAAATAGATCACCTTTTAGATCTAAGTACTTTAAAACTGTATATATTAGGTTGGTGCAAAAATAATGTTGTTTTCTCACATGTTACTATATGAGAAAACGATATTATTTTTGCACCAACCTAATAATTTAACTTTGTAGGTGAGAGAATTAATATTTAAATTTTGTGACTATTTTCCAAAATTCACCTTTTTGGCAAGGATTAAAGGGTCATATCTTGGGAACCCTTTGATCTAGAGAAGTAAAATAGGTACCATTCAATTTCTATCGTGAAGAAATGTACCAAATTTGAAAAAATAATCTGATGGTCAGACCTTTGTTGATTTGACATGGAATGTCTTGATACGTGTTTGTTCTGCTTGAGTTATTTGTATGTGCTTGTATCATTTAGTGCAGTGCTTCTCAAACTATCTGATATGGTGGACAGGCATTTTTTCTCAATGTGTCATATACCTGTAATATTTAGTGATAATATTAATTTATACCAGAAATGATATATATAACGAATATAATAAAAGTTGACTATTTTTTATCTTCCATTTATTTTGCAAAAAGTAATTCCACACACACACACACACACACACACACACTTTAACTTGAGTTTCAAATAAGACATTATAATAATACATTATCATTTAATTTGGTCTTTACAACTCCAGCTCCTGAGCTGAGCAATGAAATCAAAGTTAAAGACAAGAAAAGAAAAAAAAAATTAGCCTCCAAAAATCCATGACAATTATTAAATTTTTTTGAACTTTTCAGAAATTATTTGTTCATAGATTTTGTTTTTTTTATTTATTTCATTTTTTTTTTTATTTATTTCATTTTTTTATTTATTAATTCATTTTTTTTATTTTTTTTATTTATTTCATTTTTTTCATTTTTTTTATTTTTTTTATTTATTTCATTTTTTTTATTTATTTGATTTTTTTTTTATTTATTTGATTTTTTTTTTTATTTATTTGATTTTTTTTTTTATTTATTTATTTGATTTTTTTTATTTATTTATTTGATTTTTTTTTTTTATTTATTTGATTTTTTTTTTTTTTTTATTTATTTGATTTTTTTTTTTTTTTTATTTATTTGATTTTTTTTTTTTTTTATTTATTTGATTTTTTATTTGATTTTTTTTTTTTTTATTTATTTGATTTGATTTTTTTTTTTTTTTATTTATTTGATTTGATTTTTTTTTTTTTTATTTATTTGATTTGATTTTTTTTTTTATTTATTTGATTTGATTTTTTTTTTTTATTTGATTTGATTTTTTTTTTTTTTATTTATTTGATTTTTTTTTTTTTTATTTATTTGATTTTTTTTTATTTATTTTTTTGTAGCAATATTTTTGGGTCTGTCATTGAATTATGCTATACATACACATAGTCTGAATGAATTAAAAATAGATGTCTGTCAGAATGGCTAATTTTTCTGTCTGCTAACAACCTCTGAGTAATGGGAAAAATGTGAAATCATTTCTGTATTTAAACTGAACATATTTACTAATAACGCAAGTAGTAATAATGAAGAGTGTATTGACTCCATGTTGGGATAAAAAAGCAAGAATAATAAAATGGAGTAAAACTAATTAATACAATTTCTGTTTGAATTTCTGGGATAAGGAGTTATCATTCCAGCTTTCTTCAGGTGTATATTGGTCTGGATAGCCTACAGGGAATTCTGAACTGAATCTTTTATTTAAGCCAGGTTATATTTAAGACTTTAAGTTTCCTATAGGACAATGGTCTATGGATTAAAAATGTTGATTTGTGAATTTGCTAACATAGTGGTAGGGAATTCAATCCCTGTGTAGGGCAGTGTCATTGCACTCAGTGGAAACAGGACAGAAATAAATGAGCAGTACTAAATAAAAAATAAAACATGAACAGTGGAATGAGAACAGTCTACCCCCGTAGATTGACCTTTAGCACGCAGTAGGCGAAAATTGTCACCATAGAGTTCTCTCCCTTCGTTACTTTAGTCACATTCTGTCACCTTGAGACTGTTGCTATAAATAAACACTTATCAACTGTTATTTCTGGTATTTTAAGCTGGAAATCACCTACTGCTGCTTTGGAACAAGGTTAAACTTACATTTTCTAACGCCATTTTGAATTCTTCCACTCTACATGAGGTGTAACACCAGTTAAACCAATATTGTAAAGAAAAAATGGCTACATCAATATCCAACAGAGCTTTTATTCAGGAGTTTTTCTTTGATTAGGACTCTGATGATGATTTTGAAGGCTTTTCTTTGTGAAAGAACAAGCAAACAAATGCTACTCTGTTCTCATATGTAAACACGAGGAAACACATCACTTTTTTTGATGAAATGAAAGCCTCCTTAGCGATTTTTGATTGTTATTGCACCCCCCCAGAACTCCACAAGGAGTAATAAAAGTTAAAGTACATAGAATTATTTATTTTTTAATGTATTTGTTTTTTTATTTTAGGTTTCAATTTTTTTTTTTTTTTTTTTTCAACATCAAAACTTGCATGCAAAACATAATGCATTACATCAAAATATTACTCATTCATTCTTTTATTAGTAAACAAAGATTAAAATCTATATGCACAATACAAAAAAAGTTATAACAATTTTAAAACAGTAAGTATTCATGTTTTTACACCCGAAAAAAAATAGTGGCAGGGGAGACAACTCTAGAAAGAAATTAACGTGATAAAGGTTAAATAAAGTGTTTTGTTCAGAATTCCTTGTAGATTACCCAGATCGATATACACTTGAGAAAGGCACAACGGCAAGATGTAATAACAATAAAGATGAGGACAATAGTCTGAATATAGTGTAAATAAAATAGTAAGGTTTCAGAAAATATTAACAAATATTTTCTGAAACCTTACTATTTTATAAATGCTTTTAAGAGACTACATCCAAGTTTAGCTTCAATTAGCACAAGACAAAATAGTAAGATCTGGTTTTATGAAAACAGTGTTATACCAATCTTTTAAGTCTTAGGTTATCACACATGAAATGATGCACTTTATAGGAAATGAATAAAACACCTCTGAAATGTTGAAATAGGCACCATGTTGATAAATGACTGTTCTCCAACATACTTCTAAATTCTTGATCCCATCTTTTTAAAAATTCTCATCCTTTGATGTGATAAACAGTTCAAATGCTTTGATTATCTCTTCCTTGTTGGACAATGTTTTATTGTGTATTAAAAGCTCAAAATACTTAAATAAGTGATAATCATTAAAAGAGATATTAGGTGAATATGGAGGATAAAGCAAAAATTCATAATTCAGGCAAAGTAGCTTTTGGACAGCTGATTGGGAAATGTGTGTCCATGCGCTGTCATTCAGTAAAATTGGGCAAGTCTTATTCACAAGTCTAGGATGTTTCTTTATCAGGCATACACTCAACATCTTTGCAATACAAGGTTACTCTCATTGTTTTCCTTTGAGACAAGAATGAATAATGAATAACCTCTTTGAAAGACCACCATACAGTAACTATTAACTTTTTAGGGTGCAGTGGATGTTTTGTGTATTATTTTGGTGATTCACTTGCCTCTAACCACCGGTGTACTCTCTTACTGTTTTCAAAGAGTATCTATTTCTCATTGCATGTAATGAATCGATGCTAACATGGTTCTTTTTTTTCCAGTTGGGAAAGCAACAGAGAGCACACCTCAAAGTGACAATATTTTTAGTCCCATTCAGTTCATGCAGAACAAACCAATCCAGTTTCTTTACTTTTCCAATTGCTTTCAATTGCCGAGAAACAGTTGTGCGAGATATTTTGAGTTCAAGATTTTGATCAACCAAAGCATTCAGCTGATGATGCCTGATGACCATAGTCTTCCCCGTGGTTTATTTTCAAGACTATAATCTCCCAAACAAAACTTCTGAAACCATTTCTTTACAGTTCTTATTTCAATAATACCATTACCCAAGACTGCCTTGATATTCTGGAAGGCTTCAGAAGCAGAATGACCCAGTTTGTAATCATACAGTAAGATTTGACATTGTTTCATTGTAATCATTTTCATTGGGTTTATGAGTAACAATACATTGAACTAGCTTAAAAGCCACACTATCAGGTGGTATTTAAGCTGGCTCTTGCAGAGGGTCCTTTGATTAGACCTTCATCATAATAGGGAGGAGTAGATGTGATAGGCAACAATAAACTACAGAAGAACTCAAAATTGATTGTTGCATTTAAGTATTGCATTAATATTTAAGCTTATATTTAAAAAGTTCAATGCCACCATTTAATTTAAAGACAATTTGATGTATGTAGGTCCTTACTTTCCATACAAACAACTATTTTTATTTCATGGATGATGTTACTGGATTTCGCAATTTTGATTATTCTCAAATTTATAAAAAAAATTTACTGTACAAAAAATTAATTGCTAAAATCATGTAAAATAATCACTGACAGTCACAGTAATGAAAATTTGGGAATCCAAAATTTCAAGATTGCAGGTCCAGATCCAGCCCGGAATGTTTTTAATTTGCTCACAGAGTCGGCCTGATTCCAAAATATGTTGGTCTACAGCCTCAGTAAAGTTGAAAACATGGACAATTTTATTTTGAAACACTGTAATTTGCAAACAGTATTTTTTTTTCATTTGAACATGAGCTATTGAAAGTTATATCCCTTTTAATTGTTTTTATCAGTAGAAGCCAAGATGGCAAAATCTGAAAACAATCGCAGTAATGGCTACTTGGGAATCCAAAATTTCAGGATTGCAGGTCTGTATGTGGCCTGGAATGTTTTTAATTTGTCACAATCAGCCTGATTCCAAAATGGTATATGTTGGGCTTCTAGGAGTAAAGTTGAAAAAGTGTGACACACTGACATTTGCATTTATTATATAAAAGAAAAATTATTTGGAAAGAAAGAGTCCAGAATAACTCAAGATATTTTCTATATGTTAAGGAGGTTACTTCATTAAATGACCAGAACAACAACCAACTAACAAATGTATCATTTCATGTGTGACAACCAAATTCTTTGATTTGTTTGTTTGTTTGTTTGGGTTTTATGGCATATCAACCACTGTGGGTTATTTAATGCCAAATCCAGTTCATATGAATTTTAAATGCCTATTTTGTATGGAATAAAAAATGTATAGCTGGCAACATTATTGTTTAAAAAAACGTATAGCTGGCAACATTATTCCTTTACAAAAAAACGTATAGCTGGCAACATTATTCCTTTACAAAAAAACGTATAGCTGGCAACACTACTCTTTTACAAAAAAACTTAGAGCTGGCAACATTATTGTTTCAAAAACTTAGAGCTGGCAACATTATTTTTCTGAAAACATTATCTGAGACCTTGATGTTGGATGCAGTTTACCGTCATACCCAGGACGCGGATGTAGTTTACCGTCATACCCAGGACGTCCAAATTCTTTGATATCTTTTGATCTGAGCTTGAACACCATATGTAAAGAATAATATAAATATTAATTTGGTCATGAGTTTTACTTTTAATTGTGTAGAAAATGCTTTCTTTTTCTTATTTGTTTTTTTTTTTTTTTTTTTTTTTCATTTCAGGTTATTTTGAATTGTTTGAATATCTCTTAAAACTGCATGATTCTGACCCAAAGAAATATTCCTACCTGAATATGTCTTGTGTTGATAAATCTCAACAGACATTGTTCCATGTGGCATGCCGAATAAAGTATAGCAAGAATTCTCTGAAGCTGGTACAAATCCTTTACAAACGAGGTCTTCCCTCAGATGTGCCCGATGCAGCTGGGAAAATTCCCTACCAGTATATATCACAAAATCTAAGTGATCGACGTAACAACTACTTGGTTCACAGTTCCTCTGAAACTGTCCCCACAAAATCTGAGTCCAGTTCGAGGAACTCAACCCCGGAATCTGGAAACAGTATAGATCCTAGTAAAAAAGCAAAACCTCAGATAGAAACGGTTAAAACTGAAAGGAAAATGACTAAAGAGGTTATGAAAGCATCCTTGAAAGAAAAGATTGCCAGGGTTCCTTACCACAAGTGTAGAGAGCTGCATATTATGTCATTTCATAAGGAAAATAAAAATGTTGACAATCGCAGCACCTATGGATTAAAAGAGGAAGCACAAAGTACTGAAGACTTGAAAGACTCAAGTGAAAACGAAACGGAGGAAAGGGAAGAGATTGACATTATGAATAACAATGTATTTGAAAAATTAGAATGGGAAGTTGAATGTACATCCAATGTATGGAAGACACTACATGACAAAAACCTCCCTTACAAGAGGCGGAAACAAGCCGTCTATAAAATTCAGCAACTGGCAAGTGGAAACTGGCACCGTACTTGTTACAAGAAAGTCAAGGATATGCCTCAGACACTAAAGCTATTCACCATAAAGCTTTCTCGGACATCCCGCATTGTCTGGGAACTTGCGATTGCTTTCTCTCCCAGATGTAGTGATATGAAACAAGTTTTGGATAGTAATTCTGGTTTGGAGTCAGGTTTGTACTCTTCCATTTTATTGAATTTTTTCTTTTTCTGTTTTCTTTTCTCTATCATCCCCAGCAGCTGCTCCCTTTTTTTTTTTTTATTCTCATTCTTTTTTTTATTTGTCACCTATGATGAAATTATTCTGCAAACACTCCTTCCCATTCAATCACCAAAGTTAAGCTGTGTTGAGCTTAGTCAGTATTTTGATGGGGTCCATTTGAGAACACTGGGCACTGTAAGCAACTTCCTAGCATCTGAAATATGTTTTGGCTTTATATAACCCAGAAAGGGTTGATAAACTGTAAAAAAAAAAAAAATGGTTATTCAGCCTCTCTTTTCTTCTTCCCATTGCCACTCACTCAATTTCTCTTTTTCTTTTTCCTTATTACTCTGCCTCCTCCTACTGTATGGTTCCAGTTTTCTCTTTCCTTGATTTCCCCTCCTCCTTCTCACCACCACACTCTTTAGATTTCTCTTTTCTTTATTTCTCCTCCTCCCCCTCACCACATTGTTCTAGTTCAGTCTTTTTCTTTTTTTCTCTCTCCAACATCTCTCTCTCTTCACGTTGTTCCAGTTTCCCTTTTTCTTCTCCTCCTCCCACATTGTTACCATTTCTTCTTCTTTTTTCTTTTCCCTTTGAAAGAGCAATAGACTAATCCAAAGAAGAGTTATTGAATGAGGATTTTGATATGAATAAAAGAGGCAGTCTGAAGAAGTGAAGATGTTGAGAATAAGGAGGATAGATAATTATTGGCACTTGGCCTGAAGAGGTCACGATTGTTGTATTTAGGGAAGCACTTAACATGAATTGGTATTGGAATAATGAGGGAATGAGGATGACCCAACTCCGTGTCCTAGCTGTAAAGGTCTGAACTGGTGGCACTTTTGTTCTCAGTTCTTGAGAAAAAGAGTATGCATAAAAGACTAGTTTCATATGTTCAGGTTTATTTAAAATTCTAAAAAATAGCTTTTAAATCAATAAAAATTGCCAGGAGAGTATATGGCAATAGTATTGTCCATGAAAAAGCTGTCTTTTGTTTGTTTTTTTGTTTTTTCTGTGGGAGGTATTTTGTTAAACTTTGAAGCTGTAATTTTGGAACAGTTGGAGCAGTGGTGTAGGTGTGTTATGGATAGCAGTTTGGAATGAGAAATTGGAGTGCCAAGTTCAAATTCCAGTCTAGTTTGTTGCATTAATTTATGTACAAATTATCTGGGAATGGTATGAATCCATCTATTCTCCTTCTTGCTATGGGTTAAATAGTAGGAGTTGTATCTGGAAAAATCCTTAATATCTCCAAAAAGTTCTTAAGGCCACTTGCCAAAAAAAAATTTTCCTTACCATCTTAAAATGTTTCAGTTTAAATAACCCACAAACCTAAAAAAAAAACTAATTTGGTTAATCGATCTTTTACATGCTGTGTCTATTCAAGTTGTGAGCAATAATAACTTTTCTATTTTCCCTGCTTCTCACCAATCAATGCTCATTTTATCAAGTTTGATAATCTCTGTTCAGCCTGCTTCTGAGATGTATTAATACAAGCGTTTCTAACTTTTTTGATGTCATCACCCACTTTCACATGGAAAAATTTTCCACTACCTACCTGTATAGTAAATATTCAAAAGCATACCAAAATTGTTTGGTAACTGTTTACTGGTTTGTAAACTGACTTCATAATGGTGTAAAAAAAAAAAAAAAAAAAAAAATATATATATATATATATATATATATATATATATATATATATATATATATATATATCAAAAGGGAGGTAACAAATAATGCTGACTTATATAGCAGCAGCTGCTGCTATTTCTATATTAAATAATAAATGAAAACAAACTTGACCATAGGAAACAATATATATATAATTTAGGGTTAGTGTTGACAAAAGATTAAACAATTTTTGTTCATAATTATAAAATTAAAGTTTACACTACTAACAACTAATAAAAAAAGTATACACTACTAACAAGTAATAAAAGTTCAGCAAATAATTTTTTGTTCTTGGTTTTTGTTTATCTGAAAAAAAAATCTTTTTCTTGTCTAATACTGAAGAATTAAATGTTTAAATCTTCTCAAAACTATAATATTACCAAAATATACCTTGCTTATGGGGATATTTATATCTTATCTAGAAAGGTGACCTAGTTCGTGGCCAGACATTTGACAGATATTTCGCCAAAAATGTACAAATACACATAGTAACAATTAATACTTAAAACATTTTAATTATCATTATTATAATTTAGAATAGGACTAATAATTACCACTGAATTTCAAGTGATTAAATTACTAAATCTAAATTTAAAGTTATCTTATTTCAATATTTGTTTATTGAAATTAGTATTTTAAAAAATATTTGCATGTATTTGGGTAAAAAGTAGCACCTAATTATTTAAATTTGTATTTAGCAGTAACATAAAATCTAGTTCATCCCTTTAAGATAATGATCATTAAAAATGAAAGATCTTTCATATCATAAGAGCTTAAAATTTTTGCTGTAGTAAAATGTGCTTTTTCTCAAAGTACTTATCTTACAGTAATACTTGAAATAAAATATAATATATACAGAATAGATTCTAAAAAAATAAAGCCAGTCAAAAAAAACAAAATTATAAATTAATACAGCAAATATGAATATATGTAGTACATTATAATAAAGAGTGTTACATATATACTACATATATACCACTACATTTTCGGTTAAATGTCCAAGTACTGACTCTGTGATTACCATTTAGCTTCCTGCTATTTTTTGCTTTTTATACAGCTTCTTTGTATATCTCATTTGAATATTTATTTTATGGTTAGCATTTGTTGAAATAGGTTTTTCATACTCCAAATCCTATATTAACTATCAAAATTTCCAATTACCCACCATTTCCTATTCAGTTGTTCATTGCTCACTCAACAGTTGAAATTGCCCAGGTTGTGAATCCCTGCGTTAATCAATCATCTTAATTATTGATCAGATGATTTATAATTGATTTATTGATTTCAGGTCAGATCTATTCAGAAGTAATTCGAGTGTGGGCTGTTGTCTTTGACATGAAGAATTTGAAACATGTGGTGGCTCAGATTGTTAAATCTCATGAGAGGGGAGAGAGTTGTCTTGTGCAAAAACAGCTGGAAAGTGTCAATGACGGACAAGACTATTTAAGTGATGACACAAAGCGCTTACCTCGCTTGTTTGCTGAAAGCCAGCTCGATAAGAATCAGCTTGGTCTGCAGCATTTTTGCCCTCCAGCAAGCGACAGAGACGATGAGTATCACATCATCAAGTTCTACTCTTTTTCGACTGCTATTGTTTCCAGTCTGCTACAAATGGACCATTCTCGAAATGTCGACTTTCCATTCCAGGTAACGGAGCTGGAATACCGTATCATAAACCTCAGCTCAAAAGCCCCAATTATTCTTCTTGGTCGCAGTGGCACAGGGAAAACCACTTGTTGTCTTTATAGACTTTGGATGAACTTTGTGAATTACTGGAGTAAAGTAACATTGACTGACGATCCAATTTATCCGAACAATTTTGTTGGGATGAGACAGCCAGAAGATTGTGAACAGCATGAAAGAGATGAAGATGAAAAGAAAGCTGAACATCAAGCTACAGGTTGTAACTTTTTAATTTATTTTAATGCTTACCTTTATATATTACTTTTCTGTTCACAGAGGAATCTGCAATGTTATCTGTCCTTACCTGCCATCGTGGCTTTAGTCAGTTTCCCATTGTTGTAGCCTATCTTCCTTGTACCTTTTCTATAAATAGTTCAGGATTCAGACAGTTCCTGAAAACCTTGAAAAGCTCTGGAAAAACAGCAATAGCCTAAAAGATCCTTGAAAAGTCCTGGAATTTTATAAATTGGGGTGCCCACACATCTGTTAAATCAGTTCATGAAAGTCCAAATGGCTAATGCCAGAAATCTGTTTTTTTACAAGCTAAAATTGTCCTTTAAGAAAAGTCTTTTTTTTTTTTTTTTTTTTAAGTCATCAGTAATATTTGACAATTATTGTGAATGGTGGTTTGTTTCCTTGATTAGAATGAGTTCATGACCTTGTGGTTACTTTTGTATTTTCTTGCCTAGGTGAGGAGAAAAAGAGAAAGGATATGAAAGTGTGTCTTCTCGCTGCTGCCCTCACTCAACAAAAAAAGAGGAAAAGCAAATAAGACGTTAGAGACAAATAAACATCTCTGTTAAAGATAAATTAATTCACACTCATTGAATTTGTAGTTGAAAGGAAAATAAATAATAAATTATTTTACAATAATAAAATACATTTTAGTAGAATCTTGAAAAAAATTTATCACTGGTTTTTACAATCTACATATGAACGGTGTGTTTGTTGTCTCATAACTATTAAATGAACTGCCTCGTATGCAGTTTTAATTCACGGTCCGTGGACGAATATATGTGTGTGTGGCACATGGAGAAACGTGTGATGCGATTGGAAGAAAGTAATTGTTACACACAGTTGGCTTGAAATAACCATTTATTTATACGGAGAACCTTACAACACACACACACACACATATATATATATATATATATACAAAATCACAGTCCCAAGTTATTAAGTTGTGTGTCACAACCATTAGGACAAGAGAATATGTGTGTCCTTATTCCTTGATAGCCATGTTCCAAGTCTCTTGAGTTTTGCGCGTCTTGCATCTCAATGTCGTGTTGATCATGTGACTAGTGTGCTTTGGACAGGGGCAAAAGGGAGGTACTCTGTTTGAAACAGGAAAGAGTTATTTCCCTTGGAATGTTGCCAAAAGTAACAAGTTTGAGAAACAAATTTTAACTCAAAAGAAAATGTAGATGGTAACAATAATAGAAAATGTGCCTTTGATGTATCTTAGTATAGAATAGAAAATAAAATTGTTATTTTTAAAGTTTGCAGGCTAATGATGACCTGTAACTCTAGCTTTTGGTGTAAATGAAAAAAATGATGAAATATATTTGGCTTTTATTGTTTGGCTTTAAAAGTTCAATCTAGTAACCCTGTTCCTTTTGCTTTTGTATTCTGCCATAGATGACTAGAAAATTTACCAACATATGAACAATTCCTAGATATTTAGCTAGATGTCATCAAATTTGTGAACTTATTTAAAAAATAAAAAAAAAACAAAAAAAAATAACAGAAAAATGTCTCTCAGTGCTGTCAAACATGTATGACGTTTTATTTCTAGTAAGACAGCAGATTTTTGCGTCTGTTTTGAAAGACATTGAATCATAAAATATTGGAACGATAACCCATTGCTTTCTTTCCTTTCAGATGATCTTCTCTAGAAGAGTTTCACAAATGAAGAGTGCAAGAGAGGAGATTGTTAGCATATAGAACTTATGCTTACACCTCACCATTTCACCTGTAAAATGATGAGAACTAGCTAAAGATTGCAATATGAATAGAACTTAATTAGCAATTTAAGCAAAAAATGGATATGCCTCAAGTGAGATGGTCTTTCTTGATTTCATTAGGAACAAGATTATTTGGGGAGATACTTTTGATTCAGACCTGGGTAGAAAGACTTGAATTTTTTCCAAAATCCAAAAGTGTAAGGGTACCTTTGGAAATTCTAAATTTCCTGTTAAGAGAATGCTTTCTGTTCTAAATTTCTATTAAATGTAACCACTTTTTTTACTTTGATCATACCCACCTCATTTACCCATTAATAACATCCGCTTCTTCAGGTACCAGAAGATACTATTATTACCTACTATTGATGATGGGCTATTTTATGATTATGATTTAGTATGTCTCCTAGTCAGGGATGTTTGGTATGTCATGGACTTTTATATTGATAGAGGCCACTACCCAGGTCCTGCTATTTAGCTGGTGTGGAAAAGTGTTGGTTCCAATCTGCAGTGGAATGACTACAAAACATTTTCCCTTCCCCAATTTATAGGTAGAAGTACACAAATGCATGCTGGGATTTTTTACTAGCCAATAAAATAAACCTGTTCTCAGTTTCATCTGACTCAGCCCCAGTCTGTTTTGTCTTGAAACCAGAATGCTACATTTGCTTGTCCAAATTTGCTCTTATGTGTCAAGCCCAATTCTCAGTTTGTGAACTTTTTGCCATATTACTGTTAATTTGCCTTGCTTATGTTGTTTGCTTACTTTATATGATTTTTTACCCTCTTTTTTTGTTATTGCTTATTGAAAACTTGATCAATTCTCTTTGTTGAGCAGTGCTGCCATTTATTTTACATTTAACCATGGCCACTTACTCTACAAGAAGAGATGCAGTCTTCTAGACTTGAGGGAAGGTGTTGGAATCTATTTATATTAAGTCCTACCAGCCATCTCTCTAAGCAAAGAATGTGGTTATTAGGCTTAAATGTACCCTATAGCCGATAATGTTAGCCTGTATATTTATTATATTGCATTTGGCCTTTGGTGTTCATTTTGGTTGCTGTGCACATTTCTTTTCCTCAAATGAGATTTTATAAGAGAGGACAGATAAACCAGTTTAGGAAATGAATTTTGTATGGCATGACCATTTTTTATATATTTATATATATATATATATATAGTGCACAATGTGACTTAGTGTTTTAAGCAAAAGTGATAAATCAATTTGCTTTTTTGTCATAATCAAGCCTAAAGTGTGGATACTTGTTAACTGTTCCTCAGGCAGGCATCCAACCAACAAAATCTGTAGTATACGTGTGTGAATGTCTGCACAAAATTTTTTTTTTTTTTTCAGGAAGAAAATAAATAAAAAAAATCTTTAACATCAGAATTTCCTAGGTCTTTAACGAAGCATGCATGAATAAAAAAAATTTGTCCAAATACCCAATATATATATATATATATATATATATATATATATATATAATACTGCGTATTTAGGCAGCAATCCTTCGTTTATGCATGTTTCATTAAAGACAACAGACAAGACACTGCGATTAAGCTTTTTCTTTAATTTTTCTTGTGTTTAAACAAGTGTTTTTCTTTTCTGGACACAGTCTGTAGAAATTGTCCAAATGTTCTGTAATTCCAAGCGCTTTCGACTATACTTTTAGTCATTATCAAGGATGATTTTATTTTTGCTTTTTAATTGGGCGTATGTTTCTAAATTCATAGGGATGTCTTATTTTCCAAACAGCATATTGTGGTTATGTTTGTAGTTAATGTCATTGAGTATTGGCTTTGAAGCTTGAAATGTACAGTGTTGAGGCTTGCGTGAGATTTAATTAGCAGTTTTCCTCTTAATATCTTTGTAAACTTCTTTTGTGTTAGTAGATACAATATTTTAGAAATTTTTAAATGTCTTATTCTTTTCTTTTTAAATTGACCAATTTTCAGAAAATCAAACCAAACAACTTCCTTTAGAGAATGAAGCCAATTTGGACACTGCTGATTGCTCCAATGTCAATAGACATCATCCAGCATTTGTTCATTTGCGCCAGTTGTTTGTCACAAAAAACAGTGTCTTGTGCAATGAAGTTCTCAAGAATTTTCGGGAACTGAGTCATGGCTCTGAAGTGACAAACAAATGCATGGGTGCTGAAGAACTCCTACTCCCACCTACATTCCAGGAGATAACCGATCAACATTTCCCACTTTTTCTGACTTCCAAGAAACTGTGGCTTATTTTGGACGCATCTCTCAACCCACCATACTTCTTCCCGCGCAACGCAGACAACAGCCTAAAATCTAAAGTTATGGGCTGGTCAGATGAGGAGGACCATCTTGCTTTCCTTCCAAACCTTGACGATGAAAATGAAGATGGTTCGTTTGCTCTTCCATATGATTTCCTAGCACAGCAAAATAAAGCCACATACGAAAGACGAGAAGTGACTTACGAAATTTTTCTTCAACTCTGGCCAGAAATTAACAAACCTGCATCTGGATATCACCCAAGTTTGGTTTGGATAGAGATAATCTCTTTCATTAAAGGATCTTTTGAAGCATTGAACACCAAAAATGGATATCTTTCCGAAGAGCAGTATATCAGCATTGGACGGAAACGGGCTCCCAATTTCACTGGAGAAAGAGACAAGGTAAAAAACATTTTACTAATTTAATGTCTGTAAAATCCCATAGTGCATCTTTGCAATTTTGAAATAGATTTCAATATTTTCTGAAGTTCCCAAATACAAACTCCTTTTTTTTTTTTTTTTTTTTTTTTTTTTCCTCACTAACATCTACTATTTTTAATACACTTTCACTGTGTAAAAGGTGTGGCTTCTGGCCATACCACATTGAAAACTCTGGTTCTAGGATGATTGCGTAATTTAAGCAGTGTCAAGTCTTGTTAGTACTTAGATTGGTGACCATTTTGAAATACCAGATGCTGTAAGCGTTGATGTTTGGGTAGTATAATGAATAATGGTTCAGAATTAGAAATCGGAGACCTGATTCCAGACAGGCTTGTTATATTCACGTGTGCAAATACCCTTGAGAAAGATATGAATCCACATCTTCTCTCCCCAGTTATGGATTAATTAGTTTGTGTTGTATCAATAAATCATTATTATCTCAAAAAAAATCTCTTAAAATGCAAAAAATATTTTCAGGTTTTAAATAATCTTTAAAAGTTTGACAAGTCATAAAAACAACAAAAAATAAAACGTATTGCCTCTCACTCCACTCCCCCACCCCTCCCCAAATACAAACTTTATTTTAAATATCTTTCTCACTGATATTGTCTACTATTTTTAATACTCTTCAACCTTCTCTGGTGTCTAGTGGCCTTCTTTTTTTTCTTTTTTTTTTTTTTTTTTGTCTCTATCCCAAACTTTTACTTTTTTCACTGTTAAACTGTCCCCTTCTCTCAATTCTGCTCTCATTTGTCCATCATTAAACTTGTGATTTACTGAAAATTCTTTACCTAACTAAAATTCCTCCATTTAGAATTGAAATTTATCCCCTAGGAGCCAAGTGATTTATGGTTGAGAATTATTAAATAAAGGAATTTGGAAATGTTCCTTCTGATTTTGAGTATAGAATTGGCCTTTTGTTGAAATATATTACAGGAAGCACTAGTTCACAATGCCATTGCCAAAGGTTTTCAAATAACTTTGTGTCAGATACTGATTCAGCAGAATATGC
>OZ010583.1:109929649-109934649 GCA_963932145.1 Acanthosepion lycidas | reverse complement strand
GAAAGAAGCTGTCAGATGGAATTTCCTTCTTACCAATGGAATACGAAGGGAATAAGAATGATTCAACTCTGTGTATGTGGCATGGTATTTAAAAACCTGTAAAAATATGAACTGATGAAACTAAGCAATTTAGCTCTTTTGAACTTTTTCCATGGAACTAGCAATAGAGTAATGAGAGACTTGTAATGTTTCATCCATGAGAATGGGGTTATAGTCAATTCATCACCCACAAGGTCATCTGAATGCTTTTGAACTCTGTCAAGGCTGGACACTGAGGAAAGCAAATCCAAGTCAACATGTTGATTTGTAAGTTCTGAGGTGCTGGTAAGTTACATTAAGAAACAAAAAATGGCAATATTCAGCTTAAGCAAGACTAGCCGAAAAACACATTAATGAATGTTCCCTCAGGGAAGCCCTGTGCTTTGAGCAGCTATTGTCTTAAACTTAACCCAAATCTCAAGTGGAACTAGTACATATAGTCCATCATTAAAGATTCTGGCAAAAAGGTTGGTCCCTTGTACTGCTCAAGTAAGTACCTGATCCCTTATGCTACCTTTTACAAGAGCCAGAACAGGCCTAAAATTGAGTACTGCTATCATATTTGGGAAGAAGCTGCCCAGTCGTCAATTTACAGTCTAAGTAGTGTCCAAAAACGTCTGAGTTCTTGTGGGTGACAAATTTTTTTCTAACCTGCAACCCCTGTCTTACAGATGAGATGTTGAAGAATCTCACTGCTCTGTCACTACTTCTATGGAAGTGCTCAGATGAGCTACATTCATTAGTTCCACCAGTTCTAACCTTCACAGACCAGCCATGTTACACACATTGTAGCAAACCACCCTCATTCCCTTTGAGTGCCATTGATGAGATTAAGTCCTGCTCATGCAGCTTCTTCTCACGAGCCAGTGCTTTGTGGAACCAAAGCCCAAGTGGATGCTTTCTTGATCACAATTTTAACCTGTTCAAGTTTAGAGTTAACTGTTATCTTCTCCACCTATCTACATAAACTGTACCTCTTACTCTTACCATGAGTGGCCCCCAGGGGCCTTGTAAAGGTTACTCTCACTGTATAAAAGAAAAAGTCAAAAAATATCAAAGATGAAAACACTCGACTAAATTGAGGAATTATGATAATACTGCATCAGTCAGAATATCAATAGTTCTGGATAAGACAAACTACATCCAGCAGCAAGGCCTCTGATCAGGAGGCTTTGAGGAGCGTGGAACCACCTCTTAATTGCTGGTGGTCCCAGGTCCACCCTGACCTGGGGTGGTAGTACCTGTTAGGGACCTAGCTATGGGCAAATAATTAACTATTACCAGCAATGATTTTTTGAAAAATATATTGCCAGCAATACAATTTTGAAGGAAATATATTACTAGAAACAGATTTTTGACAAAAAAAAATATTACCAGCAATAAAAAAAATTTGTCGGCATTAAATAACCCATTGAGGTTGATATGCCGTAAAACAAAATAAACCAAACCAGAATATCAAAGAGTGTTGTTTAGTTTTACTTCTATTTACACTATTTATATTTGGACTGTTATCCTCATCTTTGTTGTTACAAGATTTCTGCTATTGTACCCTCTAACTATGCTCAGATGTATATAGATCTGGGTAAGCTACAGGGAATTCTGAACAGAACTAGTACAGACTGCCTGGCCATTACTCAATGGAAACAGGCAAGCAGTAACTGAACAGTACTAAATAAAATAAGAACTAGACAATATCCCTAGACATGAGCAGGGGAACAAGAAGTCTACCCCTGTAGATTAAATAAAGGGTTCAGTTCAGAATTCCCTGTAGGTTACCCAGATCAATATACACCTGATGAAGGTCCAAGATCACAACACCTGAAACGTTATGACAACAACTTAAGGACAATAGTCCGAATATAAATAATGTAAATAATAACTCCTCATCCCAGAAATTCAGACAAAAAAAAATTTACTTCTTTCCTTGACTTTCTCTTGGCCAATGAAATAGGTAGAATTACTTTCATTCTGGTTGGCTATCTAGCTATTTTAAGTCTTGCTTAGTGTAGCACAAGGCCAAATAAAAGAATGGGTGCTGATTCTGTTTGCCTCTTAGAACGATAGGACCTGTTTGCTTTGAGAATAAGAATTTTTTTATTTTCATTACTTAAAGTAGGGCTAATATTCTTGTCTTTCTTCTGATCATAATTCAGCCATTTTACCTTCCAGCCTTCATTAGATATATGTCAATCTGGGTAATATTGAGGGAATTTCAAGCTAACTCCAGATAAACCGACACCTTAAGAGAGTTAGAGGACACTATGGCCAAGATGTGATCCTTAGTCCATCTGTAAATACTGATAAGTCCTCATCCCCAAAATACAGACAAGATCTTATAGATATTCTTCAAACAAGTTTGCTAATAGAGCAAGATATTTGGAGCCAGTGAAAAACAAGAACCTTCACAATTTTGAAACAAGTATTTTAACCAGGTTTCTGCAGAAAAGGCTTGACTTGACCATTTATTTATTTTTTTTTTTTCTTTTATAAAATTATAACAATTTTCTGTGCAGAAATTTGTCTTTTAACTAAAATGTTATTTTTATTTACTTTGCAGGCCATTCTTGTTGTTAATAATGAGAGCCGTGAGAAACTTCCTGAAGTATTATCGACTGGACTTGTTCTGACAATATTTGAAGCAAAAGGTCTTGAGTTTGATGATGTCTTACTCTACAATTTCTTCAAAGATTCACAGGTTTGCCATTATCAGTTATATTTTTGTAATAATTTTCAGTTTATATTCTGTAAGTTAATAGAAATAGATTTGTTTTTATGTTAACATGAATATATATTTAGGTATTGCTACAAGTTCATAGAAGTGTATATTTTAGTATTTAAACCATGGGATTTTATTTAGTTTTTCTTAGCAGGAATTTCTTTTTGTGTCCCCATTTGGAAATGACTTGAGATATTTTATTTATAAGTTATCTTGTTTTGGAATTATTTCCAGATCTCTCTCTCTATTATATATATATATATATATATATATATATATATATATATATATCCTTGTGCAGGTATGCAGAAAATAGAAAAGAACACGTTGGGTGCATAATCCGGGGTTCCTTAGTATTTTTGTTTTTATTTTTAAAAAACAGTGCTCCATACAGAAGTAGAGCTTATATTATAATAATATTTTTTGTTTAAAAATATGATTCCTTCGCTACATAAGAGTTCTCATGTTTCAAAAACGTGAGCCGAAATCATCCAAATAATTAATAAAATTAAGTTGGATTGAGGTGTTTAGTCACGTTTCATCTTCAAGCGAAATTTTAGGAATAAGCTATCTCTCGGTTTACGTGTATTTTTACAGAATTTGTTATTGTGAGAGTGAAATATGGAAAAAATTAATTTCGACATTTCTCTGAAGAACATTCCACACACAAACAAACGGAATTACTTCATCAAACTTTTACAAAAAACAGAGGAATTAATAAGAAGAATGAGATGGAAAGCATTCTTCTTCCTACGAGGGAATAACCTAACAAAAAAAGAGCACGAGGTTTACGGATTTAAAAGCAAGAAAGTAGCACCATACAACAAAAACCTGCAGGAATTCGAAAAGGACCTACTAAATATAATCAACAATATTTCCTTTCAGGAAAAGAAAAACAACTTCCAGAAACGTCTGAACAAAATAGTCAAAACCATAAACGACAGCGACAAAATACTAGTTAAATCCGATAAGACGGGAAACTTTTACAAATTAACGGCTGACGACTACAACAAATTAATTAAAAAAAACTTAACGAAGACTTATAAAAAAGCCCAGAATAACAATATAAATATGGTTGACAGTATCAATAGAACAAGTAAAATGATTACTGATAAATTAAAAATAAGTGATAGAGTAGGCAAACTGGCCGAAAAAGAGTGCTACATCACCCTTAAGGACCACAAACACGGTTTTGAGGAAGACCCCACTACCAGAATGATAAACCCTACTAGACCCAACATAGGAAAGATAAGCAAAAAAATCCTGGAAAGGATCACTAGCCAAATTAAAAAACAACTTGGATTAACACTCTGGATCAACACCAAAGAAGTCATAAACTGGTTTACCAACATCGAAAATAAGCCCGAATGCACCCTAATCCAGTTCGATATTGTCGATTACTACCAGTCAATATCAAAAGACCTCTTCACGACTGCCCTGGAGTTTGCTACGGTATATACAGACTTAACTGAAGAAGAAACAAACATTATTCTCAATGCAAAGAAATCTGTCCTCATCCATAATGGGGACCAGTGGATAAAAAACACCAATGACAACTTTGACATTACCATGGGATCTCTAGACTCTGCAGAATCTTCGGACCTTGTCGGTCTATTTATACTGTACAACCTAACCGCCCACCGTGAACTGGACGTGGGGGACATCGGGCTGTACAGAGATGACGGGCTCATGGTAGTGAGGAGCTCCACAAGCTTTAAAACAGAGAAAATTAGAAAGGTAATTTACAATGAATTCGAGAAACTAAATTTAAAAACAATAGTCAACACTAAATTAAAAAAAGTAAACTTCCTAGACGTAACCCTAGACTTAACTAACAACGTTCACCTACCTTACAGAAAACCTAACACTAATCCCTTGTACGTACATCCTAAGTCAAACCACCCCCCATCTATAATTAAGCATATACCCACATCAATAGAGAAAAGAATAAGTATGAACTCAGCAAATAAAGAAATATTCCAACAGCACAGTAGTTTTTACAACACAGCCCTGAAAAACAGCGGATACAAAAACTTTGACATAACCTATAGAAACGTTAGTACCAATAATAAGAGAAACAGGAAAAGAAAAATCATCTGGTATACCCCACCGTACAACCAAATGGTCAGCACCAAACTAGGCCATAAGTTCCTAGCTTTAATTGAAAAGCACTTTCCCACTAATAGCAAACTTAGCAACATCTTTAACAAAAACACATTGAAACTGAGTTACAGCTGCACTGAAA
>OZ010583.1:109907149-109924649 GCA_963932145.1 Acanthosepion lycidas | reverse complement strand
ATGGTCCGGCATTCCTCATCAATAGCCACCGCGGCAACAATCCTCTTCCATGTGATAGCCTTTAGCTTGGGTTTGCTATCGTACATCGATGTGAAGGTGGCCTTGACTGCAATAGTTTGGGCTGGGTTTTCACGTGGAGTACCTGCCGGATATCAGAAGGCACAGTCAGGTGCCAAATTCAGTTTTCCAGGACGATGCCTTATCTGGAATGTATACATCGTCGATCTCTCCTTGAAGTTCAACAGGCGGAGGTTTTTTATATTCTCCAGGGCTTGGTCCGAGAATATCTTTACCAGCAGTAAGGGATCCACTGTTACCAGTAAGTTCAGGCATCCGAGTACAAACATCCAGCATGACTCTAGTCCGTAAAACCTCTCCTTCCCTTCCACTGGTGCGTAACGTGATTCAGCATCATTGGTGAACCGGGAGCCGGCCAGAATGACCTCCCAGTGGCCATCTCTGCAATCCATGTTCATCTCGCCGGGGCACTTACAGTGCTTCTGAAATAGGAAGTATGAGATTCCTGTTTTGCTATAGTCCGTTGTCAGCCTCGTTGCTCTGTTCCTCTTGAATGTTCGAACACCCTTTTCGATTTTCTCCACTATCACTCTTTTTAACTGTTGGAATAGGCGTTCAAGTGATTCATCCCAATAAAATTTTCTATTTTTTGTTTTTAACAGTTCCTGGGTGGGGGCCATAATGTCTGCTTGGGAAAATGCGTACAACACCCGGTTCACAAGTCCAAACCAGGATCTGATGCCGGTAATATTCGTAGGTGTGGGAAAGTGGAGAATAGCTTCCGTCATTCTTTTTGTGGGTTTGATCCTGTCGTCGGTGACCAAAAATCCATGTTTTGCAAAACAATCCTGTTCGCAGCGCCATGTAAAGTGTGACGAGTGTGATCGACACCGTCAGATACTTGTATGTCAGTAAAACGCCACTGCGTTCACCAGTCTGCTTTATATACTATGCCAAGGGGCAGGTAACTCTGTCCCAGTTTGTTTCGCAGGGGGATAACTCTGTTCTCATCTACACAAACCCAAACAAGGCAATAAAGCCACTATGATACAAATAGTTACTGCGTGTGAGGGAATGAGAAAAAAAAACCATTATGAAGTAGGGCACACAACAAAAGAACAAGTTAAGACACAAGATAACAATTGACATTGCATTTAAATTTATCGAGATCAAAGTTGAATGGAAATCAAGAAGCCAAAAGAGAATTCCACAAGCAAGAAATGTGATAAAAGAAACTGTTAGCATAGAACTTACATTTCCATCCACCTGTAAAATAAAACGTTGACGCCAATCTAGTATTGCGCTTAAATTCCTGAAGTCTAGGTACCAAAGAGTAAAGCTCATCAGAACAATTACTATGGAAATATTTATAGAAATGGCACAGGGAAGCTACATTATGGTGATGGGAAAATGACTGAAGCTGAGATGCCAGGTTAGGACCAACATCATTGCAAATTTTTCTTTGTATTTTATCAAGAATCTTTAAATACATAGTAGAAGCACCAGATCAAATGTGGCAAGGAAAATAGTAGATTTATAAGTGTACAAGATAGATTCTTGTGAGAAAAGCTGTTTAGCATGACACAGTAGTGAGCCAACTTTCCACTTCAATGAGGTTCTAATATTAAATGTGAATAACAAATTTTGGGGTTTTCTGCTGATATATATTTTGACTAATAAATGTTATCAATTTTGAAGCTTCCATATTTTAAAATTGTAATGGCTTCTCTTGTTTACTTTTTACATTTAGGCTTCCAAAGAGTGGCGGGTGGTGACAGAATTCTTGCAAGAATTGGTGAAAAGTCAGACAAAGGACCAATCAAATAACCAAGAAAATCTTGTCGAAATTGACATGGGTGTGTCTTTGCTTCTGTTGTTTCATATTTTATGATCTATTCTTTAGCCTAGTATCCTCATCTTTGTTGTTTGGATCCTGTTTTGCATTTTCTAGCATTACTGAAATTCTGACTATTTTTTTTTTATTTACTAGGTTGCAGTTGCTTATTCCTTAAGTTTCTTTAAATATATTATAAGACTGATACTTTACACTCAAGTTGTGTAAGCATGACTTTGTGTCCCCATTTTCTAGCCCATAAAATCTGATTGCTTTCATTGCTTGACTAGCTTAAAAATTGTACTTTCAGGTTAAAAGACCGTTAGATTAATTCAGTAAAGTTTTCTGATCCCTGAATGTTAAGCCAGTCATCAATTTTCTGTTTCACCAACTAGTTAATACAAATTTCTACTCTGTCAACAATGGTGACTAATACATCGTCTGACAAATTCTGTAAGCTTTTCTTTCCTGCATGATACTAACATATATTTTTCTATCTTCCTCTTTGTCTAATGCTTGACTTTTTTATAATGTATACATACATGTTGGTTTTTGATTGTAAAACAGTTTTTCTTGCTGAGGATTGTTTTCATGTTAGGGAGAGTAAGGATTGCTTGCATATTAGGGAGAGTAAGGATTGTTTGCTTAAGTGCACAATTTCTGTAAACATGGCTGATAACACTTTTACATATATTCACATATCTTTTTCGCTGTTGCAAAGTAAGTTAGTATTAATTTTATTATCAAATTGAGTGCAAACAATTCAGTGTTTCATATGTGCTAATCCCTGTCTTCCATTTTAATGACAGGAATGTAATAAAACTCTTATTTTTACATATTTTTCTCTTGGAGAATATATATAAATTTCTATATGTGAGAACAATGTTAGGTCAGTGGCAAAAATTTCATATAAACAAGTTTTATGCTCTAAAAGGACTTCAATGAGCTGAAATGTTTTTATTGATGGAATTTGTGAAATAATTGCTCATGATTAAGTGTAATTGACAAAATTCTTAAACAGTAAGACGAAGAAAAGGGCAAAATAAGTTTTTTTTTTTTTTTTTTTTTTTTCTATCTACTGGTCTGGATATTTGAGAAATATGTGCTTTCTGGTGTGTTTCAAAACTGCATTGGTTTTTCTATTTTCCTTGGAATACCTCTCTCTTTGTTTTAATATATTTGTACATATTGTCTGAATATATATATATATATATATATATATATATATATATATATATATATATATATGCTTTTAAATGTTCATTTTTTTAAAACCATAATTAAAGTTAGAATTACCCAAACAATTTAAACTTTTGTGAAACTCAGAATTATTTTCTTTGGGTAAGGAACAGTTTGTCACGCCTTCATTTATTTTCTCATTTGTTCAGATATACTAAAGTTTGGTTTTATAAATGCATTTTCTTCTTTCTGGTTTGCAGATGTGCTCCAAGAGGCAAATAGACCACGCCCACTTGCATTCAACTCCAACCTACATAAAATTCTTAATTCAGAGTTAAAGCTCCTCTATACTGCACTGACAAGAGCTAGAGTGAATCTTTGGATCTTTGATGCAGATGATACAAACAGGGCACCAATGTTTGACTATTTCAAGACTTTGAAATTAGTACAACCAATCAATACTGACAATCTGAAAGAAAAAGGTTTTTATCCTTTTCCTTTTTTTCTTTTTTGTCCCACTACCTTTTTTTCTTCCTTTTTGTGTGAGTTTTTCCTTCCCTTGTTTTTGTGTTTTTCCTTCCCTTGTTTTTGTGTTTTTCCTTCCCTTGTTTTTGTGTTTTTCCTTCCCTTGTTTTTGTGTTTTTCCTTCCCTTGTTTTTGTGTTTTTCCTTCCCTTGTTTTTGTGTTTTTCCTTCCCTTGTTTTTGTGTTTTTCCTTCCCTTGTTTTTGTGTTTTTCCTTCCCTTGTTTTTGTGTTTTTCCTTCCCTTGTTTTTGTGTTTTTCCTTCCCATTTTTCTGTTTTATTTCTTCTTCCTTTTTTCTGTTTTTTCTCTTCTTCCTGGTTTTTTTCTTCTTCCCTTTGTTCTGTTTTTTCCTTCCCTTTTTCTGTGTTTTTTTCCTTCCCTTTTTCTGTGTTTTTTTCCTTCCCTTTTTTCTGTTTTTTTCTTCTTTACTTTTTTCTGTTTTTTTTCTTCTTTACTTTTTTCTGTTTTTTTTCTTCTTTACTTTTTTCTGTTTTTTTCTTCTTTACTTTTTTCTGTTTTTTTCTTCTTTACTTTTTTCTGTTTTTTTCTTCTTTACTTTTTTCTGTTTTTTTCTTCTTTACTTTTTTCTGTTTTTTTCTTCTTTACTTTTTTCTGTTTTTTTCTTCTTTACTTTTTTCTGTTTTTTTTCTTCTTTACTTTTTTCTGTTTTTTTCTTCTTTACTTTTTTCTGTTTTTTCTTCTTTACTTTTTTCTGTTTTTTCTTCTTTACTTTTTTCTGTTTTTTCTTCTTTACTTTTTTCTGTTTTTTCTTCTTTACTTTTTTCTGTTTTTTCTTCTTTACTTTTTTCTGTTTTTTCTTCTTTACTTTTTTCTGTTTTTTCTTCACTTTTTCTGTTTTTTTTTCTTTACTTTTTTCTGTTTTTTCTTCACTTTTTTCTGTTTTTTTCTTCATTTTTTCTGTTTTTTTTTTATTTTTTCTGTTTTTTCACTTTTTTCTTTCTCTTTTTTCTGTTTTTTTCTTTCTCTTTTTTCTGTTTTTTTTCTTTCTGTTTTTTTTCTTTCTCTTTTTTCTGTTTTCTTTCTCTTTTTTCTGTTTTTTTCTTTCTTTCTGTTTTTGTCTTTCTTTCTCTTTTTTTTTCTTTCTTTCTCTTTTTCTGTTTTTTTTTCTTTCTTTCTCTTTTTTCTGTTTTTGTCTTTCTTTCTCTTTTTCTGTTTTTTTTCTTTCTTTCTCTTTTTTCTGTTTTTTTCTTTCTTTCTCTTTTTTCTGTTTTTTTCTTTCTTTCTCTTTTTTCTGTTTTTTTTCTTTCTTTCTCTTTTTTCTGTTTTTTTTTCTTTCTTTCTGTTTTTTCTTTCTTTCTCTTTTTCTGTTTTTTTTCTTTCTTTCTCTTTCTGTTTTTTTTCTTTCTTTCTCTTTCTGTTTTTTTCTTTCTTTCTCTTTTTTCTGTTTTTTTCTTTCTTTCTCTTTTTTCTGTTTTTTTTTTTTCTTTCTCTTTTTTCTGTTTTTTTTTTTCTTTCTTTCTCTTTTTTCTGTTTTTTTTTCTTTCTTTCTCTTTTTTCTGTTTTTTTTTTCTTTCTTTCTCTTTTTTCTGTTTTTTTTTCTTTCTTTCTCTTTTTTCTGTTTTTTTTTCTTTCTTTCTCTTTTTTCTGTTTTTTTTTCTTTCTTTCTCTTTTTTCTGTTTTTTTTTCTTTCTTTCTCTTTTTTCTGTTTTTTTTTCTTTCTTTCTCTTTTTTCTGTTTTTTTTTCTTTCTTTCTCTTTTTTCTGTTTTTTTTTCTTTCTTTCTCTTTTTTCTGTTTTTTCTTTCTTTCTCTTTTTTCTGTTTTTTTTTTCTTTCTTTCTCTTTTTTGTTTTTTTTCTTTCTTTCTCTTTTTTCTGTTTTTTTTTTCTTTCTTTCTCTTTTTTCTGTTTTTTTTTTCTTTCTTTCTCTTTTTTCTGTTTTTTTTTTCTTTCTTTCTCTTTTTTCTGTTTTTTTTTCTTTCTTTCTCTTTTTTCTGTTTTTTTTTTCTTTCTTTCTCTTTTTTCTGTTTTTTTTTCTTTCTTTCTCTTTTTTCTGTTTTTTTTTTCTTTCTTTCTCTTTTTTCTGTTTTTTTTTTCTTTCTTTCTCTTTTTTTTTTCTTTCTTTCTCTTTTTTTTTTCTTTCTTTCTCTTTTTTTTTTCTTTCTTTCTCTTTTTTTTTTCTTTCTTTCTCTTTTTTTTTTCTTTCTTTCTCTTTTTTTTTTCTTTCTTTCTCTTTTTTTTTCTTTCTTTCTCTTTTTTTTTTCTTTCTTTCTCTTTTTTTTTTCTTTCTTTCTCTTTTTTTTTTCTTTCTTTCTCTTTTTTTTTTCTTTCTTTCTCTTTTTTTTTTCTTTCTTTCTCTTTTTTTTTTCTTTCTTTCTCTTTTTTTTTTCTTTCTTTCTCTTTTTTTTTTCTTTCTTTCTCTTTTTTTTTTCTTTCTTTCTCTTTTTTTTTTCTTTCTTTCTCTTTTTTTTTTCTTTCTTTCTCTTTTTTTTTTCTTTCTTTCTCTTTTTTTTTTCTTTCTTTCTCTTTTTTTTTTCTTTCTTTCTCTTTTTTTTTTCTTTCTTTCTCTTTTTTTTTTCTTTCTTTCTCTTTTTTTTTTCTTTCTTTCTCTTTTTTCTGTTTTTTTTTTTTCTTTCTCTTTTTTTTGTCAGTTTCGAAAATGCATAAAAAGCATAGACCTTCATTGAAATAGTGACATAATTTAAAGAGATGGAATAAAAACTAATCATCACCCACCAGTATTGACAACCCTTTGTCATTGACACATCTATCAACACACCTATCACTTCTCAACTCACCACATTCCCCTTCCCAGGCTCCAAGCTATGTCTCTTTTTTTCTTTCAGTTGCTAGATCCACCAGCTTTGTTACCTTATGGTTATTTGGCTTACTTTTCTTTACTCACTTGGAAGCTAATGTGTTGCCTTGATAGGGTTGATTTGAATTTTTCAAAATCTTAGGATATTGGGGGGGATTGACGTCAAAGTGTGAATCCCTTATATATGTTCTATACTATAGACAAGATTGTATAATTCTTGTCCATAGAAAACTTTTATCAAGGCACACATTGGAATTCAGACTGGAATAAAAAAAAAAAAACTCCCACAATAGAATGCACAAAACTGTTGATAAATCTAACAACAACTTTATTGAATATAAAGAAAATAATGGTTGAATAAAATGTCTCTATTATCTACTGCAAATTCTACTGCAGAAGTGGTGATTTGGAGATTCTGGTCGCAACTGTTAAAGTGATGTCCAATCAATTGACACTCACTCAGTTCTTCAGTTGCATGTGTGTCTGTGTTTTCAGACCATCCTGGGAATTGTGGGTGTGCTTCTTTAATGAGTACTGTCATACAAGCAATTTCAGGCCATTTCAAGTCAACCTCTGCTGACTGGGGTGCTTCCCCAAGTCAGAAAAATAACCACCAAGTGAAATGTGCACTGACTTTATATATGAAAATCTGGTCCAATAACAATAATAAATGACTTCTTTTTCCCCTGAAAATGATAATTCACAATGCCCAATTACATTATCTCCATATTCCGGTAAATTAACCAGCTGGCCTCCGGATTCTTCTACTGAAATCTATAAAAATTGCAGACAATTGTCACAGAAAAAGGTGTCCTGGGTAAGACAATAAACTACATCCAACAGCAAGGCTTCTGATCAGGACGTTTTGAGGACCATGAAACCACCTCTTAATTGCTGGTGTTCCCAGGTTCACCCTGACCCAGGGTGGTAGCAACTATTAAGGTCCCAGCTATGGGCAAATAGTTAACTGCCAAACTGGGGTCAAAACACTATGAAAGTGTAAAAATACGTTTTAATACCAGCAATACATTTTTGTAAAATATTATTACCAGCAATAAAAATCTTGTCGGCATTAAATAACCCATTCTGGTTGATATGCCGTACACCAAATCTGTCACATATAAAGATTTGTTAATTCACATTTGGGTTTCCAAAAAAGTTTAACAAAGTTTCCTTAATTCTGTTTTTGCAGTTGGTAAACAGTCATTTTTTAACAATTTGATATTAATTGCTAAATTAACATTAAATATTTCTCTGAAAATATTTAGTTGTTGTCAGTTAATACCTTTTTCTTTAAATGGGTATCGATCAATGTTGAAACATTTCTATTTCAAATATTTTGTCATGCATTTTTTCCATTGTAGTAAGACATGGGAAACAAAAAAAAAAAAAAAAATCCTCTTGTTAAAAAAAAAAAAAAAAAAAATCCTCTTGTTAAAAAAAAAAAAAAAATTTTTTTTCCAGAAATGATTTTTGCTGAGGGTTCTACTTCGGAGATGTGGTTACGACGTGGTCACGAATTCAGCCGTAGATCCCTATTTGAAATTGCTGCTAAATGCTATCATCATGGAGGCCATGTGCGGCAGGAAAAAACAGCACTGGCCAATCACCAGGCACTGACAGCTCAACGTTGCCCTGACCCACATAGAAAGAAAGAACATTTCTTACAGGCTGCCCAATTGTACATAGAATGTGATCAACATATTAAAGCGGCAAAGTGCCTCAGCTGTGCTAAAGAAAAATTATTTAGCGCAGAGCTATTTGAAAAATGTCAAGAAGTAAGAATTTGAAACTTTAATTTGAATTACTGTCTGAATTTCTGTGGTGAGGAGTTAGCATTATTTATACTATTGACATTAGCGCTATTTTCCTCATCTTTTTTACCATAACATTCCTGTCATCATCAGGTTGTTTATTGATCTGTGTAACCAACAGGGAATTCTGAACTGAACCCTTTATTTAGTCTACGGGGATTGACTTCTTGTTCCACTGCTCATATCTCGTGATATCTCATCTCATACTTATTTTTTAGTATTCAGTTATTGCTTGCCTGTTTCCCCTGTGTTCAAGTAAGCAAGAAGTTTACCTGCGTAGATTAAATAAAGTGTTCATTTTAGAATTCCCTATAGCTTGCCCAGATTGATATACACCTGATAAATGCCTGACGGCACAATGGCCAAAACATTTTGACAATAACAGCAACAACAAACATGAAGGTAAAGACCAGAAAATAAAACTTGAATTCTTGTCCCATATTCATCTTTTGATCTTAAACCCAAATGTCTTCAGTAAGCTACAAAAATCGAAGGAATTGGACTTGCTGTTCCAATACTTTTGGAGGGGTACATACATACATACATACATATATATATATATATATATATATATATATATATATATGAGTTCTACCTGGATTCTATCCTCTTGGAATGTTTTTATTCAAAAAATATACATGTGTATGCACCTTTTGCATATGTATGTGTATATTTACCACTAATATTAACTATATATATATATATATATATATATATATATGATATGCATGTGATTAAATAAAAAACAAGGAAAATGTTTTGAAAATTTAATACTATTTAGCATCATTAGAAATTTTTGAAAATGAGATAATGGAGGGTTAGGTTTAAAATTTTATTTTTCTAATGAGCTAACTGACTATAAAGGATTTAGTATAATGGATATCAAACAAAATCTACTGATAGAAATCAATGCTCTTGTTTAGTTTTCCCCTACTGTGGCTAGTGTACCATCGATTATACTAATGGCATAGGTGTTCTGTATTCAGTATAAGAATGATCTGGAACAAAAGAGCAACATTCTACAGCAAGCATTCACAGAATTCAAACTTAGAATAAACCTTTCCAAAAACTGAGACCATGACTTGAAATTGAAATGAGAGAAATGATAACACATAGATTTGACTTACAAGAATCTAGAATGTGGAATTAATAATTTTAAAACATTTTAAATACCTTGTTGCCTGGATCAATTATGACAGATTTAGTATAGAAGTTTACAAAGTTGAATACATGTGCTAAGGGTACTTTTGTCTAACACTAAGATACTTCCAAAATATAGACCTGAAAACAAGTCATGTTCTTAAATAGTGTAATCAGATCTAGAGTTTCATGTGGTTGTCCTGCATGGTGTCCAATTTATAAATGTTTAAACTGTCATCTATATGCAACCATTTCTCAGATAAATGATTAAAAATGGCTATAAATGAATGAATTCTATAAATCTTAGACAATTCCTTCATTAGACCCAATACTTGTGCTACAAAACATTTTTACCAAATAAAATGCATTTTTATATGCCAAACAAAGGTTAGCATGTCATAAAATCAACCAACTATCTTGTATGTGCCGTGTTCCTTCAGGACATTGTCAGTCATGGCTCTTCACAATTTCCTGTTCTTTGTAGCTCTTAATAAATTTAGTCTTTTTCTTATCTCCCCTAAACTTTGTTTCGGCATTGATTTACTTAGTTCACTAATCAGATACATTGTTTTCCTCTTGCCTTCAATCTTACCCTGTAAGCATCAGATTTTCCAAACCCTCTTTCCTTATGTGCCCTAGAAATTTCAATATTCTCTTCCAGATGTTAAGTATAAGTTCCTTTTCGTTTCTATTTTCTCTAAAACTTTGTTGTTGAACAACATTGTTCAGTCCACGGTATGTGCAGCATCCTTGCGTAGAATTACATTTTTGTTGCCTCAAATCTTTTTCTTTTTCATCTGTAAGAAGATTGTCTATCATTCGCTGCCATATAGGAAGATCAATATTATATAACAGTTCAGTTCCCTTTCCTAACAATTCCAACAGTAGCAACAATTAAAATGGATTGTATATTTAACTAGATGAGAATGTAATCAAGCTGTTAAATGTCTGCTGTAGCAAAAAAAAACAATGGGAGGAAACTCTGATTATTAACAGAAAAAGCTGTAACTTTTTAATGAAATGATTATAAATTTCAACTTACAGTGAAACTGCTTGGTCAATGAATGCCAAATGTTTCCTGCACGAAAATGGTTAATGGCATCATTACATAAAAAAGGTTTTATTTTTTTTCTGAAAGCTATTTTTAGAGTTTTAATAAAACCCAAATATTTATACTTTTATATATAGATCTATATATTTTCTTGATGACAAAAAATATTAATTTCTTAATTATTCATTAATTTCTATCTGAATGAGTGGAGGGGGTAATTATTAATTACACTATTTAAATTTGGACTATTGTCCTCATCTTTGTTGTTGCTATCACAATGTTTCAGCCATTGTGCCTTCCATCCTTCATCAGGTGTATATCGATGTCTAGAGATACCTTGTCTAATTCTTATTTTGAGTACTGCTCACTTATTGCTTATCCCATTTCTACTGAGTCCAAGTACATACTGCTCAGCCCAAAGGTTGATTTCTTCATTAAATTCTTTATTTACAAGAATATATTTTATATTTACATTATGAAAACATCTGCACCAACTATAATGCAATATTTACTATTTAACATTATAAAGAACTAACTTTGAAAAGAAATATTTTTTTTTATTCATAAATTTATAAAAATGCCTAAACTATAAACCAAAATTTAAATAAAAATAATTACATATTTTACAATGAACATATAATAGCTAGCTGATTCCCCCACCCTCTGGAAAATGTATAACGTCCAGAAAATGTTATTTCTTTTTTTTCTTCTTTTTTTAATTTATAAATACAGTTACTTGTTGTTAGATGTTTATTTAAATTTTATAATTTTCCAAATATAAAAATTGCTTTTGTAAATAAATGTCCTAATAAATAAAATCTTAATATTTTTGTTTTCAATTCTCAAGAAAAAATATACTTAGGTTTTATTAAACTCCTAAAAATAGCATTTAAAAAGTGATAATAATGTGAAGACAAAAACATTTCTCTTTATCAAAAGTTGTTTTTTTGTTAAACTTTGCTAATATAAAAATATCATGAAAATAAACTTTGCTAATATAAGAATGTCATGAAAATAAAAAATATTTTGCTGAATTAATGTTAAATGTTTTTTTTGTTTTTTGTGTGTTTTCAGTATGACATTGCTGGTAGAAATTACTTGTCTCTGGAAATGCCTCACAAAGCAAGTCATTGTTATGAGATCCTGCAACAATTTGACAAAACTGTGGATATTTTGCATGACAACAAGATGTATGACCATGCCATAGATGCCATCCAACGATACAACAATCTTGTTGAGGTTTGGCTACTTTTTCTCTCTCTTTCATAAAACGGTATTATACACAAGCTAGCCAAAAAGTTCTCTCAAACTTTTGCCTTGTGGAACTCTTCTGTCTTCTTACTTTCCTGTTAACATTTACATACCATGTCCCTTCTGGACATAGGAAGTTATGGAGAACCATGAGCGCCTATCTTGTGTGTCACTTAGCTGTTTTTTCTCCCTTTGCTAAAGTTACTCCCTTCCTTCTGCCATTCATTCACACACGTTCATCAGGTAAGAGACTCACTGCCCTCTCTTATCTCTCTTGCCCTCCATATGCCTTGTGACTGTTAAGTTTTCCATGCCTTCTTTCCTAATTATATCCAAGGAATTTCTGCTGTCTTTTCTTGATTCAGAGAATAAGTTTTTTTCTGCTGTCTTTTCTTGATTCAGAGAATAAGTTTTTTTCTGCTGTCCTTTTCTTTAAGACATCCTTGATGCTTACTTGCTTCGTCTCTGGAATTTTCAGTATCCTTCTGTAGAACATTTCTGCTGCCTCCAATTCTTTTACTTGTTCGTGGGAAGATTGCCCAACATTCACTGCCAATTAAAGGATGGACATCACAGCAATCCAGCCCCCCCCCCTTTTTTTCCCCCTTCAGAAATTTTACCGTTTCTCATCCCTTTGCTTAGCTTTTAGAATGCCTCTTTCACTACTTTGTTTAGATCCCCAGTGGGTCGCATTTTCCATCTTCTGTTAAAACACTTCCAAGATATTTAAACTTTTAACTATTTAAATTCGTAACTCACGTCTTGAAATTTTTCTCTTGCTGATGATCATACTTTCAGTTAATGGTTAGTCTTTTTCTTGCTTTCTTTCCTCTCTCTCTCTCCTCGATGTTTTCATAGTTTCTTTCATTGTGACACCCATGCATCTTATTGGATTTATCAACATGTGGAAAATTGAACCATACACACTATTCCACTTACTCTCATCCCCACAGTTCAACACACTTAGTACTTTGTTTCAAAAGTTTTATTTTAGTCTATCAAAAGAAGTTTGATATTGGTCATTAAAATACAGTTAGACCAGCAATTTTCCAGCAGCCTTGGTTGCAGAACCATGATGCAATATCATTTTGTAAGACCAACAGATAGCATGTAATTCTATGTACTTTCCCTCTCTCCAATCTTTCCCCAGAGATGCAACATTGCAAGCATGTCACTACTCTATCACTTGTCCTGTAGCAAACATTTGCACGAGTTCCATTCTTCAGTTCCACCTGTTCAAACCTTTACAGCCAGGACATGCTATGCTACTTCCACAGAATCAAATCACCCTCATTTACCCCCATGTTCCAAATGGATGGAGAAAGTTTCACTAATACAATTTTTTCACAAGAACTGTTACTTTAAGGAACTGACTTCAATGTCGGTACTTCTAAAAACTCTTTTAGTCAAGGGTCAATTGTTACCTATCCTCCTAATCTTCAAGACTTACAGACATATGTTGAAATACCGATTCCTCTATGATCATTGAAGTGATGTAATGTCAAGGTTTGTTAGTACCTAGATGGTTGACTGCTTGGAAATTCCAGGTAGCTGTAAGTTTGGATGTGCAGGTGGTGTAATGGATAATGACACAGAATTGTTAATTGGAGGGCAGAGTTCTAATTCCAGTTGGGTTTGTTGTATTCACTTGTGTATAAATACCGTTGGGAAAGGTATGAATTCACCTCTTCTCCGCTATGGGTTTAGTAAGACTTGTATCACTAAATCATTATCTTCAAAAACAATTTTATAATCTAAAAGCATCTTATGGATTTAAATAATCTGCAATGGGTTGATAAGCCATAAAAAAAACCCAAATCAATTGTAATCTTCACTTCCTATCACCTACTCTTTCATAACATACCATTTTGATTATAACTCTATCTTGTAAGACTATTGTGACTTGCATTGGATGAAATTTATAAAGAAATTGCACTTCTGACCTCCTAATTTTCCATCTCTTGTATCTCAACAACTTCATTTATTGTTAGAATATTATATATAAGATCCTCTTGTGGTCGCTCAGTGAATTAGTTAAGCTTCTTCAGTTTATCCCTAGTTCTTGATAAACTCTTGTTGAAAGAATGTGGAATATAAAAATCTTAAAATAAATTAATTTTATTGATATAAAATAAAATACGAGTTGAAATTAATAGAATCTATCATGCATTTGAAGTTATTATGCAAATCACATAAAGTGCAATAACTTGAATTTGTTTTGAACTATTTTTGTCAAATTTACAGCAGTTAATTTAGACATCAAACCAAAGCTTGAGTTAAATTTTTAGGTAGTTTCAATATAAGTTAATTTATTTATTTTAACTTGTTGCTTTTAGGCATCTGCTGCTAAATATGCCTTGTTTATCTTTCTAGCTAGATTGATAATAAAAAGCAGAAAGTTGATAGGACTGAGGAGAAATCCTTGCAGAAAGTCTGCATTGATGAGATTCATTAATTAAATACATTAACATTGTGTTATTCACTTTACAATATAAGACTGTGGTTCACAAACTTTTTTTTTTTTCTCTGGACTGCATTTTTGAAAATTTGCTTGCACCTCATCAAATTTTATGTGATAAAAAATATATTTAAAAATAAAAAAAAACAGAGAGGGTTAAAAGGAGATAACTGCAGAATCAAAGTTGGAACATCATTGATAACTCTCTTCTCCAATTTGCAGAGCCTAGTTACTATACTCTTCATACTTGTTATAATGCAAAAATATGACAATGATAAAATGGATCAATAATTATTTATACTGAGACTCATGTATGCAGTTACAAGTAATCCATAATAATATTTTAAATTTTGAAATCATATTTATTTTTGATATATGTATTTTTAGAAACTGTTTCTAAATCTTTGATTGTCTTTCAATCATTCTGCCTCACCTGTTATCCTCTTCCGCTGCACCTGTGAGGCATGTCGTACAATTTGGAAACTACTGATATAGCATGAACCAGCAATTAAACTCTGGCATTAATTTTCATTTATCTCTGGAATATAAAGAAATTTCTGTCTGCCTTAATTTTTGGCAGAGAGAAGTTATCCTTATTTACATGCAGACTATTGTCTTCATCTTTGTTGTTGTCATGTTTAGGCTGAAGAATTTTTTCTTTTTTTCAGTCTTATGATAAGAAAGGTGAAGAAGTGCCTGAAATTCTCCTTAATTACAAACCCCAGAAAGACATCAATTATCTCTGCTACCAGTCAGCAAATTCACATTATAAGAACAGAAATTTTGACCAAATGAAAATTGTTCTTCAGCAATTGCCTTCAGCTGAAAAGATGGAATTTCTGGAGAAAAATGGATTGATTAACTTAGCAGCAGACATGTTGTTTGAAGAAGGTCAGAAGTGACTTTTTTTCTTTTTTTTTTTTTTCCAAGTTACAATCAAGAATTTTTTTATTCTGTCTATGGGAATATTAAGTTCTTAGAATATTTAATCTTTTATCATGTTATTCAACATATTGCACTCTTTACTTTTTAGGTTGAGTTGTATTAATGTTCACTTTTTTTGATTGGTTGCATTGGGTAGCCATTAATGGTTTATACAAATTTGGTTAAAGACCAATAAAGGTTCTTGTTTAGGAATTTTTAATTTTTTTATATATTTGTTTTAATTTTATATATTTCAGATTTGCTTTCCCATTAAAATTTCAATATAAATTGTCCAATGTCCAAGTACTTTCATCTTTCATTAACCATTATCTAAGTAAAAAATGACTACAAATTCTTGAGATATTAACTATATAAAAAAAAAAAAAAAAAAAAATGAACAACCCAAAATCAATAAAAAAATTTATAACTAGAAACATATTAGATATATTTTGTAACTTAAAACCACATGGCAACACAAACTGCCACAAAGATGCAATAATTTATAATCTTTATCACTGTGTAATTAACTTCATTTGCTTTAAAGAAAGTTTATCCTGCCACTAAAGATGACAATGACCCCTTGAACAATAATAGTGTGTTTGAATTTGATAGTTTTGATGTACCATCCAATGCTGAAATCAACAATATGTAAGAGTTACTTTCATTCTTTTTGGAGAATGAAATTTAACGAATCTGCTGTAATCAAGAAATGAGGGTTCAGTTCATACAAATAGTTTAATATAAAATTGACCACCCGTTTTATGACATGGTACAATGTGTATTGTGGCTCGGATTGAGAAATTCAAGAGCTGAATTTGAATTCCATTTGTGTTATTTACATTCACTGGGAATGGTATAAATCCATCTATTCTCCCCCAGCAATGGGTAAATAGTCAAACAGTCTGGGTTCCATAGCCTTCGGTAGCAACTGGTCTATAAAAAAAAAAAAAAAAAAACTGGTGATACTCACAGATTTGGTAATCTACACATTCTAAAAATGAAATTAAATGATTTTGATTATTTTTGTGAAAAAATAACTCATTTTTTTTTTTTTTTTTTTTTGTTTAGAAGAAATTTATTTGCAAAACTCCAATAACAGTTGACTGGCATACCAGAAAAGAATTGCTATATTTTTAAAAACATCGGTTTCATTTTTTTGGCTTTTTAAAGGCCATATTATAAACTAATTTCTGGAGAGCTATACCATTTTCTCTCTCAAATGTGTTGTCAAAAAACAAGAATATAGATTTGTTATGCAACAATTTCTTTTGTATTTTACCAATTTGTTAATAAATATGGTAGTTATATATAGTTGACAATTTATTCGAAAGTTTAATAAATAAACTTTAATTGAAGACAAGTGTCTGTCAATGTCAGACATTTTTTTTTTAAACATCTTCCTGGTTGTAGTTTAATGTGTCTTCTTGAGTGTACAATTTCAAGAATATTGATAAAGATTGATCTCTTTGATTTTGCAAATCAAAGTAAGTGTAAAATTTAGTCTTGGATGCGAGGGATCATATTTCATATTTTTGGCTGTTCAAAGCAAAATACTCACTGTAAAAAAAAAAAAAAAAAAAAAAATATAATTCAATGAATAAAAGCACATACAAATTAGATATTTATAAAGATTATTTTCTCTCCAGCCATTTGAATATTTTTAAGACTGGACCAGAAATACACGATAAATTTCAAGTTGAACGAACTAAGTTGCAAACTTATCAGTCCCAAATTAAATCAAATATCGACTGGAAATGTTATCATTACACAAGAAAATGAATGGTTTTCTTAAAGAGCAAAAATACTAAATTAAAAACCGAATCAAACTGCAGTATCAAGAGAAAAAAAAAAACGAAAACCAATACGGAAACATAAATTGCCAAACTGCCCAACTATATATATATATAATATATATAATCTTAAAAACAACAGACGTTTTGTGTCAATTAATTTTATTGATCAACTTTTCCAAATTACAAATAAATTATCTTACAGAATTTCCTCCTTATCTGGGAAGGATTATTCATAATTTGGGGGGGGGGCACATACACACACACGTGTGTGTGTAAGTTACTTTGCTCCAAATACAGTAGAGATTATATAAAAAAATTTTTTTTTTTTTTTTCTTTTTTTTTTTAAATTGCTACATGCTCATTGACTGACATTTACTCCTTTTTCAGGGCTACTTGAACAATCTATCCAATTATTGAGGCGTAACGGAAAGTATGAAAAGTGTATTGAATTGGCTCGGAGTGGAACTGATGAGGTGTTGGCCAACTGTCTCTACACCTTTGCCCAGTACAAGTATGTTCAGTTGAAGCAGCTAGATGAAGATAGTGATTTATCTGTGTTGAAAAATGAGACGACACTTCTACTTGAAGAAGCAAAAGCTTGTTACCAAAGAAAGGCAGACATGAATGGCTATGCCTTGTGTTTGCTTTTATTGAGTATGATGAACAAAGACAAAGAAAGTGCTGCAGAAGCATTGACCAAATTCCTGTTGATTAGTCCCCGTCCAAATGTAGCAGGTTT
>OZ010583.1:109529649-109902149 GCA_963932145.1 Acanthosepion lycidas | reverse complement strand
TTAAACTTTCACCTGTGTGATACTAGTGAATTTGGGTAAATGACAATGGTGTCTTCATCTAGCTATGCTTACAGCCACATCACATTGAAAGACCAGGTCCTGGTTCACTAACATCAAGCCTGGTCAGTACTTCAGTGGATGGACCACTTGGGAATATCAGGCGCAGTAAACTCGGATGTGTGAGTGGTGTAAGGGATAATGGCTCTATGATCATTGAATTGATGCAATGTCAAGGTTTGTTAGTACCTAGATGGATAACTGCTTGGAAATTCCAGCTGCTGTAATCTTGGATGTGCAGGTGGTGTAATGGATAATGGCTAAGAATTGTTAATTGGAGAGTAGAGTTCCAGTTCCTCTTAGGTTTCTTATATTCACTTAGATGCAAATACCCTAGGGAAAGGTATGAATTCATCTCTTCTCCCCAAGCTATGGGTTAATTAGTAAGACTTGTATCACTAAACCATTATTATCTCTCAAAAAGTTCTTACAATCTAAAACTATTTTCTACAAACGGTTGATATGCCATAAAAAAAATCAATCAATCAATCTTCATCTAGCAATGTCTTACCATTATGTGGGAGGGATGTTGAAGAATAACTGTCAGTGTTGCTCCATAAAAATTTGTTGTTTTCTTTCCACTTCCAGAGTGAGTGAAGACTTTCTGTGATCCTAATTTCAAGAGCTGGTTTGTTATCAAATGTTTGGCATGACACTTCGTCCAGAAAATATTTACATTTAAACAATTATGACGTTGATCAAACTTGTTTTCTTTAACATTAAATTGAAGGAATTTTTTTTTTTTTTTTTTCATAATATGAAAATTTTTTGCACTGATTATTAGTTTTTTTTTTTTCTTATATATATATATATATATATATATATATTTGTGTGTGTGTTCTAAAGTCCTTTTAATCAATAGGTACATTGAAAACAATGATTATTTCTGGACACAAAGCCTATTGTACCACAACCAAAAAAGTTACATATTTTGTATATTTATTAAGGGTAATAGATTTTAAATGCATGTCAAAAAGAAAAACAAATTACTCATAAAAATTTTAATTTGATAATTGATGTGTTCATTTTTATTAAAAACAGTTTTATAGAACATAATTAACTTTGACAAAATTCTTTTCTTTTTAAGTTAAAATGTTGCAATTTCAGACTAAATAAACCTCATTGGGTTATTTAATGCTAACAACTTTTTTTTCCTGATAATATTTTGTTTTGTCAAAAATCTATTTCTGGTAATACTTTTTTCCTCAAAAATGTAGAGCTGGTAATATTATTTTAAAACATGCATTGCTGGTAATAGTTTTTTTTTTTTTTCTTCAATTTATTTTATTTCTGGTAACAATTCTTTTACAAAGTATCTCTGGTATTAAAACCCATTTTTACACTTATATAATGCTTTTTACGTCAGTTTTGGGGTTAAGTATTTGCCCATAGCAGGTGCTACCACCCTGGGTCAGGGTGGACCCAGGAACACCAGCAATTAAGAGGTGGCTCCACATTTCTCAAAACCTCCTGATCAGAGGCCTTGCTGTTGGACATAGTTTATCGTCTTACCCAGGATGCCTTTTATAGGTATCACCTTGTTAGTAGCACGCAACCGATTTGACCCACCATGTTACAAAAAACAGTCTGTAAACATAGTTAACTACATGTTGGGACTGTCACTGAGCCAAAGTGTTCCAACTGCTCTACTATTTACTTATGACTGGTGGTAGGGAAAAGTGGATTCATGCCTTTTCCAAGGGCATGAATATGAAGTGAAAGCAAACTACCCAAACTGAATGTTAAACATATTTTGCTAATTTTATTATCCATTTACCTTTATATAACCCATACTTCTAAATTCCATTGTAATGTATAAAAAATGTATTTTTTTAATTTTTTTCTTTTAAATTCTCTGCAGGTTGCTTACAGTCAGCTGTTGTCCTCATAGAATTCTTGCTATTTGACGAAAACTCTTATAACGTCAATATCATGAAAACTATTGAATTGAGTTACAAGATTCTTAAAGACTTAAAATCTACTGTCTATACGGTCAGTTTACCAATGAGGGAATATCTACAACATTTTGGGTTTCATGTGCTTAACAGCCAAACGGTATGTACATATCCGAAACTTGAGCCACTTGCCAATATTCAGTTTGAATCAACATCATCCACCATAAGTGACTCTCAAATAGATTACCCCATTGCAGAAATAAAACAAAAATTACATTGCCATCTTCTGAGTGTCATTGAAAAATTGTTTTTATGGGTTCGACAGTGTTACATGTTGCTGCTGAGCCAGACCATACAATGTCCTTTATATTTGGCTGGGTATACTTGCCAAGGAGTGGAAGAGTGTTTGTGTCCTTTGCAGAAAATTGGTATACTCTGTAAGTCATCAACTTCCAGCTGTCTACATCGGCACGAACCCTATACCGAAAACGTATTCCGCACTGCAATGATGGTTACAAAATATTTGATAGTCATGGATTCAGACTTAATTGAACAAGTTGATGAAGATTTAGCTTTAATGACAACTGTCAAAAGCTTGTTTGATGAGAAAAATTTCTATAGTGTCAGTCAGATTTTGCTGCAGATTCTAACACCAATTGCTGGAAATAATTTGCCCATCATCAACCCCGCTCAATACGGTTCAATGAAGAAATGGTTTCTTTCGTTTCGGAAATGTGCAGTCTTTGTGAGAAATTATCTTTTTGCAGCCTGGAAAAGAGTCCGGTTCCGAAGACAGTTACCAAGTTTCTTTCTGGAGTGCAGAATTTTGATTGGTTTGTTTAATCTAAATGTTAACTTAAAAGTTTGGATGAACAAATTGTGTGAGCTTCAGTCTGCAAGGAAGTTTAGATCACAGAAACATGGAGTTCTGATATTCTCAAAAAACATGTACTTTTGTATCTATGAGCGATTTGTAGACTCGCTCTTCTATCTGCATGAAAAATGGGATCCCTTTGAGTCTTTAATAAAATTCACCAAATATACAACTTTATTAATGCGAAACGATATCAAAGACTTTCCTCGTTTAGACATTTTATTGTTTTGGTGTGAGTTCTTTGTAATCCTAGCACTGATGTTGATTCTAAAAAGCAATAAAGATTTGGGTGTGGCCTTGCCAGTAAGCTATGTTACTCACTCTTTCTTCATTGACTGCCTAAACAGGTATTCTGAGTTTTCTCTTCAAAAGTCAATACAACAGCTCAGACCTCTTCCCCATCTGAAAGTAAAAACCTTGATGGACCGCATAACAAAGCTGGTTGACCTTATGTTTCAATCTAACATTATAAACATAGCAGCAGAACAGCAAAATACAATTTCAGGTGTTACTGAGCGCTACATAATCCTTGGCCTTGTGTTTATGTGCAATTGTGGCAGAGGAGTCGATAAAAGTTTAGCACCCATGATTCAACACGTTATTTCAAACATCGCTATAACAGACATGATGGCACCAAGACTGAAACATGCTCTAGAGAAAATACGAACTGCAAAAGGGCCTCTAGACACTGTGCTGATTTTGCATGAGTTACTACAAAAAAGAGGAGATAGTGTCGGTCACTATTGCTGGTCATACAATCCCCAAACTCAACAAGGTCTGCGGTGTCAATTTAGAGACCCTCGTCCAACAAACACTTTTACTACTTTGGAATTTGACAGCAAAGGAATTGACGAAAGACAATATGACAACACTGGTGAATATGATATTGACGATGAGACCGATGAATGTGGCTTCACTGAAACTGAACAGGACCAAGCGAAGCAGTTTTCTGAAAAACTTAAGGCTGTCAGCATCATATCACGGGCATATCTTGCCTATAAATTTCGCCGTGCATGTAGTCAACTAGCTTATAAATTGTCTAAATACATTGCTGGAGAGTCGGAGATGGACTATTTCTCGGACATAAAACTCAGTGAGGCAGGTTGCAATATTTGTGGTCTTTCTTTTGCAACTGTATTAGCTCCAGAAATGCTTCTGGATGCCTCAATGACAGAGAAGGAACTTACTGACAACATTGGAGAGGACACCCCAAAAAAGTCTAAAATGGCGCAGCACAAAGAGAAATCGGCTCATGTTTCAAAAGAAATCCAATTCAGACGCTGTATCAAAAAATATCGGCAAGAATTTATACCAGTTGTAAAGAAAGCACATGAGCTTATCTCAACGTATGAACAAAAGGATCTCAATGAAGAACTTAAATACCATTTCAAAAAACTTAGCAAATGTGCAAATGAACTGGATCAGATGACAATCAAAATGTGTAAAGAGGCATCATGGAATAATTTACCATTTTCAAAACTGGATGAACTGAAACATAATTTGGCAACAACTGATGAAAAAGTATCAAAAATACAGGTAACTATTCTTTTCCTAATCTCATATAATAAATATTCTTACCTGGCACATGTTTGTTTTCAGCCAAAAGTGTCAGAAGACATTCTTCATATTTTAGATGAGATAAGGCACACGGTTATAGGGATTTCAAACCAGGGTCAGCACTTAATTGCATTAAGAGATGAGGGTCAGTGTGATATCCATGAAAGTGGTTGCAGGGATTGGGCAGTTTTTGTTTTTGGCCTATGGGTAAGTGCTCCCTATATAAAAACATTTTGTGCCACATCTTCTCTTAATAGAGAGGCTGGGTAAATATACATATAATGTCGTGTTTCCCTATACTTTTCAGTGCTGCCGAGCCCTTAAACAGGATAAACGTTTTTCACAGAATCCTATTGATCTTTAAAAATACAGATGAGAAAAGAATAAATTTATTTTTAACACTCGATGAAAAATGAAGTCAAACTCCAAATTAAAATACGGCTGTTTTTGAGGTGAACGTACTGAAATTGAAAGCAGAAACAGTGCCCTCTCCCTGCCAAATATTTATACACTGTTTTCTGTAGGGATCACTGAAACAATGTCAAAACTGGTCAGTACCTAAATGGGTGGGTGACCACTTGTGAATACCAAGTGCTGTAAGCTTGGATGTGCAGGTGGTGTAATGGATAATGGCTTGGAATTGCTAATCAGAGAGCCAAGTTCCAATTCCACTTGGGTTTGTTATATTCACTTATGTCCAAACACCTTTGGGAAAGATATGAATCTACCTCTTCTCTCCCCATCTATAGGTTAATTAGTAAGATTACTAAAACTATTATTATCTCCAAAAAATATAAAAATTATGTAAAAAAAAATTAGATTTTAGTATTAAATAACACAAAATTTGATCTGCTTCTAAACAAAAACAGCCAACCAATTAAATATTTACAGTTTTCTAAAATAATGTCCTGTTCGGAATAGGAATAATGCCCCCTTCAGAATAGAAATAATGTCCTGTTCAACATAAATTTTATTAATGAATAAATACTGAAAATGTCATTTATAATGGATGTTTCCTTAATATTTTTGTAAATTTTCAAAAACTGAGAGTAGCATTTTGTATTATTATGCACATGCATTTCTTTAAAAATTTTAACAATTTATTTATCTCATTTTTATTCCATCAAGATTTGTGTTGAAAATGTTTGTTTTGCATTTAAAAATAGTTTTTATTTTCCCCTCATTATTTTCATTATGACAAAAAACAAAGTTTTTGGAGCCCCACATGAGGGAAAAATTCCAAAGTGTAGGCTCTTTGGGGTCCACTTTGAGAAACCCTGTTATAACATATATTGGTATTCCATTCTCATATCTATGGCTAGCCACTTGTTTTTCAGGGTATGCTGGTCTTCAATTTTAATCTGTTGTAGACACCTGTTCAGCCACATTTTTGTTTATTCAACACTCACAGAGCCAATCTGTGATTTATACTGCAACTATGTTGAGATGACCTTAGTTATAGTTTCTAGGAGTGAGTTTGGTTTAGTTTGTCTTATGGCATATCGACCTCAATGGTAATATTTTGTTTTGTCAAAAATCTGTTTCTGGTAATATATTTCCTTCAAAATTGTATTGCTGGTAATAATTTTTTTCAAAAATGTATTGCTGGTAATAGTTAACTATTTGCCAATAGCTGGGACCCTGACAGGTGCTACTGGCCCGGGTCAGGGTGGACCTGGGAACATCAGCGATTAAGAGATGGTTCCATGCTCCTCAAAACCTTTTGATCAGAGGCCTTGCTGCTGGACTTAGTTTAACGTCTTACCCAGGATGCAGGTGTAGTTTAAGGATGGTCTTGGAGAGAGTGTATTATCTGGTGTGATCAACAGTTTGAAAAAGGCCAGTACACCCAAACCCTCAGTCACGATGACTCCATTGATGACAGCTGCCTAGTTTCATTCACAAGGTTTGGGCCAATTCCTGGTAAGGTTTTCAGACAATTTCCTTGCTAAGATTGAAACCCAGGCCTCAAAGAGCACAACTGATATTCTATTTGGCCACTTGGCAAAAATTAAATTTCTTTTAAAATCAGATAAGTTTTTCTTCTTTTTTTAATATTCACTTAATCAAAAATGTTCATGTATTCTTTTAACTAAATATCAAGCAAATTTCTTTTTATTAGTTCAGTACAAAAGTTTGTAGCATTTTTAAGTCAAATTCAAATAAGATATTCAGATATCTGTACATAGATTTATTCAAAAACGTGCTATTTCGTTCCTCTATTTTTCACCATCTTTGAGACAGTTTCATGATTCCATCCTTCCAGAGCTTCACATCTTTTTGGGTGATAAGCTCATCTAAGTAGTTTTTACAGACTTCCAGGGAATTTAAATTTTTCCTATTACTTCATAGGGTTGGAAATATTTGGTAATCTGAAGGTACATGGTCAGCTTTGTATGGTGGAGTATAATAGGACATGCCAGCTGGTAGAAGATGGTATCCTTTTAATTGCAGATGCTTTTCATTGGTTTCTGAAACAGTTTTTGTCTGAATTCAATGTCTGATTTTGCAAAGGGCACTTGTAATATACAATACCGTTTCAATCCGGAAGGCATTATAAAATGACTTCAACCAACTAACTTATACTATTTTCCTGTTAACCAGTGGTTGTTGCCAGAGAGAAAGGGAAATTTTAACTTCATTTGCTATCATTCCCCCTTTCTGTTCTAACATCCAATTACATAAACTTGTTTGGTAGGCTACCCACTATTTGCATCTGCCCCTCTTTAGTATATCAGTGAGTGTCAAATTCTCCAAGACCTCTTTTCTCAGTATTTGTACTAGAAATTATATATATATATATATATATATATATATATATATTTTGGATGAGAGACTAGGGAAACAGTGAATAACTTAACTAATAAGTTTGTGTAAATGCATGGTATAACAAGAGAATAGAAGAGGTGATAAAGACATTATTAAAACCTACAAAAGATAAGAGGTTGTGGAGAGCCATAACTACCCACTCCCTGAAGATGAACTTGTATATAGGATTTAAAAGGAAATTTTATAAAATTGTTTGCATTGGACTTAACTCTTTCATAGGTTTGTATATTCACACTCTACCCTCTTTTCTGTAAAAATCGAATATTGCAAAAAAAAAAAAAAACATGGGACCACACGGAACCAAATTAATTTTTGTGTTCTTTTCTTTTCTAGATAGCAATAGTAGCCCAGGATAAAGTACTACCTGAAGTTTTGGAAGAGGATGAAGCAGATGATTTGGTTGACGCACAAGACCCAAGACAAATTCAAACCAAAATCTTCTACAAACACAAAAACAAGAAAAATTAGAAAGAATTTTATTTAAATTTTTTTTTTTTTTTTTTTTTTTTACGTGCCTCCCTACACACACACACACACACACACACACACACACACACACACACACACACACACACTCTTCAGCTGTGTTGAAAATTTTTCAGCTCAACTCACTTCCAAAAATCAGTATTTTTGATGTTTGGTCCTAAAAATATTTTTTTTAAAGTAAGACTAAAAACTGATTTTTAATTTTACTTCATTTCCATAAAATTACTTTTTTGTGGCATTTTTATTTTAGAAAAAACTTAAATATTAGAAGATCAAGGAAATGATAAAGTAGCTGGTTGGGATGGGATACTGAAATATCTTTTGAATTAGACACTTTATAAAACTTGAAATACCTCCTCACTCCTGAAAAATATTTAAGCTTAATTGATTATGGGCTGCATCAATTGATTGATCTATTTGAGGTTATTGCTTTTTCTTATTTTTTAATAGCATTGCAGTTGTAATGAATCTTAATTTGTTTATATTTTTTTAGTAGATTTTGGTTATCATTTGGCCATAAGCAGCTGTTTCGTTTGCATGGATAGATTTTTGCACAAAGATTTTCGGATTCCAAATAGTATCAGTATTTTTACCTTTAAGTTTTTCATTTTTATTTATTTATATATATATAAATTTTCAGAGCATTTTTTTTTTTTTTATTTATAATTCTGAGTTTTTTTTGTTTTTTGTTTTTTTTTCCCACATTTTTATTTTATTTATTTCTTTAAATGTTAGTGCTTTACTTTTTTTTAATTTTTTAAAAAATTTTTATTTCAATTCTTAGAGTGAAGCTTTATTCTATTACCTTTTTGTATTTGTTTTTTTATTGGGACTTTCTAGGAAACTTTTTATTTTCTTTATTTAACCATAGATTTATTTATTTTTTTTTTTTTTTTTTTTAATTTTCAAGCAAGCTTTATATATATATATATATATATATATATTAATGTGGATAAATCAAATAACCAGATATTAGCAACTATATATATGTGTGTGTTAGTGTGCATACACAAGTAAGCGAATAAATATTTACTCAATTAAAATATGAACAAAACAGTGCTTAATGTTGTTAGAGCTAAGAAATATATATTACTAAATATACATATACCTATGTTTGAAGTGCAACTTAAAGTGTCTTTGTTCTATCATGCACTTCGAACATGTGTATATATATATATATATATATATATATATATATATATAAAAAAAAAACTTTCGGGGCTTTTTTTTTTTTACCATTGTCCAATCATTAAGTTAGTAACAGCAATAAATTATAAACTTTGAAGGAAATTGGATTCAAATTTCAACAGAAGTGGATTCTTTATTTTTCAATACATTATGATCACTTTGATAAGAAGCAACAAAAACTACAAAGAAAAGCTTACGTACACTATTGTCTCTTGACAACTTGAATTCATTAACAACTACCATAAAATCTGCTATTATAAAAATTAAAATATAAATTCTAGATTTATAAAAGAAAAAAAAAAAAATTTCCACTGATATTATTTTCCCTCTATAACACATTGCTGCTCCCAAAATGGTGTTTGTGGTTATTATTAAGTCATTAATATTACAAATTTTGTCCAGATAAATCACTGATTTGTGTACGTGATATTGTCGATACATTTTGGCTAATCCATTCAGTCCTCATCATGTATGTATTCTGTACAGGAAAAAAAAGAATTTTTCTTTTACATGTGACTAAAGTGGCAACCAACAAAGAAAATCCATGTACTGTTGAAATTTGTACAAAGTTTATCTGATATCTACTACTACTTTCAACTTCCTCACTCTCCAGCTGTGTACTTTGTCAATTATCTGGACTTTATGCAGACCTTCTTCCAGATCTGCCATACCAGATTTTTAATCTCCTTAATGCTTATGAGATGTGCATTTGGAAATCTACAAATTTGTAAATGTTTCAAAAGTCCCCAAAAGTTGTAGATTTCTGCTGCCTCTACTTAATCATGTAATGGGTGTTAACGCTATTGAAAGTAATTAAGATGCTCTTGGATTGTAACCATGTGACACTTGGGGGCACATTTATCTTTTTAACCTTGAAAGATTAGCAAGTATCTTCATTAAAATTTGCATTAGCTTAAAATACAATCAGGGTTTTTTTTTTTTTTTTTTTTTTTAATAAATGAATCCTAAAATCTGACTTAACCCCCCCCCCCATTATTTCTCTCTTCTATCACTTAACCACTATATTTTCCACATAAGAACCACTATTTTTTTTTTTTTTTTTTTTTTTTTTTTTAAATATATTTTGGCAACTATATTTGATTTTACTCAGGTTGTTTCCCATATCCTTCAAATAAAGTTCTGTTTGATCTCGAAAGAAAAGCCCAGGTTGGGCAAGCTTGATTCTCAGTTCTGTATAATCTTGTCAGAAGCCATGATGTATGTAATCATTTTTTTTTCCTCTCTCCATTACAAGCAAAAAATTATTGGAAGAAAATTTCATAATCACTGTTATTCATGTATTATACTGCATTGATTCTATGTTTTGGTAAGGAGCATCACCTATTCATATCTTAAGTAATTTCTGTTTTGTTTTCATTGCTAATATCTTGTTTTCTGTCATGCAAAGTTTTTTACAAAACCTAAACAGAAAGGAACATTTTATGTTTGAAACAATTTACTAACATCCAAATATCCAACTTTTAAAAATAAATTTTCTTTATTTTTTGAAGACATTTTTTATTGTATTATGCAATTACTTATTGTAAAAATGTTAAAATAAAATGTTCTTTTATCTATTTTTCTTTTCTTTTATTTTTCTTTTCTTTTTATTTTAAATATTAAAAAATAATAAAAAGAAAAGTTTTCAAATTCTTAAATGAACCTCAATACCTCCTGGCCATTAATCTTTATTTAGAATATTTTTATTTCAATTTTCTTTTATTTCAATGTTTTTTCCTTTTCTCATGTGGATTTGACTTTAATAACACAAACCTAAAAAATGTTTTTGAAATGGTGCATGGGATGTTTCGGCTAATTTTAAATAATTTTTGGGTGCTGAATTCAAAAGTAACACCCGTTTCCACGATTAGTTTTTGTTTTCCTGCTCTAGAATATCATATCCTGTCAAAAATGATCACAATTGGGCTAAGTCATTATAAATGGGAAGAAAAAAAAATAATAAATGCTCATTTGAACCTTAAACTCAATCATATGGCACAATAAGTGATTAAATTTCAAATATTAAGAACAATTTGTCGTCATGACAAGAACATTCACTTATTTGATTTTCGTGATTTCTGGTAGATTTGTCCAGTTAAAGTTCCAAGAATAGCCAGCTATTATTCTTTTATGCCATCTTCCTTGATACCATCCTTCAAGAACTTTCATGTCCTGGCAGAATCTTTCATGTTGCTCATCACTAACATCCCCCAAATTATAGCACTGACAAATTTCAGTTTCTATCACAAATGTTTGATGTAAACTTTTTAAAGTGATCATATCCAAGGACTTTGTATTGTTTCCATTCATAACTTAGAACAATACAATAACAACATCATTATCCACAACATTATATCCAGAGATTTATATTGTTTTCATTTAAAACAATACAGTTACACTGTCAGTATCATTATGCATTATCATAATATAAAAAAAACAAACATTTCAGCAATCAGGACTAAAATGTAACTAAAATCAAGACAAAAAGAAATAAGAGTTAAATTAATAACACAGGGCTTATAATTACTTTTTTTAAATGTTGTATGGGATATCTTGGCTGATTAGGAATTATTTTGGGTGCTGAATCCAAAAATAACATCCATTTCCACAATTTTTTTTTCCTGTCAAAAATAATCACAATTGGGCCAAGTCACTGTAAATGAGAAGAAAAAAAAATGCACATTTGAACCTTAAATGCAACTGAAATATAAAAAAAATCTAAAACAATAAATGATTATTTTTTTTTTTTTTTTTTTTTTTTTTTTTTTTGTCTGAATTTCTCAGATTAGGAATTCTCATTATTTACACCATTTATACTTTTACCCACAAGCATTGGTTTGTAAATTTGGTGACATAATGGTTGTGAGTTCAATCACCGGGTCAGGCAGTGTGTACTTGAAAATGGGTGAGCAATAACAACTACTAAATAAAAATAAGAAAAGGCGATACCCCTAGACATAATCAGTGGAATGTGACGTCTACTCTCATAGATTAAATGAAGGGTTCATTTAGGAATTCCCTGTAGGTTACCCAGATTGATTTATGCCTGAGGAAGGGCACAGTGGACAAAACATTGGGATTAAAAGTTAAATACTGTGAGTAGTTGGTCATTGTGGTAAAAACTTGTACTGATTTGATTTTCATGAATGCTTAGATTTGTCCCATTTAAGTTACTAGAATAGTCAGACATTCTTTTTTTGCCAACTTTTTTAATACCATTCTTCTGGAACTTTCATGTCCTAGTGGAATCTTTCATTTTACTCATCATTAGCATCACCAAAATAAACTCCAGTTTTTTTCACAAGTCTGATGCAGACTATATAAAGTGATTATCTTCAAAGACTTTACATCACTTCAATTCATAACTTAAAACAATAGAATTACACTCGTTAATAATGTAAAAATTGACTGTTTTGACAAATAAGAATGCAATAACTTTTTTCTTTTTCTTTTTTTTTTTTTTTCTCTCGAGGAAGTACTCGGAATTAATTTGAATATTATGAGAAATGAATTCAAAGACTGAGAAATTTGGCCAAAGTGATTTTATTGGAAAATATTCATATTCTATACAGCCAAATGAGATATAAAAATGGACCTGATTTTTGGACTTAGTGTCCAAAAATTAGCTAAGAAAAAGTATAAATTAGCTTCCATCAAAATATAGGTCATTGTAAATTACAATGAGAGAAATACTAGTCAAAAATTAATAATAGCTGACTGTTTCTTCTAAGGTTTATGACTTCTCATCTAATGGTACTTGTCCATTTACCAAAGTTAAACAACGTTGAACCTGGTCAGTACTGGGGAATATCAGGTGCTGTATTTTACACGACTGGCCTAATAAGTTGGCAGAAGACATTGCTATGTGAAGGTACTTCTAGACTGTCGGATCACGAGAACTACCTGAAGTTGAGTGAGTGACAATGTTTCTTCTAATAAGAATTCAAGATAGACAACTGGTGTAAACTGAAATGAAGATAAAAGCAATACTAATGAAAAATATATAATAGCTGATAATGCTTCATGTAATAAAAATTCATGATAATATACCGAGTGTGTGTTAAAAAAAAAACCCACAAATATGACCCCATGCAATCAGTGAGGTATGAAAAATGATTTTAATTGCTTAGATTTGATCTTTTGTTTGTCATAAAAGTGCTTGTAGCCCAACTGGTAGAACAGCTGTTATGGAAAAATGTGTTTTCTGAGGGAAAAAGAATATGAGTGAGTCTCGCCAAAGCTTATTCTTGAATTGTGATCCATGTCGTTTATTGATCGTCATTGACTGACAGACTAGGTAGTTGCCTTAAAAAAAATTGAAATGAAAGAATTGCTGAAAAAACATGTTTATCAGCAAACAAGAGTGAATGTAAAGAGAAGGAAAAAAAATGTGAAGCATGACAATCGTATCCATAATTAAAGGAGTTACTGGTGTGAATTTTATCAGTAAATGAATCTATAATTAGCAAATCTGGCCAACTGCTAGTGTTTGAAGTTGGAATGTAACAATTACTGACGTGAAACTACACCTAATGGTGATTTGTAATGTGTCAAGCTTAGAGAGCCAAGCTAGTAATTTGGATCACTTGTAGCTATCCAAAAACGGTTTGAAAAATTGAATATCTCAAGAAGGATTGAAACTGCGATACTAGGATTGGAACATCCACATAGAAATGGAAGGTGTGCTTTTATCTCGATCTCAAATGTTACTGTTTTATGGGTAGAAGATGGGTGTCTTTGAAGTTGGGTTTTTCAGTAGCATCTACTTAATTGAAGGAGAACAAAAGAACACGCAAGTAATAGAAAGCTTTTGGGGTCAAGTGACAACAAAGCCGAAAACTGGGTATTTCCAGTTGCTAGTGTATATTAACAGTCGCAGTTTTGGATTGAAGTAACGAGTTCTCGTCGGATATTTCCGATGCCATCTATTTGTGTTGCTAGCCCCTGGGAGTTTGGTAGGAGGAAGAGCCGTTAGTTCAACATGGCTGAAGCTGTACCAAGTGTCACTTACTTACCCACCCAAATCGACCAAGTGAAGCCCTAAATAAAATACAAATATATTGAAAATGGTTTGAATCCTCATTTATTGCTTAGGGCGGCGGCTCTTTTCCAGTTTTTGGTGCACACCAATGCGCATGAGAATGGAGACACAACGTATGTTAGTCATTGGCTGATCATTAAAAAACTGAGAGATGGCCCCGGGGTTGCATATTTCATTATCCACGTGACATCTTTAATAAAATCAATATACTGAAGAAACTGTAGGCGTATTGAGATTTGCTGTCACTTTATTTTTGCTGACAGTTACCAGATTTTGCTAACATGGAAACTAAGAAAATACTCTACCTGTGAGGGGGCAAGGAAGAAACATAAATAACTTGAGCCTGTGTCAGTTGCATTGAGAAGAGATGTTAACATTCCATTTTTTGTTCAAACAATTGAACTCCGAGTTCTTTTTGTTTTTCCTCTATTTTCCACAACATATTCAGCTTTTTGCAGGTCTAGAATTTGTAAGAATATTGTATACTTGGGCAAAAAACTTTATTTTATACATGTTTCATTAAATGCGACGGACAAGGTACATTTTATAAGTTTTTTTTTTTTTTTTTTTGTTTTTTTTTCTAATTTTCTGGCTGTTTTTCTTTTATGTGTACGAAGAGACTGCCCAAGCCGGTTATTGTCCCAAGCGCTTCTGACCAGTTCATTAGCCATTTTAAGGCGTTCGTTGTTAATGTATTTCTTGTGTTTATAATCTATGTTGTATTATGTAGTAGTTGTAGAAATTTTCAGCCATACTGGATGAGAGTAGTAGTCATTCAATTGTGGGGATGCCTTTAAAACACCGCCAACATGTTTTCTACCGTTTTCAAAAATAATATAATTGAAATCAAAATAGAAAAGTGAGATGATTTTATCTCGATTACAAGTGATTTTGTTTTTTGGCAAACATATGGAGTATTTGAAGTTGGGTCTTCTATGTAATTGCTTTATATAAAGTGCTTCAATTATCTTTAGACGTCTTTTACAATTAGATGACACTGTTACACACAAAAATATATTTATGGAAGCAGGTAATTGTGTATGAGCGTTGAATTGCTTCCCCATAGAACTGAGATCGCTTAAGAGGTTTGTCACTCTACGACTAAATGATGCCGTCGTGTAGCCGATGTAGTTTAGTTGTTTATTACAAGAATCATAATCTTGTACGGAGCAGCGGAATTGATAAACTTCACGTCTGACGTTTGGATGTCGGGAGAGTGTTGTTATTGGTAATTATGAGGGTGTCACCTTTTAAATTTTCTACAGTATCAGGTAAATTTCAGCCTGTAAGAAACGAAGTAGAACTTTATATTTTGAGAAAATGACAGAAAAATGGTTATTACATATATAAACCATACACATTTCTTTCAATCATGCCAAAATTCACAAACGAAACGATGATCACTACCCAAATACCCAAGTGATTCCAATCTGTACACAAGAGAGTTCCCAAACACCTTCACCGAGCAAAGACATCTATACAGTAGCCTATGCTAGCTTAACATGTATGTAATATCTTCAGCTTCTTTGAATTTTCCCTCTCCAGCGGTAGATAATGTAAATTATCTGGATCTAATCCCAGAACGGGTAACGTGTATTAAGCAAGAATTAATTTGTTGTTTTCAACAACGGGAAGAAGTTCAGATGGAAATTATGGCTTCAAAGATGCTGCAAATAATAATAAAAGAAAATGTAATAATATTTTTTCAAGACAATAGAAATGCTTTGCCTTTAGAAATGGAGTGAGAACAGAGCCGCTTTCGTCAAATTTAGACCCGATTGCAGAATTTAAAGAATAACGCCAAATATCTCAAAGCGAACTGTTTAAAAAATATGCAAAACTTAAACATTTGAAAATTACACCAGTTGGGTTTGTATATTTTAGCAAATCATATTAACCTTACCGTAAGTGTAAATTTAAGAATATGTAAGAGATAATGAAGTGATAATTGATTCTCCAAATACTTATAAAAATTTATTAGAAAAAATTACAACAATCTGCCATTTACCAATTACCACTGCCTACAAACAAAAACATTATCAACTAATGAGGAGTACGGACGCGGCTTTTTTTTTTTTTTTTTTTTTTTGGATAAGCCTTGATTCAGAACCTCATTTTGATGATGCTGTGTCTAGTGATAAAAAGGAACGTTCTGGAAAAAAGAAATGAAAAGAAAAGTCATCGTTCGGATTATTTTACACTAATCAGAAGGACAGATAATTTGAAAAGATAGCTTCATGAGCCTGACTAACACGAATATAATAAGATCATCGGTCAGTTAAACTTCTACTTCATTCAAAATACACTGTGTGAATAGTCAGGAGGACAGATGAGGTCAAGTAGACCAATTAACATTTTCAATATGAAGAAAAGAGGACTTAAGTAGATGACAGAACGTGGTCTGGGGGAGGTGGCAGAGGGAAGGAACTTGTTGAGAGCTGCAAGGGATAGAGTGGGGTGGAGCTCTATGTCCTGAAAGGAATTGGCACATAAAAAAAGAAGCGTTTTTGACAAAGGACGGTAATTGCGTCACTGAGATCCGTAGACATATTGGGATGGCCAAGGACGTATTCCAAAAGCTGGGCAGAGTATTGCGAGACAGGAGGATTTCATTGGTAAAAAAGGAAAGAGTACTTAGCTGTTACGTAACATATGTCCTGCTTTATGGAAGCGAATGTTGGACGGTCTCCTCAAAGATGAAGAAGAGACTCAAGGCGACGGAGATTGGGTTTTACAGAAGGATGGTGAAGATATCATGAACCAAGCGTGTGAGCAACGATGAGGTCTTGGAGAGGATGCAAACAAGTAGGAGGTTTATACTTAACACCAGGAAGAGGCAGATGAAATTTCTGGGACAAGTAAAGAGAAAGGACGACCAGGAGAATCTGATACTCACAGGATGAATAGAGGGGAAGATAGACAAGGGAAAGTAATACATGACATATCTGGTGGGCTTGAGCAAGTGGATGACAGAACGTGATCTGTGAGAGTTGGCAGGATAGAACTTGTTGCGAACTGCCAGGGATAGGGGGAAGTGGAGAGCCATGATCGTTTACGTCCTGAAAGGAGAAGGCACATAAAAAGAATAGAAGGACCAACAACTTCGAGTGACATACGAAAATTAATGCAGGATTATATAAAACCACCAAATGTTTTCTCAACGCTACAAGAGAACTCGCTCACTGTTACCATAATTTTAGAATGCTTGCCAGCTTCAACAAGTTTATCACGACGACTTTCATTCGACACACCTCATTCAACAGACGATTTTCTTACTATGCTGGCCTATCGAACATGGAAAGGTCAGAATATCGACAGGACATCCTGAATATTTGCTGCTTCCATTCAGCACGGATATTTTTTCCTTTTATTAACTAATCTAATACAAGTATTTACATGAATATTTCTCTCTACCTACTGTATTTCCTATATGTTAAGACGCATTTTTCCTGAAAAATACCCTAAAAAATTACCCTGCGTTATACTACTGAAAAGTCAAGTTGTAGAGAGAGGTTTGTCTCCCTTGACGAAACCGTTACAAGACACAACCAAACACAATCCTCAGGCATATAATATAAGCCTAAACTTATCATTCACATGTAAGACACTCCGCATATTCTGTTAATATCATGCCATATAGTTTTCTTTTTTTGTCGGGGGTGGGGGAGTATTTCATGATAAGCATTAGGCACTTTCCTACCGGTACTATAAGTCTTTCGTTCACCTAGCCATAATGTACGGTATCTTCCCAAACTCTAACCCCAGCCATGTAATCCAAACTGGCAGTTACATTTCATGTGTTCACCAAGAATATCAGCTTCATTACCACACTTTGTGTACTATTGAAACCAACCAGTTAGCTTAGTAGGTCTAATGTTAATTCCAAATGTATTGATAATTCCCCGTATCTATGCTTGCCAAAATCAACAAACCGATTACGCTCTTGAACGAAGTTGGGAGTTGGATGTAAACACGCCGTGTATTGAGACGTTTCTAACGTGAATAGGTATAACATTGTGCTGAAATACTGAAAGACTAATCTTCATAATAATAAATGCGAACGTCAGTGTGTCACACTTTTTCAACATTACTCCTAGAGGCCGTAGTCAAACATATTGTCGGAGTTAGCTCCTCCTTAGTTCCTTAACCCTTTCACCAGGGGTATCTCTTCTCTGGCTATAAATACTCACTGACCCTTCGCCCCTTCCTCTTTTTGCCTCAGGCTTTCAGTCTTACCACCTCGCAGATGTGAACGCTCACAGATACAGCGTTTCCCAAATGCTGGGAACACGCTAAGAACAATACACGCACGTTCGAACACTCACTACAACACAACACACACACATAATATTCACCACATGCACTCTGTCCATGTAACTTATAACCTTTCTTGTTATTAATACATATATTTGTTTACATATATTTATCGGTCTTGTTTGTTTTTCTTTGTCTTCTTTGGACTTAATTAAAGTCCAACTTTCTCATGTAGTTGGACCGGCTAACAGGAAATTTCTACCCACGTGTATTCATCTATTTCTACTCAACATCGCCGACACAGTCCTCTACAATATCATACCATTTTAGAATCAGGATGACTCCGTGATCAAATTAAAAACATTCTGGGTCGAATCTGGACCCGCAATACTAAAATTTTGCATTCCCAATTTTCATTATGGTGATTTTTCTACGTGATTTTTTGCGACAATTTCTTTGTATGATAACAATTTTTTATAAATTTGGGAAGTAATCGAAATTAACAACAAAATACAACGAAAGTCACTCATGACATAAAAATAATTGTTTGTATGGAAAGTAAGGACCCACGTACATCAAATTATCTCCAAATTAAGTGGCGGCAGAAAAACTATCGTTGATCTTTTAAAAGGTAAGTTTAAATATTAATTCAATACTTAAATGCAATACTTAAATGCAGCAAACAGTTTTTAGTTCTTATGTCGTTTATTGTTGCCTATCGCATCTACTCCTCCCTACCTATTCTGATGAAGGTCCAATCAAGAATTCTCTGCAGGAGATAGCTTAAATGTCGCTGGTTAATAATAATCACAGATATTTAATATGTTAAAATGTGATACTATATTGTGACAGAAAGAAAATTTACACCGAAGAGTCGGCGACTTGGATTTGCTAGCACAGTAAATCCTCAAATAATTTTTTCTAAAAAAAAAATACCTAGTTAATTATAGGGTGCCTTTTACCACTTGTAACGGAGAATACGGTATATTAAATTTTATTTGGTACATAAAAATATCCCGAGCAAGCCTTTACACAATTTTTTATTTTAGCATGAATTATTGTAAATAGACAAATTCTTACTGTTTCAATTTCACATTGAGAAAGAGTCCTTCTTCATTGAGCGACTAATGATTTAACCAATTGATTTTTTATTCCAGATGGGAAAATCCCTCATATGCCGGTAAATGAATCCAAAAAACGTCAAAGTAAAAATCGATTACGGAACAGCGGTAAATGTAACCCTGATGATATATAAGTTTTATAAAATGCCAAAATAGTTATTATTTAAATATGTCAGTAAAAATTAATTATTCCGAGTACTTAATAAACTATTTCATTTTGAGTTCTATCTTTTATTTATATTTGGAGGAACAACTTTTCTCCCGCTCAGATAGCTTCTTACCCTGAACTATTTCATTAAGAAATCGACTTTCCAGACGATGCTTCTCCGATCGTGTCAATCCTCACCTCTTGAAGTCGAGAGTCAACCGTTATCTATCCTACTTATCCTCGTAAAATGTACCTCTTGCTTCTTCCGTGTTTTTCCCTTATAACAACCTCGTTTAGCATATCTCTGCTTTGAGTGGCCCTTGAGCTTTGTATTTAGTTAACAATAATCAGAATAAAAATAATCATGCAGTCGGCTTATCCGGAGAGTGTCTCTGTAGAGGAAACCTGGACAGCGTCTTGTAACGACCGCATCCATAACTGAGAGAACGAAAAAAGAGAAAGAGAAAACGAGACTTTTACTTTTCTACCACTGATTACCACGCGGTCTAGCGAACGTTCAGCGAAGTCCATTGGTAGAAAAGGTTGGGTAATCCCACAAGTTCGCTCATTATTGCGTGATAGTTGAGATAAACAGTTATTTCTCAGCAGTGCTATAATTCAGTGTTAGATCCAAGATACAAGGCAGACAACGCCTACTACCTTGGAAGACGGTACATTCACTCCTGCTTTAATCTGCAAAAATTTAAATGCAATGTCAATCGCTATCTACTGTCCTCCTGATTACTCTTTTCTCTTCTCGCTCATTATTAATGTTTCTGTTCCTAATTCTTCCACACTCTGCAACGCTTCGTGTCTTAGTGGCTTTACTGCCTTGTATGGGGTGATACCGATTTAAAAAAGAAGACATTCTTCTTATTTAGATTTCACTCTTAATCTCTTTTTCGCTCCCCAAAAGGAATTAATTCTATATTATAAAGAATTAGTGCTTATCTATTATAATGTGAAAATGTGTATCTATTGTAAACTGGAACTCAAATATACGATCCATTGCTGACTAGCAGTAATTTTATCACGTGTTGGCTGGCTGCATTATCGCTGGAGATAGTATGCAAGCTACAACCTACCATTTTACAGTTGGGAGATTATAGCAAACTTAAAGAAGCAGTCGCAACGTTGCATAAAAAATCGAAGCCAGAGATACTTGACAAATTAATGTCTTCTTCCACTTGTCAAATTCTTGACAAATTAATATCTTCTTCCACTTTTACAGGTAGACTATCCGTTTATTTGTATGAACTGGTGGCGTTAACAACAAAAATTGGAATGAGCAGCCGACATCGTACGATACAAGTTCATACAAACAATGCTGATTAACATAAGACCAGTTCTGGCAGCAAAAACGGATTTAGAAATGGAAAGATTCGTGAAGATGGATGACAACCTACGACTTACTATATTTTAAACTTTAACACACTGCATTATTTAATACTTTCCTTTCGACTGCACTGTTTTCAAGGCTCCTCTACTCCACTACTTAATTTCATTCATAGTCATTTTCTGTTGCCATAGCAGGATATGACAACACAACTGCAAAATTCAAACACGCTATTATTCATTCACCTGATTTACTTGCAGTGACAGAATGTTTGCTTTACAAATATAATCGCCTCCAAAATGTTAAAGTTTAAATCTCGTTCAGTATTTATTGCTAGTGATTAGGGCAAAAACACACTAAGGACACATACATATGATGAAACGAAATGAAAATAATACATAAAATGAAATTGTTTAACCTTTAACACACTGCATTATTCACTACTTTCCTTTCCACTGCACTGTTTTTCAAGGCTTCTCTACTGCACTACTTAATTTCATTCATGGTCATTTTCTGTTGCCATAGCAGGATATGACAACACAACTACAAAATTCAAAAATGCTATCATTTATTCATCTAAGTTACTTCCTGTGACAGGATAAAGTTTTTGCTTTGCAAAAAAAAAATCACCTTCAGAATGTTAAAGGCTAATAGGCAAGGCCGCAGTCCCGTTCAGCAGGTTCAACGAAAGAAAGAGGTTCAATCAAAGAAAGAGTTATACTTTTGTAGCATGAATTACAACTTCCAATCTACAGTAAACCCGTATCATCACGACCAGAAACCAAAAAATATACAGGATGAACATCTATGCACTTCGAGCAAGATCTTGTAAACCATGGTGTACATGGCCAAATAAAGAAAATATTAAACTAGAACTGTCCTCACATCCATCTTCAACACGCGACAAGAAAACAGAAAAACTAATTTTTATAGTGGAACACACCTATTCTAATGTTAATAGACTCTCCCACCTATAATAAGTAGGAGTAGTAGTAGCAGTCGCTGAGAGAGTTGGTCAGTCAGTCAGTCGATGTCGGACGACCATTAGTCGGATATTAAAGTATCAGCCACCACAACTAGATTGCTGCGTCATTAACTATTATTATCAAGTTCCTAACGTTTTGTACGTCGAACTTATTTTAGGACCGACTTAGTGAAAATACAAGCCTCCACTGTGAAACTACTCTACAACACTAATGCAATTGAAGGTGATAGCCTCCACATTCCTGCCACTTTTGGAGGTAACCAAACAATTAGGGGTTCAGAAAATTACCTTTTGTGGATAGAGGGGCTGGTGTATCAATTATTCCAAAGGAGTACCCGACAAATACAGTCCTATATCCTACGAATATCTCACTGGTTTCTTTTAATAATGTAAAAATAGAATGTTCCGGGCAGACTGCAAAACTCGGCAATAAAAAAAAAAAAAACCTTAGGAGAAACTTCATTTGGATATTCATTTTGGCTAAAACTACGAAGCCACTTTCGAGATATGACTTCCTAAGTCACTATGAACTAGCAGTGCATTGTAAAAATAAAAAGATGATCGATATAATTACCAATAGACAAAGCAACACCAAACTGTCAATTTGTGTTTTACACATTTCAAAATACAAAGGATATAAAAAAAAAATATCTTCATTTCCTACCAAATCCAAGACACAGAAATTAGTAGAAACAACAAAGTCACTATCATAGGCGCGAAATTACAAAACAAGACGACCACTGAGCAAAATTTTAAAAAGGAAAAACATTTATTTTACAATATTACAAAAAAAGTACAGGTACAAGGTTGCAAAAAAATTCCTTTTGTGTGCCTATTACAGCTGGAAAACAATTTTCTGGGGTTACCATCAGATACAAGGAAAATGGGTTACAATTTTTTGAAAAGAACATGGATTCAGACACAAAAAAGATTACATTCTTTAAAAATGGAAAAAAGGGAAAAACTTAGAGGAAGCAAAAAATTTCACAAGGCAGAAAATACAAAATACATTCAGATCCGTTCTTAAAAGAATACGCAATAATAAGACATCTCAACACGACTTGGTTTTCGTGTTTTCACATGTTGTTACCTGGGGGGGGGCTTTTGAAGTATTTTGTTGGAAAGTTAACCTGAAAGTCCTTTTGATCTCAAGAAGACACAGAAAGGAATGTTCTGTCCTGCGTTTGAATCCGCCTTGAATTTGTCAGCTCTTTCTTTCCCCGTGTTGATTTATGACCCCCACTCGAGCGGACCAGTCCTCTTGAAGCATGAGCGTTAATGCCTTCTTCCTCTAATTTTAACTGTTTTTGCAACTGTTCCTTCTTTCTCTGCTGTTTATCCACCCTATGCAGTCCTTTTTATTGAAAAAGGGACCGTCATACCGACTCACTTCAAGTTTTCACAAGGACTAAACTTTTCTTCAAAAATTCAAAAAACGAATTCGCGACAATTCAACAATTTTGGTGGTCAACTGCTTGAGCCGAAAGGGCCATAAAAAATATAAGCATTTTTACACTAACCATCTAGCCTTCGTAAAAATTCACTTCTCTCAAAAACGTGTATTAAAAAAACAACCTAGACGATTATACATTTACATTTTTAAAAATAATAAAAATAAAATTGTTATAAGGGAGCATTACAAAAAATTATGGAAAGCTATCTTAATCTCTTATCACGATATCGGGCATAACGCAAAAAAAAAAAAAAAAAAAATCAAAAGTATTTCACAGAATTGAAACAGGTAGCAATCCTCCTGTATTTAAGAAAATGCGACAGTTGTCGAAGCAGAAGTTTGACATAGCCAAGAAAGAACTTATAAAATTTCGATATGCTGGCATAATTTCCCCTTCCAAATCAGAGTAGAGTTCGGCCCTTCACAAGATATCGAAATTGGATGGCACATACAGGGCAGTGGGTGACCACAGAGAGCTCAATAGCATTACGCAATCCGACCACTACCCAATGCCCAGTATTAAATCGCTTTCGATGAAATTACATAGAAAAAAGTCTTTTAAAAAATTGATCTGTCTTCGGCACATCACCAGATACCAGTTCGTCCTGATGATGTATGTAAAACTGCTACCTTGAGAGAATGGGGTTTATTTGAATATAGCTACATGTCTTTCGGGCTGCCGAACGCCGCTAGTACCTTCCAAAAGATGATGGATTATATTTTGTAGGATTTTTGAGTGTATATTTGTGTACATTTTTACTGCAGAAGCTCAAGAAATCTGTATTTGATATTCTTCATGCATTATCACACGTAGGTATATCAGTCACCTTATGCTTATTAAAAACTAGGTATTACTGGCCACGGATGGATAATACAATCAAAGTGTTCTGCAAAGAGTGCTAAAATTGCCAGCAAGCAAATTTTTACTAAACATACAAAGGGTGACGCACAACATTTCGAAGTATCTTCAAATCGCTTTCAAACAGTGCATATGGACATTTTGGGCCCACTACCACCTGATCCCTATTTTCACCATGTCGGCATCTATAGACCATAATTGACACTAAATAGATAGAGGCGGTTCCTCTAACTGAAATAACTGCAAAGAACATCTTTACTGCTTTCATTAACACATTGGTATCCAGATTCGGAGTACCCTTACATATCGTCACCGATAGAGGTAGTTAGCTTGTGTCGGAGTTGTTTTCAGAGCTATCAAAGATCATAGGCTTTCATAGACAAAGACCAGTTTCGTACCATCCTCAGACGAACGGATTGATTGAACGCGCACACAGGAGGCTAAAAACAATGAACATTGCAAGGAAGGAATCATGGCTATCAACCTTACTTCTTGTACTCTTAGGTATCAGAATCACATCCAACAAATCAATTCACCATATACAGCAGTGAAGGTCTGTAATGCACTAGTTTGGTGACTGAAATGCGAAAATTTGACATGGAGAATCAATTCATCGGGCATTTAAATTCATCACCAAACCCCTGTATATCGAAGGACCTAAACAATTGTACACTTGTACGGCTTAGGATTGACAGAATTAAGAAATCTTTGGAAGCACTGTAGATATGTTGTGGAGTGATTTCGCAGTGGAGGTTTGTATTTGTACTAAATCGGTCCTAAAATAGGTTCGACGTACAAAACGTTAGGAACTTGATATAATAGGTATTACGCAGAGTAATCTTGTTGTGGTCGCTGATACTTTCGTATTCGACTACTGTCGTCCGACATCGACTAGTATTTAGTCACCCCCACGAGGGTATCATGTGGCACAAGGCCGGTTTAACGTAGGATCTCCGAGCCCGTTGGCTCGGCCAAAAAATACCCTTTGAACCCGTATAAACGGGTTCAGGGTCGGTTTACCTCCCCGAACGAGACTCTGCCCTTCGGCGTAGCCTCGTTCGGGTTCCTCCCCGCCCGAAGGCAGAGAGTTCAACCGTTCAGCCGGTCGTCCGACATCGACTGACCTCCGTTTCTATTATTACTCCTACTTATATTAGGTAGGAGAGTCTATTAATTATAGAATAGGTGTGTTTCCCCATAACAACACAGGTCCATATAAATTAATTAACCGTAATAATAAGTACTTCACTATTAATATTGCAGAAGATGTCACTAGCAAAGTTTCCATAGACAAATTGAAACCAGCATCTGTCTCAGAACCGGTAAAAATACGTAATAGTGATAAAGCAATACCAGCACGAAGAGATACCTCACCAGATATCGACAGTACTATAAAGACAAGACAACAAAGCACACTGAGAAAGAAGTCTGACAGGAAAAGCGATAATTAATACTTAACACTGCTATTCATTTATTAAAGACCGTCAAATCTGTGAAGGGAAATGATGTAGTGAGTGCGAAATAATAATAACACACATTCCCTTCAAATTTGGAGGACTGAGGAAGACGAAGGAAAGGAATTCGCAAGCCCATGTAAAATTGTTTTGGGACCAGTGAAAACCTTGTCATCAAAGAAATTTGCCGGTCAGCCAAGAAGAAGAAGGAAATAATGTAGCGAGCCAATGCGAAATTCCTTTCCATATAAAATGAGAAAAATTAAATTAATCAGAGAAGAGTGCCTAAAGTTATGTGAAAGGTTTCGTTTCAATTCCTCGCGACCAGCGTTGAAGTTCTCGCCAGTGTAAAATTATTCGTCAATTTATAGCCAACTAGTATTATACGGCCCCACGTGCCACATAACAAGCTGAATTTTAACAGGTCAATATAATATAAATAAAAAATGTGAATGGCTGCTTAGAAAACTGCTAATCTAAAAGGGAGGTAACTGTAAAATTGAATTCTTTATACAATTACGTAAAATTTATTAGACGTTATTTCAATTTCCTTAGACATGTTTTTAACACGAAAATGCATATTTACACTTTTTTTGCTTTTTTTTTTTTTACTAATCCACGAATTATAAACGACTATGAGTTACTTCGTTTTCATGATTTTTAATTGCGTATGCGGCCCGTTTTGCAAATGAACGCTATTAAGTAAATTTTCTACCTCATAGTCCATTGCGTTTAATGATTAAATTATAAAGTTTGTTGCCATATTTTGTTTAACAAAAATGGTTAATAAATGTGTTTTTATTTGGCTGTTCTATTGGATGTGTTACGAACAGTGAAAAAGTATGGACATTTTCTTTTACTCTTGGAAAATCCGACCTCGTAGAAAAATAGATAAAATTCGTTAATCGTATTGAATGGTTTCCTACGAAAAATTCAGTTCTCCGTATGAAAAATTTTGAAGAGAAATTTATTTTGAAAGGAAAACGAAACAAACTGAATTAGCATTTACATCCAATACCTACATTGCATTCAGAAAAAAGAAAAAGAAAACCGTATCTTTTGCTGAATAAAAGGGAATTCAGAAAATCTCCAAAGCAAAAACTGGTTCAAACTGATGAATTACATGATTTTACTTCAGCTGATGCGATAAAGGATTTTACTTAATTGGAAGAAGTGTTGTCCTAACAGTTTTGAATTAAAAAAAAAAGTAAGATTATATTCTAATTTATAAAATAGTCTTTAACCCTGAAAGACATTTTTCATCTAGAAAAGAATGTATTCGCATTGACCAAAACCTTCATGTCCAGCTCTAGTGCGACGTGACCTCTATACCGTTACCACAGTGGTGTATACGTGAACATAACGTTAAAACTCACAAGATTTAACATATTAGAAAAATTTCCAAACTACATACAAAACGTGGTGGAAGAACAAACATACTCAATTCTGAAAGAATTACAAAAAAGACAACATTACCAACCAAGAGGTCGTCTTTCAATATCTGCTGAACTCATACTTTATGCCTTACTACTGCGCTATACGTCTCAACAAGCCTACGAATTAGGTCTGGAGAAATTTCCATTATCATTTTTTTCTGTATTGGAGGAAGTTCAAAAAAGAAAAAATAATTATACGTTTTCAATGTGAAATGTGTTTCCTGGTCACAGTAGGCAATGATAATGATGATGCTACAGAGAAGCAGTACTTTGACTTACTTTCTCGAGGAGGTCTTACGGTTCCATCTAACCAAATGGCAGAGTTTGTGCTTGTTTTGCTATACTTGACTATGCAGATAAATCTATTGCAAAACATAATGGATTCACTACAAGAGAGTCTTCTGAAAGTATTTTGGAAATTTGTTCTCCAAAATATGTTTTTACTTTTGAACAACACGATGAAAAAGGAATTCACTTTGCAGCAAAAATTGTTGTGATTATATTTTACAACAAACGAAAGTTTTCATCGGATGAAGTTCGAAAAAATATTATAGAATGTTTTAAAAAAGGGCAAAGGTGAAAAGAAAATTAATTTATAGAAAAACTATTCGTAAGTTGTTTTTTTTTACTTGTATTTGTTTTGAATTACTACTTAATTCTTTAGTAACTTTTTTGTTTACAATCATTTATTATTACTTTTTTGTTTGAAAAGAGAAAAAACAATCTGTTTGTGTATTGTTTTACATGTTTTAACATAAATCGACTATAAAGCAAATAGGCCTGTTAGAAATTAGCCTAAAATCTAACATATAGGGCCGTATATATTAGTGGGCCGGGGTTAATTATATTATCGGCTTATAATCATCATGCGGCACTCCAAGGAATTTTCTCTCAACAATCCAAGAAAACTAAGTATTTCAAGCTATCTCCCTTCGTCTACTTTTGAACCAATGCAAGCCACATACTCCTTTGGTGAGCAACGAACTCCTTTACCTTTGTTTTAAACATATGGAATATTATTTTGTTTCAGATCATTTAATCTGTTGTATGAACATTTCGTCTTCATGAAAATACGTTAAAACTACGGACTTTAAGAATTCTGTTTTATTTTCCTGAAATTAGCTACTGACACTACTTGAGGCATGTAAATAAATTTCTTGTCTTTTTTTTTAAATTACCCGTATGTTTCCTCGTCATTATCATCTGTCATTAATCTTGGCGTGGGTAAATCAACTGTTCATTTTAACCCCCAAGCCCACGCCTCTACATGTGAAACCGGATGATAGACGAACCTATGTAAGTGTAGGTGTGTGCGTTTATCTATGAACATGTTGATCTGTAACATCAATAATGTTGATGATGATTTGTAAACACTTCCGATCCAAGGGATGCTGGGGACAAAACAGATCAAGCGAGAGTTTTAAATAAAACAGTTGTTGAGTTTAACACGTCTCTTGTCATTTTTGTGTTGCTTTAGCTTTTCAGCAGCCAGTCACATGTAGTTTATCTTTCTACCCTAAGCCTATTGGAACATGACATCAAATTAACTACACCAGAGCCGTTCGACTTTGTCGTGCTTCTTACATTTGATACACAAACTGGATGTTGACCACTCGACGACCCAAAACAGACTGCTTAAATACGTTTTCTGTGCATAGTCTCCACGCACACGTCCGTTTTAATCAAAACAAAATTAATGTTATGACCAGAGCCACTCCCGCTAAAAAACCAAAACCTAAATTTCAAGCCGTCCAAAAACTATATATACTCAAATTCAAATAAACCCGAAACAGACAAGCGTTTGATGTCAACCCCGTCACACTTAGAGAGACGACGACGACGGTCACCACCAATATTTATTTCGCTTCTAATCTCACCACATTCTCTCCCTATTGCCCTTAGCAACAGCAACACAGCAACAGCAACAGCAACAGCAACAGCAACACAGCAACAGCAACACAGCAACAGCAACATTTATTTACCCCTACCCAATGTCCTCTTTTATTTGAAGCTTGTATTACGTTTGCCAAAGGCGGAGAAGGGGGCCCGGGCCTCTGCAACATTAACAACAACAATAACAACAACAATAAGGTTCTACTTTTCAGGTTATCCATTTCCGCCTTTGCAACAATCTTAAAAATCCGGAAGATTGGTAAAAATGGTCGCAAAGATTTCAGTACTTTCGAGAAGCATCGAAACTATGGGAAGATGATGACACAACTCGAGTCAGTACATTGGCATCTTGCATGGGAAGCGAAGCCTAAAATATATTCCGGACATTATGTTGCTCCCGACGAGAAGACGCAAATGTTTACGATTCAGCTTTGGAAAAATCCAATGCCTACTTCATGCCAAAAATAAACATAGTACATGAACGGACAACATTTCATCTTAGATTTCGGTTACTAGGAGAACCAGTGAAAATCTTTATTTGCGCATTGCACGAAATAGCAGAATAATACAAGTTTCCAAAGAAAAAGGTTCAAATCAGAGACAGTTTTGTAATAGAACTACAAAATAAGGAACTATCCCAATGATTACAGCCAATTCCTGAAGCTCAACAAAACTCGGGATATGACCAGCAGTAGTGAATAAGTAAAATCTCAAATGAAAGAAATACATGAGAAAATTTAGATGAACTCCTGACACAAAGGAAACGAAACAAGAAGAAAAGGCAGCAAAAAGCAACAACAACTGCAGTAGGTGTAACAGAAAACATGATTTTAAAAACTGTCCAGCGAAATGGAAACAATGCAAGAAATGCTGGAATGTAATGTAGATTGCAGAATCAAAACTAATATGATACAGACAGTAAATGAAAAAAAGGAATATTGCCTAAAAGAGCTTGTTGGATTTCCGCCCCCTGACGATAATTACAGGCGGCGCAAGATTTGAAAGAATCCATCTCTTTCTCGCTGATTTTTCATAGTGAAAAGACATATTCTTTTCGCTCCAGTAAAAATGTAAGTACCTCAAATACAGACACTGAAGTTTACTTTGAATTCTTTACATTTAATTTAATTTCTCATTTTTTCCTTTTGTAAAATGTCCTATGAATATATTTGTTAATATTTCTTTGTTTGAATTCTATATCTTATATTTCTTTGTTTGAATTCTATATCTTATTTTTTGTTGTTTTTGAATTCTATATCTTATTTTTGTTGGACTTGCGTGTGTCCGCCAAAAATTGTTCAACCAGGCGCATAAAAATCTCATCAAGCTAACGTAAAATTTGTTAAGCAGCAGTGAGGTTTAAAATCGACACCGCGCCGACATAAACATTATCTCAACCCAAACAGACTAAAATCTGAGGGGAAATCCTTTTTTACCAGTAACCCTTCAGGTGGAATAATGGATAGCGACTCAGATTGAGGAATCGGAGAGACGAGTTCGAACTCCAGTCGAATCCATTACATTCATTTACGTGCTAATACCCTTGGAAAAGGTATGAATCCTCTTCTTCTCCACCCCAGCTATGGGTAAATAGCAGGGCATGGCAGAAAGAAATGGCAACCTACTGCGGGAAAAATCTGCTTCGTCAGTCATGTATCGAAAGATACATGATCGCCTAAGCGTGTATCATGCATGGAACATAACTGACTGAAATGGCACCTTCACAAGTCCTGCGGCAGAATCTTCCCCGTCCTCCTAAAGAGCTTGGGTCGGTTTGATACCGATGTCAGCGTGATAGTAGTGGCGGGGGCCGGGCAAAACAACAATTTTTATCTTTGGCTCATATACATAACTATACGTACAACACTCCTCGCGTTAAAACGACCTTGTGTCACGTCCAGCCTTTGTGGCGAGGCCGGGTAAATATGCCTGGAGGAACAGTCCAGTGCATTGGTAAATTTATTACGGGTACAAAAAAAAAGGTAAGGGCCAATATAATTTGTAAACATGTTTAATTGAATATGTAAAGGGAGATAACTTATTGTCTCGGCAAACTACTATTAAAATGAATTTAGTGAGACGCTTGGACAAAATATAATAGAAGAGACTTCATTCGACGCCGGCGGTTGTATGAACGGAGATCCAGTAAAAATAGTTCTGAAAGAGGACGCTATACACTATTGTGTAACAACTGCTCGGAGAATTCCATTCCTTGTTTTACCAAAGATGAAAGAGGATATGAATAAAATTGGAAAACGGAGGAATTATTAAAAAAATGACAGAACCAAATAATTCGGTTTGAAATACAGCAAGGTATTTTGCTTAGTGGAAATATTAAATTTAATCTAGCTTGGAAATAAAACTAAATTAAAACCTTCAAGAAATATTTTCATTTGTAATAAAATGCATTTTATTTTTAAACCTTAGATATCGCTTTTCTCTGGAGGAATCTATTTTATATTCATAAAACAGCAACACACACGCACTTACGCACATACACAGACACACACATTCACACACATACACATATTTGTGTTAATAGCTTAGCGACTTTCTTCCTTGACAACCTTCATGACAGGTCAGGAAAATTGAAAAAAAATCTACAGATTATAAAATAGGACAAGTTGTAAAAATATAATGGCGGGGTGTAGTTTGCTGTCTAAAGAGAAATCCTGAGGCCATAAAAATTAATATAAATGCTTGAACAGAAAACAAAAGACGCAGTGATGAATTTTGTAGTCCTTAAAATAAAATGAGATACCACGACTGCGTCTAAACGGTGGTGACATCCTTCTCGGGAAGAGCTTTTAAAACACACACACATGACGAATGTATCTAACCTTTCTATTCACAAGGTTAGTGGAATAGTGGAGATCTTGTTTTAAGGTAAGGTCTTTTTTCACCTATTGTTAATGGCATTACGTAAGGATGTATACTTATCTTACAAAGTGAATGTTAGAAAAAAAGTTTATTGGATTGTCTTTCCATCTGCTGGGGTTTTATTAAGTTTCAATCCAGCTTGTAAAATACGTGCAATAAATATTGTAAATAATTAAATTAATTAAATTAATTAATCTATAAACATGATGTCTACTAACGTTTTAAAGTATTTTCTCTATTAGTCGGGCTCTATTAGTAGATATGATTTATTTTAAAATCTGCAATGTTTCCTGTAAGAAATGGGGCAAATATTTCAACCCAACATTTAGGGTCATTTGAACAGCAGCTAGAATCAAATATTGGACAGCGTTCCTTACCACCTTTTCTGGACAGAACCCAATGTTAACTAGTATGAAAAACAGTATGCAAGTTTACTACTTCAAAGGAGACTTGAGAAACTAGGTGCTAGAATAATTTACGTGAATGACTATTCGATTAAATTTTATATAGCAACTAGTGTATATATATATATATATATATATATATATATATATATATATATATATATATAACACCATCACTTGACAAGACACTAGAAGTGTTGAAACTAAATAGCTATTTTTCTAGTGATGTTATAACATTCATGTTATAATCTTTTGGATAAATACTGTGTGTGCGCGTGTGTGTGTGTTTTTTTCTATAAACATTAAGCATTCAGTGTGTACAGGTGCCATCTACCTGGCTGCAAAATGAAAGTTTTATTAAACAAAAGTTGTCTCTCGGCCTGGATTGAAACGGCTTTTCTTTCTTTTATCCTGTATAAACAATTTCTAATGTAGCCGTGCTTACCTGCACAAACGATGAATGAAGGCAGATTCGCTCTCTACTGAGAGGCTCTTTTTCTTTTATGTGACTTTAAATTGGTACTGAAATAAGGTTGGATTAGAAAAATACATTAATTGCTTATGTGTTTGTGTTGTTGTTTTTTTTTTTTTTTGTGTGTAGCTCACATATTTCTGGAAACAATTCCAATATCTGTCCTGGCATCGAAATTGCGCCAGTCACCGACTGAACCGAGAAGCTTTATTTGAATGTATTCATTTACTAGTAAAATCAGTGATGTTAGCTACATCACATCTTCATTTCTGGGTTTTGCTAAGGAGTACCATATCAAAACGTCAAACAAAATATTAATACTCCTTTTCGATTCCAGTTGAGAACAGTAACACTCGAATTATCAACTGCAGATACTCTTCTTCTTCTTCTTCTTAAATGCTGTTTTGTAATCAGATTGTTAGTAGGCGTTATTGATCGCCCTACACAAATGCACTTTAACATATCCACGCTACATAAACATGGAAACTGCTTTCGGTATATAGCATGTCCCCTTTTATATATCTATGTTTTCTTTTTATGCATCGTTATTTAACGGAAATGTAAGATACCGTATCAGGTTTCATTGTAAATATTGATAGTGGGATCTTTATGAATTTTAGTTGTTCTACTACTGCAAAAATGTAAACTAATTCACTAAAAAACTACTTTTTAAATAAATGACTATAGACAGAAACTGTAACCGTGTTGTGGCTAATTATTAAAAGTTGATGTTTCAAATCATTTATTCTAATCCTATGCTTCTTCAGGACTTGGGCAATTATGGTTTTTCTTTATTACCTGCGAATTACCATGAATTCTTGGGAAAAACAGTGCAGTGGTTTCTCGTTGTCTTCAACACGGTTTATTGAATTTAATGTATTCGTTCTCCTAAACTGCTAAATCCAGACTGTAAAGCCCCAGTCTTTCTTCTATTTAACGAATTTCACTTTATTAAATAGTGTGCCCCTTCAGGGCAGAATTTCTTAATCATGGCCACAAGTGGGTCCTAGTAAATTTTATGGGGACAACAGAAAAATGTTGGTATCTGGGGATCCACCAACCCTGCTTAAGCTCATATTGGTGTCTGTTCTCTTTAGAAGAATCGGTAGTGGCAAGTTATAGCATGATAGCACACTGAACATATATATATATATATATATATATATATATATATATATATATATATATATATATATATATATATATATATATATATAAGGAATGTTAGAAAAGAGAAAAAGTTTCGGTCTTGCGTGATAATTTATAATTATCAACCATGGACATGATCAGTGAGTCAATGCGAACAACCCTTTCCTCCGCCTCATAATATGTGCTTCGCCAGCGCTAAAAACAGGTTAGAATTCAGAGTTTTCTTTCTCCTAGACTGGTTGCCATCCAAGGCTAGAACCCAATTTGTTCTTCTATTTGGCCATAGTGGGGGAAAGGAGAAGAGTTGGATTTATACCTTTTCCAAGGGTATTAACACGAAAGTGAATGTAATGAACTCGACTAGAATTCGAACTCGGCTCTCCGGTTCCTCAATCCAAGACGCAATCAATTACTCCACCATGCTTCTATAAGCTTATAAGCGTATAACATTTTTGCTGCCTTTTTTGCATATATGTTTTGATTGAGTATTTAATTTTTCACGGTTTATTAATATTTTGTGGGTTATTTAAGGCCGAAAAATATTTCGGATTTTAGAATTTTGCACTCAAATGGTGCACCATCCAAGTACTTACCGAACTCCACGTTGCCTAACCGGTGATCGAATAGGAACTGGCTTCTGAGTGGCATGAAATTTTCAAGGCCGGTCGAGTGTCGATTTGAAATGATGAGCGTTGAAAGTAAATAATCCCTAACAAAACGCAAGAAAATCCCTACATATATAATTGCGCATGAGAACCTCAACGTGGTGTAATGGTTAACAAGCTTGTCTCGCTAGAACCATTACAACTGAGTAATAAGTTCGATCCTCACTGGGTGCACTATGCTTTCAGCCTTGTGCCACATCTAAGCTGCGATTAGAAAACCACCAAATATATTGCACATGGCTTAGCAATAACAATGAATTATCCTCATTGTTTAAAGTGGGAACAGTCACAAATAATGCGTTTATATATGGACGCAATAAACAAGCTGTTCCTTCAAGGATCGATAACTATTTAGGGCAAAACCGTTTAGTGTAACAAAATAACACATGTATAAGTCACAATGTTTTTCTATATACAGGATAATAATATGTCTTTTTTATATATCAAGAACAATTTGGTGGGAAAGATGCATGACAAAATGCCAAAAAGGAATTCATTTTACTGAATTTGTTTACGTTGATGTGACTACACGTGCACAAATTCTAAATTTTGAATTATTTTTTTCTTTTTTTAAATTTTTTATTGTTATTTGTTTATGTGTAATAATTTAAAATTTAGAAAACTTGTTTCCACTTTGTCATATATATATATATATATATATATATACATATATATATATATATATATATATATATATATATATATATATATATATATATATATATATCGGGTGAAAGAGCAAAATAGTCCAGATCGTGTAACGGAAAAATTGTCCACTTGTTAGATTAAGTTTTGAGCCGTTGTATCTTACTGGAATTCTCCCAGCTTTTTATAACCCTATTAGGCTCTACTTTGAGCAATAAGAATGTATAATTACTTTCCAAGGCTAACAGGAAAATCGTGATGAAATCGGTCATAAAATCCATTAATTCTTTAAACGCACACACACATATGTATATGTGTGTATATGTGTGTGTATATATATGTATGTGTGTATGTGTTTGGACAGCAGTCCCTCTTTAATAAATGTTTCGTTGAACAAAACTGACAAAGCACTTTTTGTGTCTTTTATTATGTTTTTCTTGTTTTATGTGCTGTAAGCTTGGATGTGCGGGTGGTGTAATACACGACAATTCGAATTTGTAAATCGGAAATCCGAGTTCCACTTCCAGCTGGGTTCCTTACATACATTTACATGTAAATACGCTTGGGGAATGTATGAATCTACCCGTTCTCTGCCCTCCAGCTATGGGTTAATTAGTAGAAGTTGTATCGATAAAACATTATCATCTCCCCAAACTCTTACAATCTAAAAACAATTTCTGGCTTTAATTAATCTACATAGAAAACAAATCAATTAATTAATTTTTGTATGCGTACAAATTCCTTCTTTTTAAAAAGTAATGAATGTAAATATTCTTAATTTCTGAATACGGCCAGTACATTGTGGCCCTGTTCATAATTAATCTTCTTAGCGTTGGGTTTCTTGCTTTCGATAATAAGGGCCTCCATTACTTTTAAACGCATTTTGCAGAAGGAGGTAATATCGCTATCGTGCCCTCAACGAGTATGATGCATATCGAAATTGATACAATTTTATACTGGATTATCTGTGTCCATATGGAGCTCTGGTCAGAGAGATATAGTTTCAGTTTTTGTTACCAGAAGAGACTACTATATAAAAATGGGCAAACTGGCCATCTGCTGTCATAGTTGTCCAAATCTCGCCTGCGGACTCTTCTGTAAGGTAATATCAGTAGAAATAGAAATATTATATCAAACTTGATAAATAAAAGCCCATAATTATTCAATGCTAAATAGAATTAAATTGTTTAGTGTAATATTGAGGTATTGATTTCTTTTTTTTGCGGCTTATCAACTTTTTGCAGGTTATTTAAAGCCAGAAAATGTTTTAGATTGTTAGAATTTCAGGGAGGGATAATAATCATTTACTGATACTAGGAAATATAAGGAACCCGACTGGAATTGAAACTCAGCTCTGCGATTTCCATTTCCGAGCCGTTATCCATTACATCACCTTGAAACACAAGCTTACAGCACCTGATACCCAGCTAGGTACTGTCCGGGACTGACATTGCTAAAACATGAAAATACAGAGCAATATATATTTTTCTTAAATATTTTAGAAGTAGAATTATCTTCCAGGACGTGTGGGACCATGGATCTTCACAATTTTCTGTCATTCGTATTTCATAGAAATGTTTTTTCTTTTTACTACCCTGTTCTGGTATCCGTATGGCTTATTAGGCAGTTTACTCAGTGTTCCTCTTACCTTCAACATCTCCTGTGAGAATCAGATTTTCAAAGCCTTCTTTTCTCATTATGTGTCCCAGAAATTTCAACTGCCATTTTCAGAATCTAAGTATGTGCCCCTTTTGTTTCCATTTTCTTCGTTTTCCTCCAAGCTCAGTCCATGATATTCTCAGCATCCTCCTGTAGAACCATATCTCTGTTGCTTCAAGTTTCCTTTCCCTCTATGAGGAAATCTTCCAACATTCACTGTCTTATAGGAGGATTGATATAACATAGCCGTTCAGTTCTCTTTTCTTTTCTAAGGAAATTTTCCCGTTTCTTAATATTTTGTTTAGATTTTGGAAGCCATATTTTGATATTCCAATGCACTTTCGGATTTCAGTGTCTCATTTTTTTGTCATCTCTTAAGACACTTCCTAGATATATAAACTTCTGTACTTGTTTGGTTTTGACATCTCCAATTTGTAACATACATCTTTTGATAGTGCTTTTTTCTCACTCCTTTACTACCTAGTCTAGGAGTTCCTATAGTTTGCCTTCTATGTCAGCCATTAGCACAATATCATCTGCATATTTAAAATTGTTCCTACAAATCATATATCGCGGTAGGATCTCCAGTACTTAAATATTTTTGTAATATTTTGACAGTCCAAGTAAACCAGTCGACGTAATAGTCAACGGCAACGTAATATATTTTCTAGGGCATCATTATTGCGACGAAAAAGCCGAAATCAGGTGTTATTGTTTTCTATATCTTCTCTTGTTTGCACCAAGGGTAACAGCTGATTTTTTTTATTTTGTTTTTGGTGTCAGTAGTTGAAATAGTCCACGGTTCAACCCATTTCTCCAAATCTCACCAAATGAACCATCATGATTTTTGGGGGGTTGGGGGATCAATAAATCACGGAAATTTTAACCGACTCAAGAGTTTCGCGTCGAAACACTCATCGGGGCCAGATGTTCGGTAAATGTAGCACCCAACTCGATGAGAAATATCTAAACTGTATACAATCGCTTTCTCTGATCAATGATTTAAAAGGACCTTGAGCGAATGAACCATGTAGATTTTATAGGGAATTATCCTTCTTAAACACCACGTTGACTGTCGCTACAGAACTTAACCACAAATATCAGAAACCACATCACTTGAGGACTTTCAACTGTTGCAACAATTAAGATGGATAGCACATATGACGTAAGCAAGATGCTGATGTTCCAAACGACTTCAAACAAAAGGTTAAATCTACCACTTCGGCCCAAGCCCCTCAATCTCCGGCGTCTTCCTCTTTGGGTTGAGGTGTCCACTCGGTCCGAACCGAACCTAGGGGTAACTGGCCGTACGTTCCCTGAGTACCCGTAGATTATTTCGACCAGGCCCACGCTGTGTTAGTTTTTAGATCCAGTAAGCGGGGTGTTGTCCATACGTTCACGGTCGACTGGGGATGTGGTCACGGCTCTGAGAGTTGGCGCTCGGAAGTTTAGAATGTGGCAAAATAAAACAAGAAATAATATCTGCAGAAGCCAGACAACAATGGGGGAAATATTGACGTCTTTTATATAAGAAGATAACATCAGAACAGAGGTTACGGGGAGAATAAAAACATTTAACATAAATGAGAAAAGAAAAAGAAAAAGACAAAATGCATCCAACAAATTCCCAACGGAGAGAGGGTTTGTGTGTGATAAACGCGTATTGAATCGCCTGGGGTAGGTTTATGACTAATAGTACAGACTTCTCAGAACAGGGATTAGTCTTCTTTCTTTCGTCTGGCTTGTAGCACTCGACCCGTAACGGTCGCCTGCGGGTGCTCACGCAGGTGACGACAATGTGCCGACCGATCGCGGTCTCTCCCGTATCTCTCTTCCGTCTTGCTCGACCGTTTGCTTTTTCTTCAGCATAACTATACGTCTATATAGATAAATCTGGCTGATCATGAATCGACCCTTGCCCCAGCGCGCGATTATCATGAGTGCCAAAAACTTGACGTGTAAACCTATTCTCCAATTATTTACCTTATCTCAATCACGAGTTCTTCTCGCTTCACCAAAATTATACTTTGGGATATCTAAACATTGATCTTTTGATCAAAACAAATACTGTTAAACAAAACCAAGTATCTCGCCTATACCCATTGTTTACTAGTGACCCAGATTTAAAACATCGCCTCCTGCCCTGAGATCGTATTTCTCATCGGTAAACACAAATCTTAACCCGGAAATTGTACTTTGATAGATAAACACCATTTCCACTTCCAGTCAATAAAAGTTATATTTGCGTGTGTGCATTCATGGGAGTGTGTGGGTGTGGGTATATACCTCTCTCTGTTACATTCCTCCTTACCCATCTGTCATTTACTAGTAAATGACACATGAGTTTTCTTGTCACCAAAAATGCAAGAAAACCCAGTTCAACATGCTTCTGACTAGGGTCTACTTAAATATACGTCTCTTCCAGCATGCAAAAGTAGAGTCCTCAGTTCTTTTAGGGCTCATTATCCCACTTACATTTTCATTGTCCTTACGATACATATGTACATGCAACTTCCGGTTAAAGTTCACTGTTGTGGTGATCTCGTGCAATAGAACCTTTTCACATAGTTCACTAGTTCGAATGTTCTTTCCTTTTTTTTTTCAATTATTGGAGTTCGCAACACCCCTTACCAATTATTTCAGTCTCACTACAAGACAAAATTTTTTTTTTAAATTTCGATTTATTTCGTAAATCTGTCCCTCTGATTTTGTCTCGCCTTCACAACAGGCTTTGTCGAATCTTTTGTTGGTTCAGGTCCTTCCACGACAATCGTAGACTCTTCTTCAATATCAGGTCCCAATGCACTCGGGTCGGACCTACTTTGGTAAAGTGCCCTAACTGGAATCCCCCCTCACTCCTGCACTCCTCTGCCAGTTTATTCTGCCCTGTCGACGATACCGTGCGTCTCTTCAACTACCGCCAAACTAGCAAGGCCACGACTATTATTAGTATAATTCCCACAACGGTCGACCAGGTTATTACATCAACCAAGTTCTCTCTCCAGTCCGAATTTGGTATACCCAACTTATCTAACTGTGACTTCAATCGTCCAAGATCAATCTTATCGATTGGCTTTAACAACGCTGGCATCTTTTCTAAGGACATCTTAGGAATCTCTCTTATAATGGGCTCCCACAATTCCGTCCATCCACTGGCATTCGTTCCTACTAGCTCTAATAAAGCATCATTCTCTTCAAATGTCTCTTCCGTCCGGTAGTAGGGGGGTAAGGAGATAGATGGACCATGAGCTCCACAGCCGAGGGGTAGCTCTACAAAAATAAGGGGGGAGTAACCCTTATTGTAGTAGCGGGCTCCCCCGCACACACCTTGGATAATTCAATTTCTTTTTGTGTGGCCACCGCCCAAATTCCGTCGGAGACACTGATGGCCTTCAGCAACATCACCCCGGCTAATACCTCTACCTGACAATGATCCCTAATTCCCTTCTTATTTTTCTTAAATAATTCTAGTACGCACAGATCGTAGCTACCTGTCACATAAATTGGACTCACAGACCCACAGGTACCTAAGGCGTCATTCTTGCATTGTTCTACTTCTCCCTGTGTCAATAGCATAAACTTCATTCTGGCCAAATTTAGGGCGACAAATTCCGTCTCTACTTTGTACCTTGCTACTGCTCTTATCTCCGGCTCTAGCTTTGGATAGGGAAGGGGAAAATTCATCACCTGGTAAATTTCAAAGGTGCTATCTCTGTCCAGTAATGGCACCGGCACGAGCACTAGCAATTTATCATCTTCCAGCAAGGTAACACATCCCAAGGTACTATAATACTTCCATACCGGTAATCGAAGATGATGGTGTAGCTTGGCTTGTATTTCCAGCAGTGCCTCCCTTAATCGTTTCGGAGTTATACTCGGCGACAGGTGTCCCAGCAACAGCATGTCTAATTGTGCCCTCACATGCTCCAACAACACAGTTAAAGAATGACTTGTTTGAGGAACCTTACTCATTATAGCTAACAACTGAAAATACCTTTCCAAAACCCCTTCTAATTGCTGTAATTCGGTTGTTATAGGCGTGGTTACATTTATTACTTCTTTTCTAAAAACCCGTAGGTGAGAAATCAACCAATTGATACTCCCTCTATTCTTAGCCAATTCCAGCCTAGTAACATTGAGTATAGATACGCTCTCTTTAACCGAATGAGGCATAGCTTGTTGCCTCCGCTCTACCACTTTTAATTTCCTCTTAATTACCCTCACTTCGTCTTCGGAGACTGTACCAAACAACACACTTAATGCCTTTCCCATTATAGGTAATACTGCCCTCTTTTGCCTGGTCCGTAACAACTTTATTCCCTTCAAATAGTAACTCATATCCTTCCATTGTCTCTCAAGTATTAGAGATTCCTGAGCTAAAGGGTATAATATACGGTGGTATTCCGGAGACTGTAAATAGTCTCCAGCGACTTGTGTCCTGGCTGTATCTAGTTTGTCCACTTCGGTCTTCAACTGACCCAGTAACTTCTCATACGGCTGCAGTTCTATCACCAAAGTTATCAACCACTTTGATCTAGTTATAACTACTTCGCTTGTCTTCTTAAATAGAGTATTCTCACTGTTTCCAGGTATAAACTGCCAGAACCAGCATCATCAGTACCGTGATCCTCCTCTCGTCCATGTCTGCAAGGATATGGAGAGAATAATTCGTCTTATTCAATCATTCTGTTTTGGTTTCGAATGGGTGGCTATATCTTAGAGCAACATATCAAGCACTGACCCGCACCATCACCAGGTGCCTAGTTTTTAGAATTCTTCTTTCGCTAGTTTAAGTTGCGTTCGGATCTCGGTGTCGCATTTCCCAACCTCTGTTAAAACGATTCCCAGATATTTGAACTTCTGCACCTGCTTGATGTTTGATCTGCAAGTCGTACTGTGCAGCTCTGCCCTTTTGCCAACTCTGGCCATCCGCTAGTGTCTGTAAACATCTCGTTCTGCTCTCCCACAAACAGAATATTTTTTTTAAGCATTACACCCCAAGCAGGGCGGGAGTGCCACTAGCACGCCAGGGGTTACAGACGGTTGAGAACAAGAGTAAAGAGGCGTGTTTGGGGAGAGGATAAAGAGAAGAACAGGGAACAAGATTAAGGTATCAGAAGATGTCGATTGACATTACATTTGAATATCTGAAAATTATAAGTAAGAGAAAGGGAGTTCCACAGACAGGAAATACGAGATAAGAAGCTGTTGGAGTAGAAGAGACGATAACATTAGCTGTTTCGACAGTGAAAGGGTGGGACTGAGATGCCAACCTAATAGCTCCCTTAAATTCATGCAGTCTGGGAACCAGCGAAAGTAGCTCGCCGGGACAATTGCTGTGAAAATACTTGTAAAGGAGACAGATGTTCTGTTGGTAGGAGATTCTTTACTGGAGTAGGAGTAGAAGGAGATGTTAATAGACTTGACAGCATGATCAGAGTTGCCAAGAGGGTAGAGCTGCTTGGCACGACAAGACTCTGGGATAGAGGTAAAACAGAAATCGAGAAGGGAAGCCTTACCATCGTGGTTACTGGGGAAACGTGTGGGAAAGTCAACCACTTGTGTGAGAGATTGAATGATTAAAAAGTTAAGTGTATGTATATCAGGAAGGTCACTTACAGAGTGTTTAAGCCATTTGGTATGGTGGGCATTGAAGTCAGCGAACACAAATATGTACGCATACGGATGTAGAGAGATAGCTTTGTCTGTATTATCGAAAATGCAGTCGGAGACACATGTATGAATGGTCTGAAGATTCAAGAGAGAGTTACCTAACTGGTGGGAGATGGATCGTGCGTGGACCCCCAGGCCATGCATGTGGATTATAAAGTCCTTTCTAAGGAAAGGAAGGTAACCGGGAATCCAGAACTCAGGGGAGGGGATCTTTCTGTTTCCAACGAGCTGATTGGGATTCGTTCCATGACTTCCTTTATAATGTCCCTTGGAATGAAGTTTTTAATCATCCTGTTCAAAAATCAACCTCTGAGGTCTCCTCCTGGGTGAAAGCCGACATCGAAGTTTTTATTCCAGCACAGAAATACCAAATGAAACCACGTTTATCTCCTTGGTTCTCACCTGCTTGCTTGGCCGCTATAGCCCACAGGAATCACTACTTCCGGCTATGCCAGCGCGTCATGTCTGATTGCAACAGATATCTCTTTGTCTCTGCTCGTAGTGAGTGCAAAGAAGCGGAGTTACTGTTTACTGATAGAATGAAATAACGTATAGCCTTTCAGAACTTCGTTTCTTGACATTTTGGCGGCTCTGAACAGCAGCAAATCACACCTCTATTCAATCAACTTGAAGTACTGACATCTACTGAATATGAAGTTGAATGCTTTGCTTGGAAATATTAGGTTGGTACAAAAATAATGTCGGTTTTTTAACCGGCATTATTTTTGCACCAACCTAATACACTTGAGTCATTTGAAGTTCCAATACCTGATCCCCGCACACACACACGCGCACGCGCACAAGAATGGAGGCACTACTGAGTAATATGCGCATAACCCCGACATTGGTCTCAGACATCACTTCTAAATTAGGCTCCCACGAGGCAAATGGGGGTTGACGGAGATCCCAGCCGTTGTCCTAAAGAAATGTGCTGCAGAGTTGGTTTCATTTCTCTCCAAATTCTACAACAAATGTCTTGATGCTTCCTGCTTTTCAGCTTGATGGAAGTCCTCCTCTTCCGTTCCTGTTTTTTACGAACTCTGGAGAACCCCTCAAATTATCACCATGTTAGTGTCTTATCGTTTTTCGGCAAAGTATTCGAGGCTCTAATCAATGCTGAAGTGGTTAAGCATCTTCTCACGACTTCCTCTCGGACAAACAATACGGCTTCCGTTTCAACAGGTCTACCGCTGATGTGTTAACGGCTATCACTAAATGAAGCTCTTGATAATAACGGCGAAACTCGAGCTGTGGCTCTAGATATCTCGAAGGCGTTTGACAGAGTTTGGCAGGGTCTGGCTTTCTGGTCTTCTACGTAAGCTCCAGGGCTACGATATTACAGGACGATTGTTTGATTTAACCCATTCGTCCCTATCAAATCGCGAAATGAAAGTCGTTTTGAACGGGTTTGTTTCCAGATGCTTTCACATGAACGCGGGTGCTCCCAAACGCCCTATTCTGGGTCCCACGTTGTTTCTGTTTTTTATCAAAGATCTTACTGATGTCATCAGTTCCCAAGTAGGTATTTATTCAGATGACACTACCATTTACTCTCGTCTTAATAGTAAATCTGCCAGAGCTGATAAAGTAAATCTGGTTGCTGCACTTGAAAACAACCTCCAATTGGTGGTTAACTGGGGCAAGAAATGGCTTGTAAATTTTAACGCCTCCAAAACAAAACTGCTCTCATTTAACCACCATAGAAAAACTTTTCTGTCTGTCATCAGCATGGCTGACGCTAGACACCCGGAGAGCAACACACAACGCTTACTTGGCCTCATGTTTTCAACGGACTTGTAGTGGAGTGACTACAGCGAATCAGTAGCTGCATCTACTGCAAGGAAAGTTAGGTCACTGTGTCGTGCCATAATCATTTGCGCGTCAGAGTCCATCTTGCGCATTTACAAATCTACCATTTGTCCAGGCATTAAATAATGATGCCATATCTGGTCTGGTGCTCCTGCTATTCATCATTTTGCTCCTGGCATAATCCAAAGAAGGACCTGTAATGTAATCGATCCTGACTTACCATCTCGACCAGTCGCTTTCTCACAGACGTGATGTGGCTTCCCTCTGTCTTTTCTATAAATATTATCATGCCAACTGTTCTGACGAGCTTCCCCCCTCTCCGGTGTCCCGACTGGATGAATTTAAGGGTGCCACTACATTGGCATCTAGATCCCACCCGTTTACTAATGAAATAGCTAGATGCAACCACCACTTCTACTCCAACATTATTTTCTCGCACTTTCCGCCTGTGCAACTCCATTCCGTTGCTTTCCTGATAAATACAATATTCAAAAATTTAAATGCAACTTCAGTGGCCATCTTGAATCCCGTTCATCTTTTATTCTTTCCTCAATCCTCTCTGTACTCTCACTTTCACTCCCTGTAACCTCCTGCACACTAGCTTGGTGTGAAATGATTAAAAATAAAATTCGTAACTCGTATCTTGGTCTTTTTCTCTTGCTGATGACCACACTTTATGTTTTCTTGCAGTTGATGGTTAGTCCTTTCTTCTCGCTTTCTTCTCTCACCTTCTCGAGGATGTCCTGTAGTTTCCTTTCTGACTCCAGCAATCAGCACAGTTTCATCTGCATATCTTATACTCTTAAGATCACGCCATCCAATAAAATAAATCCTGGTAGGCTCTTCAGTTTCCTTAGGATGGGGTCGCAGTAGAGGTTGAATAAATCTGGAGATATAAAAAATATATTGAAAGTTTTAAGTAAGCAAAGTGTTTACCTATTTTAGTGCATAGAACATTCATTTGAAACGAACCATCGACTATTATAAGAGACAGGCTAATTGATATTATCACATTTATTATCCATTATGGATGCATTTCATTAACTTTTTATAACCAGGACTGCTATTGACAAAGTGTCATTTTTGGACCGCATCCTGTATATATCTAAATTGATTGCATTTATAACAAACGGTGTTGAAAAGATTTGTTAAACGCATCTATCTTCCCTTCTTGCTTTCTTTCCTTCATTCATTATTTTCAGTGAAAGCAAATAGTGTTTTTTTTTTTCAATACAAGATCAAAACAGAATAGTTCATTCTTTATGAGGTATTGGCAGATCGCGATGGTCGTACTAACTAACGAAGTGGGAGACAAGTACAATTATGATAGGATAATAATAATAATATATAAAAACACACACACAAACACATACACACACACATATATATATAGGGATAATAATATATAAAAGCAACAACAGCAATAATAATAGTGAATTATGAAAAATGTAAAATTAACAAATTGAAATATATTTTTATTCAAACAATTTTGAATAAATTCGGATGTTATTTATTTCATAGCTAAATTAAATTCATTATTTAACAGACGATAATAAATTTAATGAGATTTTTAAAAAAATAATTTTTGATACCCTATAATGTTATTTCTTTCATGACTAAATTAAATTCATTATTTTAAAATTTATGTTTTCTTCAAAAGAAATTTTGATGTTCGCCAATCTTATTTCTATCATGACGGAATCAGAATCTTTATCTAAAAATTAAAAGAAATTAATCAAAATATGTCCTTTATAAAGTAATTATTACTGCCACGTATAGGGTCCGGTTCTCCTGCTATATATTCAGAGATTCTTGATAAAATCCAAAAAAGAATCAGCAATACTATTGGTCTTGACATGACTTCTCAGCTTTAGTCACATTCCCATCGTCGTAATATAGTTTTCCTGTGCATTTTCTATAAATACTTTCATAGTAGTTGTTTCGAAGGTTCTATGGAACCTAGACTTAATGAATTTAAGCGCGATACTAGACTGGTAACAAGCTCTCATGAATTTACACTTGAATTGGCTAGATGTAACCGTAAGTTCTATGGTAGCAGTTTCTTTTCTCGTAGTTCTCGCTTGTGGAACTCACTTCCGGCTATATGGTTTCCACTTAAATTTGATCTTCAAAGATTTAATGCAATGTCAATCGTTATTCACTGTCCTCTTGATTACTCTTTTATTGTCCTCGCTGCTTAATAATTGTTATGGGATCTTACCCATAATAGCATAATGGACTATTCCATACGTAATAAATACGGCGCCTCAAGAGGAAGCAGGGAGTTCAGTCGGGCGGGGAGGAACCCGAACGAGGCTACGCCGAAGGGCGGAGTCTCTTCTGGGGAGGTAAACCGACACTGAACCCGTTTATACGGGTTCAAAGGGCATATTTTTGGCCGAGCCCACGCGCTCGGAGATCCCACGTTAAACCGGCCTTGTGCCACATGATGCCCTTATGCCACATGATGCCCTCGTTGGGGGGGGTGACGAAATACTGTTCAGTCTGAAGTCTGGAGTGAGGTCCGACAGAAGTCCGTCAGAAGTCTGTCAGTCAGAGCGAGCGAGTCAGAGGCAGTCCGAAACAGAGTCGCGTTCAGACAATTACTACAAGACATTGGAATAGTGATCCTGGTCGAGACTGCATTGTTCTCCCTACTAAACCTGATTGTTCGTACTAACACTTTCTACTTCTCTGTATATATTCCTGTTTGTAATATATCTGTGTTATTCCATATCCGTGTTCGAGTTCTTCTTTATTGGTTCTAACTTGGACCATCACCGTGGTACAAGGAACCGGACCATAACAAGTGGCGACGAAGATTCGAACTCACACGTGAAGAACAAACAACAAAATCCTCTCTCTTCAACATAACAGTAATGTTTCTCTTTTATGCTATTCTTTCACACTCAGTAACCTCTTTTGTCTTAGTTGCTTTACTGCCTTGCATGGGGTGAATTGATTAAAAAAATTAAATAAAATAAATTTAAAAGCCGTAAGTTGTGGTTTCTCATCTCTCTCTCTCTCTCCCTCTTTCTCTCCCTACCGCCCTCTTTCTCTCCCTGCCTCCCTCTTTCTCTCTCTAGCCCTCTCTCTCTCTCTCTCTCTCTCTCTCTCTCTCTCTCTCTATATATATATATATATATATATATATATATATATATATATATATATACGTGCGTGTATTTAGGCAGCAATTCTTCTTTCATGCTCATTTCATTGAATACGACAGACAAGGTGCTTTTATTTAGTTTTTTATACAATTTCTCATGCGATCTAATATTTTTTTTTTCTTTTCGGATGATAAATTATATAAAAACTGTCCGAATGTTCTTTTTATCCGAGCGCTTTCGGCTATACATTTAGCCATTTTCAAGGATTAAATATTTTAACTGTTAAAATAAGAAATAATTTGTTGCATGTGTGATTTATAAAATGTTTTAATTTTTCAAAACACGATCAAGATATTGAGTCCCAAATGAATATATAAAATATATAGCCGAAATGTTCATATATATATATATATATATATATATATATATATATATATATATATATACCCAAAAATCTGTTGGAAATCTTGTAACAATGTCAAATGCGTAGACAGGGTGACCATAACTTTTTAGGACTGAATTGAATTATAATGAAAGTCAATATTCGAAGGTTGATTAAAGTGAACACGGAAAGCTACTCACAGTGTCACAGGAAAATTCATATTGCTAACATCACGTACAGGCTTATGTAACCACATCTCACGTTACCGCTGTTTGCTCGAGAAAGACCTCTAGAAGATAAGATAACTAAAAAAATTTCCTTTTCGTTGTCTAAAAATAAAATGACCCCGAAAAGAGTACATTACATAATTAGCACAAAAAACTTTATACACATTTTATTAATATTAAATACATTATATATATATATATATATATATATATGTGTGTGTGTGTGTGTGTGTGTGTGTGTGTGTGTGTGTGTGTGTGTGTGTATATATATATATATATATATATATATAATAAAAATATAGTTTTATGATATGCTAAACGTTGGGGTTAAAGATATCAAAACGAGACCGTATATAAATAAACTGTATAAAATAAAGTAAATGTCCTGAAGATTGTATTTAAGCATGAAACAGACAGTCCACTTTTAAACAAGCACACACACGCGCACACACACACACACACACACACACACACACACACACACGGATACATATATATATATATATATATATATATATATATATATATATATAAAAATTCACCTCGGAATTTTTTCAAAAATCTCTATTCCTGAAGAATTGCAAGTTTCCCAAGCCAACATACATGACTATCAAACTGTACAAAATATAAAAGATAACGGTTAAATTTATAATCGCGTAATATTCAAAATATATAACAGGTAAATTAATCCCAAACTAAAATAACATAAATACTAGTTTGCATTAAAAAAAAGTTTCAAGAGCATCATTTGCTAATTGTCGTTTATTAGACACTGAATTGTGTCCCTTGGCGTACTCCATAGTTTGCCTAGACTTTTCGGCTAATCTGAAGAGTATTTATAAGCTTTCTTAAATTAAAACTAGTAACATTTTTGCTCTTGTTTATAAATACTTGATACAAAATAAAATCTTTGTATTTGCCTTGATAAAGTCCGTCAGAGGACGAAACCCATTGACTAAGAAAAGTTTTCCTTCTATCATTATATATATACATATACATTATATATATATATATATATATATATATATATATATATATATATATACATATACATATATATACATATATATATATATATATATATATATATATATATATATAGAGAGAGAGAGAGAGAGATTGATGTGGGTTTGTGACCCTGGGTTTCACGCTATTTGCGATCGTCAAAGTTTGGCTGGAGATTGCAAATAAATATGTTAGCTCTATCACTTGTTAAATATAAGTTACAACGAATGTCTGTTATGTTTGATCATGAACCGTTCTAAACTTTGTATAGTGGCGGAGAAAATAAAGACAAAAACTGCCAACATTTAGTATTTTTTATTATGCTCTTCGTTCATGTAAGCTTTCGGCTCACATGACTCCTCATAAGATTTGTTTGTTTGGGTTTTATGGCATATCAACCAGTGTGGGTTATTTAATGCCAAATCCAGTTTATATATATATGCCAAATATATGAATTTTAAATGCCTATTTTGTATGGAACATTTTTAGCAAGCTAGAGCTTATTTGCTTGTACACTGCAAAATAATCCTAGGTATTTTTGTTTAAGTCAAGAATTTCCATTTGATAAGGACAATTTATTTGCAAAATGGTAAAAGGTAGGATATGTTGTTTACACATCAGCCTACATCTTTGATAAGAGACCAATTCTTTTTGAAAATCCAATATATTTTTTGCTTCATTTTTTGCAAATAATTTCTTCATGTTCTTGATTGATTAATTGTTTAACGGCATCTCAAACTTAGTGGTCACTTTATGCCGAAAATGATTTTGAGGGAATTTAAAAGTCAAAAACGTATAGCTGGCAACAGTATGGTTTCAAAAACGTATAGCTGGCAACATTATGGTTTCAAAAACATACAGCTGGCAACATTATTTTTTACAAAAAAATTTATAGCTGGCAACATTATTGTTTCAAAAACGTACAGCTGGCAACATTATTGTTCCAAAAACGGATAGCTGGCAACATTATTGTTCCAAAAACGGATAGCTGGCAACATTATTGTTTCAAAAACGGATAGCTTTGTAACTTATATAAATGTAGGTATAAAAGGCAAATGTTGATAAGATAGCAAGGGTCACGAAGTACTGCCCGGGACCCCAATCAGGATTGCCCACCCATGGGGGTTTCGGGAGTTATACGCACCGGCCGTCTAGCAACCGTTTTATTCCACACAGAATTATGAAATGGCTGTTGACATTTAAAAAATGTTGACAATTTAGAAAGGATGGCAAACTTAGTTTTTCATTTTTCCAGATATTTTAGCTTGAATTTTTAATTAAAAAAAACTGCAAATAGTTGAGATATGTGATATTGATTGAAAGGAAATTAAAACTGTTGAAAATATTGTACATTGGTGCTTCCATAGATTTATCAAGGAGAATTCATAAGGTAATGGTGTTGGCGGGAAAAGCTTTTGAAATGTTGATTAGATGTGACACAAGGCCAAAAATATGAAGCACCCAGTGAAGATTGAATATACTACTTAGTTGTAACTGTTCTAGCAAGACAAGCTTGTTAGCCATTACACCACGTCGAGATGCCCTAAAACTTTTGGAATGATGATGATAGTAAAGTAAGAATTTGTCTTTGTGATGAAAGTAGCAAACGGTGGTGGGGAGAGTGACAGAAAAAGACCTCAGCAGCAAAAACAGAACATTCTGGTAAATATAAACAACGATCTCAGAGATTCATTAAAATAATTTTCCCAGTGAGCATTGAGTCTTATTAAACTTTCAGAAGCAGCCAAGTCATTTTATAAATTTTCTTATTAACTTAAAATATAGTGTTTTATAATTGTTAGGCGAAACTCTTTCCTCCTATGAAAGAGAATTGAAAATTCAATTGAGTTACTTCCCTTGGTCGCCTGTCGAAGCGGGCACTTCTTAATCCAAACATGGGGACAAGCTGATACACATGTGGAACTTGTGGTTTAAATCCAGACTAATCCTTGCTGTTCTCAGTAGACTGAAATTTTACTAAATAAAATGTGCCTCTCGAGAAAAAAATCGAAACTGTACACGCTTTTTACAGTCCAGAAAATCACTTAGAAACCAGGCGTGTTTTATCATTAAGCTACAGGTCACCATCAAAGTAACGCACTGTTCTATTACCCTATTTAAGAAAATCTATAATTGCTAAGTTTATTTTCGTGCCGAAAGGTAAACAAAATAAATTTCAAGCAACTTTAGAGTTACCCCCACTTGTTTTCCCAAAATCGTCGTCGTTAAGGGACGCTCCCTAAACCTATAAATAGGCAGTGATATTCTCTGTCATCCTCTCTTACCTCTTTCAGCCATGGACGGTAAGATGTAGGTTACCACGTGGAGAAATGCTTCTTACACATGGGTCCGCACACAACACACACTCTATTCTATTGTCTATTGTCTTTTATATTTACCCGGATTCACATACCGAGTCCACCATTTTTGTTGTGGGATAAATATACCAGGAGATACATGTTTTCTGACACAACCACAATCACCATACGCCCGCAACAGAACTAATGGATTTTTTAATACGATATTATTTCTTATTACTATAAACGTTATATATATATATATATATATATATATATATATATATATATATATATATATATATATATATATTAAAGAAAAACAGACCACTTTAAGGTTCCATTATAATAATTTATTTCACCAGAGGCCTTTAAGGGGACGCTGGATGATCAGATAACACTTCCAAAAATGAAGCGAAAGATGAAATGAAAATTTATAAGGTGAATTTTCATTTCATTTTACGTTTCATTTTTGGAAGTGTTATCTGATCATCCAGCGTCCATTAAAAGGCCTCTGGTGAAATAAATTATTATAATGGAACCTTAAAGTGGTCTGTTTTTCTTTAAATTATTAGCTCTGGATTTACATTGAGCTCTCAGGATTTCATCCACCTTGGGACTATCCATACGGATTACCAAGTTTTTCATAACTTAAATATATATATATATATATATATATATATATATATATATATGAACAAGAATTTTATACCACAGAATTTAAATATTGTCTTTAAAGTAATGCATAATATAATAATGCATATATAATTTTGTATATTGTTTTTAAAATAAAGAAGCTTTTTAGTCCAACACCTCTTCAGAAATATTCGTTAGAAAAAAAAAAAAAAGCAAGCATAGAAAGAAAATATAACCATCAATGTCGAAACTGAAAAACTACATGTGGGTGAGCGGTAAATAAGAAGCCATGACTAAAATAAATTTATTACTAAAAGAATAAATCGATGTAAATAAACTTCTAGTCAATATATTATTTACCCCCCTCTACACCACCCTTTTTTCAGTTTTGCTACTTATGATTATTTTTTGTAAGTTCTTTTTCCAACCAATCTTTCTGAAGAAGTCATTTTTAAACAATATATATATATATGTGTGTGTGTCATTCGCAGATACTACTGTTTCGCTGTATCACAACTTTTCAGTGCGACTAGACAACCGAATATCTCAAGCCATGATTGAAACCCAACCGATTTGGTGTCAGTCAGAGTTTCTACAAAATGAGGCAGCTAAATCTAATGATTTGCTTTTACAAATGTAAACAAAAGTCAATCAACCGAAGTGCTCCATTCATTTTACTGAAGAGCTTCGCATTAACGCAGGTGGTTGTTCTTTGGAGAATTATCTTGTCATTCAACAGTGTTCAATTGAAATATATTTTCAACAGCTAAATTATGTCATTCGAAGACAGTAGTGTTTCGATCATAGTTTTACTTTGAGTTTCTCTTGGTCCACAAGTCCTAAAACTCTGCCTATCTGACCAACTTCTAAAACTATTTGCAATCTTTTTTATAAAGCAAAGTTAAATATAGACACTCCTTCAATTATATAGAATTTAAAAATATATCAACACACTAACAAAGATATTTGAATAGATATGAAAGACGGGTGACTGAGTGATGGTCGAAAGTTAATCCATGAAAAAAAAAAGAAAAATAATTTTGCTTATTTCAAAAAGGTTTTTAAACATTATCAAAAGTCCGACATTTTAATGGAAAAACGATGGCAAAAAGTTTATCACACTTGAAAAATATCTTAAAGATTTGTTTTTCTTAAAATTAAAGATTAATTAACAGTATTTTGGGAAGATAATATTAACTTTACTCTCCAGATAGAGTGAGAAACACATTTGAAGAAAACAAGTTATATAATCCACCTGTCAATAAGTTCAGAGGTCATACACTAGAAGTCTACACATGTAGACTTTAAAAAAGTTCCGCCTCAAATTTAAATAACTATGGAAGGCCAAAAGTACAAAAATACACAAATTAGTTTCGTTTATGTTTACAAATAATTAATTTAAACTTATATAACCAATAGATTAGTCATAACTTCATTCTACAAAACTTGATGAAACTTAATAGAATTAATATTTATTATATTAATAGGAATAATCGTTACAAAGATAATTCAGAGTTGTTGAATTCTTTCCTGTTTGAACTTCCGGAAAAAATAATCTAACAGTTGTAAAGAGAGCAAAATAAAATAAATTAAAAAATATTTCTGAGGCGAAAATAGCGTTAAATTTTACATTTTTGGATTCTTCAAACAAATCATTAATCAATAAAATTCACTTTTTTCATCAACAACCGAAAATTTTAAAATCTTACTGAGAAATTGCAACTCAATTTAAAAAAAATAAATATTCATTGTTAATTTTTTTTCCTTGTCAACTCTGAAAGAAAATAATGTTTTATTAAATTATGTTAGAACCAACTCTCCACAAGAATAATTTGGGTGTTTTATTGAAATATTCTTGTAAAATTTGAGAACAAATTTTCAAGATGTGAGTTGATATTTCATATTTTTAATTGAAATAACATCTTCAGTGGTTTTAATTATAAAACTATAAAAATATCTTTCATCAAGGCTCAATTTTAAACTTGTCTATGAGATACCGAAAGAGACTGACAAAAATATTTATCATCAAAGACCCAATTGTCATTCAGTATTCGAGAGGAGACATCTTAATGAAAAATTGTAACAGCAAGAATTAACTGGTCTGTCTCCACATTACCAGAAATCCTCAGACCCTTGACATTCATACACTCAATGTGAGAAAAATGCACTACTTTTTTCAGGGTAGTGTATTGTATTGCCCTATACCCCACCCAACAAATTCTGTCTGTAGGAAAATTAAAAGATTTCAATTTCCTGATAATGATGGAAATAAAAGTTTCTCATGTTTTAAATCATCCTGGAATGGAAAATTACCCCCGGCTAAATTTGCATATAGAAATAGTGAATTGAGATATTTGAAAGAAAGAAAGAAAGCAAGAAAGCAAAAAAGAAAGAAAGAAAGAAAGAAAGAAAGAAAGGTCCAATGATATGTTATCACGTGTTTTATCTTGTAGATTTTCCCTCTTATTAATTCTGTGGAAATCATGCCTTGCTCGTGTGAATTTGTTTAACAGAAGAATGAGAATGAGAAAGAAAGAAAGAGAGAGAGAGAGAGAGAGAGAGAGAGTAAAAGAAAGAAAATAGAAAGTAACAAAAAAAGAAATAATGTAAGAAAAAAAAGAAAAGTAAGAAAGAAATATATAGAGAAAGAGGGTAACTGACGAAAATGGGATTAAAAGAGAGCGAGAAAAAAAAAGAAGGAAAGTCAGAAAAAAGAAATAAAGTAAGAAAGAAAGAAATAGAGAGAGAGAGAGAGAGAGAGTAACTAACAAAAGTGGGATTAAAAGGGAGAGTGAGAGAAGAGACAGAAAATTACAAATGTGAAAACAGAGAAGAATCATGAGAGAAAGTAAGAGTAACCATCTTTTTGTCTCATGGTTTGAAACCATGAAAAATTCATAATTTTCTTCGACTTGTTTGCTTGCTTTTTCTTTTTTTTTCTTTCTTATTTTTCTTTATCAAGTGCATAAAATATTGGAAAGATGTCATGTGGTAACATTTTAGCAGCGTGATACTCTATTCTTCACTTAAAACTAAAAAGAAACGGACTCTGGCTGTGGTCGACAGGATTTAGTGACAAATTGTTTTCTTATTCCATGAATAAGCAGACAACGTTGCTTTTGTTTTTTGCCTCCACAAAATGCAAGTTGAAGACGAACGAATAAGAAAGGATTTCGTGTGAAAGTAACCAGAGAAGAATCGAAAAAGAAAGGACAAAAAGTGGGTGCTACACTCAAATGTTACCGGTACTCATTTCAAGTTTTATTATGGCATCAAGATCATGTTTCTTTTTACATTATTTTTCTCGAACCGTTTTTTAAAAAAAGATGTTTGTTGAATTTAAAAAACAAAATATTTATCTCCGTATTTGCATGTACATTATTCAGTATTTAGGGTTTTATTATTGTAATTGACTTTTTTGTTTCAAGTTTAGTTTTTTTTTTAATTCTATACGTTTATTTATCTAATGCTAATTATTTTCTTTGTTCTCAGCGTTTCTTTCAGTACATTTGACACATATGAATTAAACCTGTGGAAATTCCACGGTGTATCTTTGCAAAATCGAGATTAAGAAAAATAACTTAGATATTTTAATAAAAATAATATATTTTCAAAAAATACCTATCTGTCCATTACAGAAAAAGAAGAAGAAAGAATTCTCCAATTTCCAAGAATTTAACAGATTCAACTAACTTTCTTCATTTTTTTGTTGCCTTTTATCACAACATTCCAGGTCGATATCTTCTTCGACTATTAAGCTAATTATTTAGTGAAATAGAAATAAAGAATTAGTTCCTAACGTAACTTGAACTCGTATTCTATACCTCGGGAGCTCGTCTTACTTAGCTGACGGCTTAACCAATTTGGCTACGAAAGCTTATCGCGTTGCGTTAAAAAAATGAACGGAAAGATCAATAAATCAATAATTTATTATAAAAGAACTTAATTTCTGAATATGAAGTAATATTCGTATGAAAAAAATTATTTGCTTTCCTTCTGATCTACCGTTTTATTCTTGTCATTAGAACTTTTACATTATACAATATCTGTATCTGTGAGGCTAAATACAAGTTATGGCGCGTGTGTCAGCGGTTTCGTGTTCTACTGTGTTTGTTGCGACTGAATGACGATGGTCGTTGTTCTATTTCAGAAGAATCATGGTCGGTACTAAATAGAATCAGGACAAGTAAATAATCGTAAATATTTTCTACAGAAAAAGTTTTAATACCAGAAAACTAAAAACCCTCTCATCTATTTTCCACCCATTTCCCGACATTTTTTCTCTACCTATTTCCTGTCTTCTTTCTTCGCGACATTCACTGACGTTAATTCTCCTTTCTATTGCTGTCATCCCTTCTCTCTCACTTGCACTCTATTTCTCTCTAAATATATATATATATATATATATATATATATATATATATATATATATATATATGTGTGTGTGTGTGTGTGTGTGTGTGTGTTTGTATCTGCTTGGTTACTCTCTCAAATACTCTCAAATAGCTTTTCAGTCTTCGTGTCTATCTATCTCAAATTATTCATGTCTATGTATGTATGCATGTATGTATATGTATGTATGTATGTATGTACCTCAGTCTATTCATATCTATCTATCTTAGTCTATTTATATCTATCTCAGTCTATTCATGTCTATCTCGGTCTATTCATATCTATCTTTCTCAGTCTGCTCACATGTATCAATCTCTGTTTATTCCTATCTATCTATCTATCTATCTATCTATCTATCTATCTATCTATCTATTCGCATTGGTTAGTATATAAATAAATATATAGTATAAATATATAGCGCAGTGCCCATAAAAAATTATATGTATATTTACATATGGGACGGTAATTCTGACGAGGAACATATCTTTGAGCACTCTCTAGGTTCAAAGTGTTCCTCCCTACCACTTTTGTGAAAGATTAAAGCATAGTTTCTGTGCCATATGAGCAAATTTTGTGCGCACACACACACACATATAAAGGTATATAGGAAAATAGGAAAATAGGAAAAACTGTAATAATAGCCGACGCGTTCCGTCCAATATGGACTTTTTCAAGGTAAAAACGACATGAATTTATTAAACAAAATAACTAATAATAACAAAACAAAATGCCCTTAGCAACTGGAAGAATTTAGAGAACGCTATTTTTCATCCTATTAACTGAAAATTACGTCAAGTACCGTCACGTGTGGAGATATTGTTTTTATTGTTGTGTTGACAGATTCAACCATTTTCTTTTGATTTCTTGATACTGTTGCGTACGTTTGCTTGGGTGAGTTGTAATTCTGTTACGAAAGGTGAAATAGGAAAAAGCCTGGGCGTAGATTAATATTTGGATAATATTCAATGGCGATACTGTCTGAGTGAGTTATTTTCTTTTTTTAATAGTGCAGCATTTTTAAAATCAAAATTGTGTTTGAATTTATTCCTATGTATTACTAATGCATTAGTTAAGTTGTTTTTTGTGGGGTCACTTTTGTGCTCATAAATGCGTTTTTTTAAATTTCTACTTGTTTCTCCAATATATTGGCAATTTATTTTATAAATATCTGCTTCAGAAATATTATTGCTATCAGTGTTTGATGACCTGAGTATATCCATAATGGTTTAGGATATACTCAGATTATACTCAGATTATATATATATAATCAAATGGCTAAACATACGAATTTATCTTATTTTTTGATCTGAAAAACTTTTTTAATCTTTTCAGTATATATATATATATATATATATATATATATATATATATATATAATATAATATAATATATATATATATATATATATATATATATATATATATTAGGTTGGTGCAAAATAATGACGTAATAATGTCGTTTTTGAGGTTAAAAAATACGTCAAAAAACGACATTATTACGGCATTATTTTTGCACCAACCTAATATAATATGATATAATATAATATACATATATATATGTATATATATATATATGGAGGTTGGCTGGCTGGCTGGCTGGCTGGCTGGCTGGTTGTTCGTATCCTATTATGTCTGTCTTCTAGAGCGGTTAGCCAATCCATGTTACAGACGCCTGCTCAGGCACATTCGTGTATGTTCAACATCCACACCTGTGGTTTATACACGCTGATCAAAAGCCAGCACGCTCAAATCCTCGTTCACGATGACTTTTGATTGGATGCTAGCACAACCACTGGCGACTCTCAAATAGTTCTGTCTACCCAATTTCATTCACAAGACTTGTGGTATGGTATACCTGTGGTATGGTTTTCAGTTATTTTCCAAAGGTACCCAACACTGGTATCACCTACCCGGGACGATAACATAAGGAAGTCACCTTTATGATAAATCAACCATCATGAGAATCGAACCCAGGTCTCATGGTCAGAAAGCGAACATGCACACACCATATATGTATGTATGTATGTATGTATGTGTGTGTGTATGTGTGTGTGTGTGTATGTGTGTGCGTGTGTTTTGTTGAATATGATAAACAATGTATTTTTTATGTTTTGTTATTTTATGTGCATAAGTGTTTTCTTTTCTGACCTTAATGAATATAAAATTCTGTCAAAATTTATCTTGATTCTGAGCGCTTTTGGATAAATTATTAGCCATTTTCAAAGATTTTTTTTTTAATATGCTACTATAAGAAACGGTGTGTGAGAGCTATTGTAGTATAAAAGTTGCTGAAAATAGACATATTTCTTAGTTTACAAATACGGCTAGTACATTTTGGCCGTGTTCATAACTGATGTTATTAAGGATTGGTTTCTTATTTTTTATAACAACAAAAACATTGTCAGTCTTGTTCAAGCAAACCTGTATTGATGAGGGGTTGCTGCCCAAATGTACAAATACACACACGCCCCCTCCATATATATATATATATACTTATAGACAATCCTTTATTTCTAAGTAAAACCTCATCTCTTACTCAAAAGACAAAATACCACAGTTGAAAGAGTGTTAGACGGGAGATCTTGTGATGCTCTTTTCAGCCCAATATTTTGACCCTGAATAGAATTCTTCGTAAAGGTTATTCTTTATAGATAGATGAACTTACAAATCATGAGGCTTTGTGATGAATTTTCAAAGAAATCATATGACGGAAGATATTGTATTTACAAAGCTTACAGTATAGGACAAAGTCACATGTCTACATTTCCCAGTTAGAGTTGAACTCATTACAGTTGTCATAGCCTGCAAGATTAACTTACGATCAATGGCTTTGTTCGATGCGATTTCACTCAAGACATTAAATGAATCTCCTTTTCTTTTTCCCCTTCTCCTTTCTCCTTATTTTTTCTCCCATTTCTCTCCTCTTCCATTCTACCCTCTTTTTCTCCTCCCCCCTTTTCCTTGCTCTTTTCTCCTTCTACACTTCTCATACTCTTTGTCTTCCTTCCTCCCACTTTCTTGTACTCCTTTTCTCCTTACCCCCTTGTTCACTCTCCTTTCTCACCACCCTTTCTCCTTTTTCATCTATCTCTTTTCTCCAAACATTTTCTCTCACCGTATTTCTCCTCTTTTCACCAGATCCTCTTTCTCTTACCCATTTTCTCCTTCTTCGTTTTCTCTTCATCACCCTTTCTCATCTCCCTCATTTCTCCAAAACCTCTTTCTTCTCTCTCTTTACCCTTTAATTAGTATTCGTTTATAGCTTCTGTTCATTACTCAACATTTAACATTTCAGAAAACCTTGTTAAGCAAGATTATCATTTTCATTTACACTATTTATATTATTCGGAATATTGTCCTCATTTTTATTGTCACATTCACGACGTTTCGGCCGTAGTATGCTCCGGCCTTTTTCAGGTGATACACGTTGGAATTTCGAATTGAACCACCGGGGTAGATTTTTATTTTTTTTAATCAACGCTTTTATCCACTGGGTCATATGTCCTTGGGGCATCAGTAAATTTATTTTGGGGATTATTTTTTTCATTACAATTTTGTTGTTATTGTTGTTTTTCTCTGGTTCCCATATTGTATTCATGTCTATGCTTGGTCGGCTTAGGAAATTTTTGTTGCCTAGCATATGCGTTGATTCCTTATGTTACGTAATAGCCTCTCGGGATTCGTAAATTATTCATTAATTAATGTTATTTTTCTATTGTTATATCATGAATCTACATCAATATGTAGAAAATGAAGAATGATTTCAATAATCAATCAGGAAAAGAACGTTCTATATATTTTCTATTTGCTGGATTATCGGAAGTTACGTAATAGCCTCTCGGGATTAGTACCATATGCATAAATTAATTTTATTTATCTACTCTTATATGATGAAGATACATCAATATGTAATAGATGAAGAATATTGGAAAAAACAACTAGAAATATATGTGCAATTGATAAAAATATGAAAGAAAGTACGGTGGAAAAATTTCGTACTATTTACCGGATAATCTGAATTTATTTAGTAGCCTTTCGGGATTAGTACAATATGAATTAATTAATGTTATTTTCTACTTTTGTATGATGAATTTACATCAATATGTAGAAGATTGAAAAAATTAATCGGAAACATTTATTTATTTATTTTTTACCAGAGCTCATATTACAATTTGTTATTATTGTTTTTTCTCTAGCACTCTGAATTACTGGTTCCCATATTGTATTCATGTCTATGCTTGGCAAGCTTAGGAGATTTTTGTGACCTAGCACATTCAATGATTCCTTACGTTTTCATATTTTACAGTGAATTTTTCTGTCAGTCATTTCAACCTACCTCATCCTTTTCCCTCCATATATAGTCAGTCACGCTTGATTTTTCTATGGGGGGGTATTACTCGGAAGATGTGTCTACTAAGTATTGAACCACTTTTGTAGGTCGTTCTGATGTTATATGGACCACAGATCTTTTGTATTTTTCCGATAATCCTTTCACATAGGTTAGGCAGACGAAGGTTGTTTTCTGAGTGTTGTTATCCTCTTGCACCCTTCTATCCCAGTTTTTGGGAGCTGCTGTCATGTGCCCAGTGTAGTTGTTGCGTTGTAAGGTAAGGCTTATATTGACCATTTCTTGTTTATAGGTCCGTGGGTCGCCACTTGTGACTTTTGCTCGATTTTGTAGGCAGCGGACAGTCCATTTCTTTACACTGCATGGATGGCGGGAGTTGAGGTATTGTCGCAAGCCAACATTCACGGGACAATACGTCAACTTCAACTCCCATCACCCATACAGTTAAAGAAAGGGATTATCCGATACAGTGTAAAGAAAGGGTTCGGCCATTACAGGAAAATACTTGTAAACAAGACCAATATACTCTACCTTGAAAATAATAGAAAAAAAAAAAAAAAAAAAAACACTCAACAAAATTTATTACGAGTGTAGCAGCAACGTGTTGACGTGAATATAACAAACATTTAATGCCATTTTGCATTTCTACCAATTTCCGGCCCGCTTCCTTATATGGAAATGAATTTAAATGCTCATTAAGGAATTGTATTCCTAATCAATTAAAATTAGCAAATAATTATTTAGGCCAGAATACAACATGTTTGACACGCAGACTCACTCTACACCTTTCTGACCATAGCCCAATTAGATCTCATTTAAATATTCATGAAGACCTACCAGACATTATTCGTAACATACTTGTTGACAACATTAATATAATAGCATCATCTACATGCAAAAAAAAAAAAAGCACAAAAAGAATATAATGAAGCACAATACCACATCATTATAAGTATAAATAATGGTGAACTTGACCATTTACAAATAATTACAAAAAAACTGTGCAACTTATACCAAGGACATATTCAACTTCCAAACAACCATGATAAATACATAAACCAATCCACTTATATATTAAGGGATGATCAAAAGGAATTTTAAAAATCTAGGATCAAATTACCATCTCCAACCTAAGTTCGACCTTCTCACAAAGAAGACTGAAATTGAAATCTTACATTAATCATTATGTCAACTGGAAAAGTACAAATTAATAATATTCTATCCAAACCTGAAAGATCTTCCCAAGGTAGAAGGTCTAAAAGATTATATTCCGCATAATAGAAACAAGAATATTCCAGCAAAAGTCAAAATTGCTGCTGAAGAATTGAAATCAACCCTAATATAGTTATCAGAAAAGCTGATAAATCCAATATTTACGTAATTTTGGATAAATTGGATTATCACAAAAAACTTCAGCATCTCATTGATGATCGTTCTAAATTTACTAAATTGAATAAGAACATCACTGAATCTCTAAAGAGATATGTTAATAAACTCATAACATCTAACAATGCTGTTGTAGGATCCTTAAAAATAAACAAAATTATTGGAGATTACCAACCTGGTACTTATACGGTAATGTTAAAATACACAAACCGGGATAACCATTACAAACTATTATTTCTCAGATTCCAACATTCATATACCAACTATCAAAATTTCTCAATGATATTATTACCCCATTTTCCCTATTAACTATAGCATTAAATCTACCCATGAATTCCTCCAAATACTTAAAAGCACAAAAGTAAAAACAAACCACGGCATTCTTGCGTCACTTGACGTAGAGTATTTATTTATTAACGTTCCCGTCTCCGAAACTATTGATATTATCATTAATTCGGTGTATAAAAATAATTTAATTCCACCTCCATCAATCAGACCCAATATTTTAAGAAAACTATTGCTTGCTTGCACCACTAGAGTTTCTTTTTATAGCCAGAATGGTACTATTTACATACAAACTGATAGAGTATGTATAGGAAACCCTTTCGGGCCGTGATTCTCTAATAATTATATGTCCTATGTTGAAAACAAGGTTTTTACTAAAGTTATTAAACCTAAAATATATGTTCGTTATGTAGACGACATATATATTTTAGCTCAAACCAAGAAAGAAATAAAAAATCTGAAAGCTACATTTCGACAAAATTCCGTCCCAAATTTTACTTATGAACTTAGTGAAGTAATAAACATCCTTTCTTAGATGTTTTCGTCGATTTTAGTAATACTTTTAAAACTTCTGTTTATAAAAAACCAACTAGTAAAGACTCTTGCTATCTTTATTTCTCTAGTGAATATCCTCTTAGATATAAAATAGGTGTTATTAAAAATGTCCTCACAAGAGCGCACGAGAACTCATCCTCTTGCACGCTTTTTCCTTAAAGAATTAAACAATGTAAAACAAACGCTGATTAATAATGGATTTCCTAATCAATTGTTGGATTTCCACATTAGGCGTTTTCTGTCTAAGGTTGCTAATAGCAACGGCGAAAATAGAAACATAAACAATAATATTAATATTTTTTATAAAAATCAAATGAACGAAAATTATAAACAGGATGAAAGCAGGAATTAAGAACATTATAAAAAATGCATAAAACCAGTTGACAATAGCAAAAAAATTAGATTACTTATTTGTTACAAAAAAATTTTAAAACCTCTGACCTTATAGTTAAGAATAATAATTCGCCTCCTAGAACAAAATTAAATAGGGCAAATATTATTTACGAATTTAAATGCCTATTTAGAAATTGTATTCCTAATCAATTAAAATTCGTAAATAATTATATAGGCCACACTACAACATGTTTGACACGCAGACTCGCAGACTCGCACTACACCTTTCTGACCATAGCTCAATAAGATCTCATTTAAATATTCATGAAGACCTGCCGGACACTATTCGGAACATACTTGTCGACAACACTAATATAATAGCATCATCTACATGCAAAAAAAGGCTAAAAATAATGGAAGCCTTATTAATAAAAACAAACAAAAAAACAACACTTAATAATATTAACTATGAACATGGACACAATATCTTGACCGTGTTTCGAAAAATGAAAACATTTTATAAAACATACATACAACAAACTATTTCTTATTTAACAGTTAAAATATTTAATCCTTGAAAATGGCTAAATGTATAGCCGAAAGCGCCCGGATAAAAAGAACATTCGGATAGTTTTTATATAATTTATCATCCGAAAAGAAAATTTTTTTTAGATCGCATGAGAAATTGTATAAGAAACTAAATAAAAGCACCTTGCCTGTCGTATTCAATGAAATGTTCATGAAAGAACGATTGCTGCGTAAATACACACACACACACACACACATATATATATATATATATATATATATATATATATATATATATATATATATATATATATGCACACACACACACACACACACACAGGGACAAAAACCAACTTGGGATTTTTTTATTTAATTTTTGTTTATCATTTCACCCCATGAAAGGTAGTAAAGACAATAAGATACAAAGTATTGAGTTTACTATTTCAAAAGGCCATACCATCAATGGAGAATAACATGCCAAATTGCTGAGGCAGTTAAAAAATGTTATCAAAACCAAATGCCCGGGAAAACTGGCGAAAAAGTCTTGTTTCATCAGGACAATGTTCCACCCCACAAGAGCCTAGTTTCTATGGCCGGTGTTTGTGACAGTTCATTTGTTCACATTCCATAAGAGTATCTTGGTCAGTCTATGAACTTTTCAGACAACTCTCGTATATATATATATATATATATATATATATATATATATATATATATATATGGGGAATAACAATATATAAATCTTTATATCAATTTTTATATATCAAGGACAGTTTTCCAAGAAAAGATGTATGAGAAATTGGAAAAAGTTTTTGTGACTCGTTTTATCCATTATGACTGCATCGGATTTTGGGTTTTTTTGATGTTGTTGTCACTACACATGCACATGAACGAGAGACACTGGTAGTTTCAAGATGTTCTAAACATTTTCTTCATAATTTGTTATAAAAATGCTATTCTAATTAAAAGAGAAAATAATTCACTCTGACGAAAATGTCTAGAAAGTACTTTAATCGCTAATTCAGCCACAGTAAATTTGCATTCAGGTTCTTACAACATTTCACCATTCTTGGCAGATCGTCTGTTATCGCAGTGTGGGATATTTATTAATAAAGATGATGGAAAGAAATATAAACCGAAAATGAATACAGATCAATTTGGCTTGATCGAAGAAAAAAATTCTTTCAAAAAAATTTGAAACGACTTGCATCTCTCATTCCTGTACATGTGAAAGTCAAAACAATCTCAACAAAGCCAGTTTGGTGAAGTCATAACGGAAGAGACACATCAAAAAACTTTATCCAATTTGTTTTTGTTTTACAGTGGGGTTCACCCCTTTACAAGTCCCGGCGACTACTCGAGGTAACAGGTTACGTTTGGAGGCCATTTATGTATATAGGAGTGGAAGACAACGGTTTACCTCAGTCTTGAACCAGTTAAGATTGTAGTGATCGGGAAAACATACCGTTGGGAGTCGGTTCCACAGGGCAATGGTTTTAGACTCTATCAAGGCTGGAGAGTGAGGTCTGAGCAGCTCTCTTCTAAATATGACAACAATACTCTATTCCTTGTCTGATCTAGCTCTTATAAAGGTAGACGATAGCAGGAGGGGCCAAGTACTTATTAGAGTGGTAGAGGAAGTCAACCAATTTACTTGCAATGGATCGTATGTACGAGTTCCACTTGAGGTCGGGTGTCAGTTTGAGGCCCAATAGTCTTTCGAGTCACTGTGCTTCCCTGAGAGGACATCCGTTCATCAAGATTGATAGCAGTTCGGGGTCAGATCGGTAGAAGGTAACTAGCTTGATCTTCGAGGCATTGAATTAACGAGCCAGTTTTACCCCATTGGATAGTTTGTGCAAGATCGGAAGAGAGTTCAGTCGCTAATCTCTGATCATCAAAAGTTTTAGAGGTGCGTCCGTATATAGTCGGATAGCATAGATGTTTACAAATGATCTATATTCTTAAGCAGATCATTTATGTAGATCATAAAGAGGATTTGGTTCGAGGAGTGATCCCTAGAGAATGCAAGCGTTGACCTCTAGGGTTCCAAATAACTGGCCATTGATAACTACCTCCAGGGGATTACCTGTTAGGAAGGATTTGATGATTGAGAAGACCCTTCCGGTGATATCATAACTGGAGAGCTTGTGTAGTAAGACTTTGTGCTACACATTGTCGAAGGCCTTTGAGATATGTATTGCTATAGTCCTCGAGGTGTGTTTGTTGTCAAGAGCCTCGGTGTTTCTGTGAGTGATAGTAGTTAGTACGTCGGCAGTGGATCGGGTCGAGCGAAACCTATAATGCTCGTCACTGAAGTGTTCATATATATATATATATATATATATATATATATATATATATATATATTCATACACGTTTCATTAAATAATATAGACAAGTGTTGTCTATTTTATGTAAATTCTTTTCATAACGTCTGATAAGTTTAATAACATTATCTATAACGTATAACTTATCAGACGTTATGAAAAGAATTTACATAAAATAGACAACACTTGTCTATATTATTTAATGAAACATGTAGGAATAAAAAGATGCTGCCTAAATACACACAATATATATATATATATATATATATATATATATATATATATATATATATATGGAAGTATTTCTCATTTTATTGTTACCTTTGATCAATATGACACTAAATTTTTATCTAAAATCTTCCCTGTATTCTTGTGTTATTAATATTTGTCACTAATTAAGTGCCTTGACAAAGAAGATTATGTTGGAATATAATTATTTTTTGTGTAAAATAAATGCTTTTTTTTTATCATTAGGTCACGAACTTCTTGATGTTCCTATATAACTCCGTGTAAATTTTCTTTTCGCCTCAAGAGGCTTGACCCAGAGGCATAGTAACCGCACCGGCAAGCTGAACAGGTCACGAAGTTGTTTGAACAATTTATGCAAAACGAGTAACCCAGCAAGAAATTACCATTCGCTACTGAAGAACGTAAGTACACATTTCAAACGGGTTACAGTTGTTTATTCCAGGGTTAATCTTCATCAGCCAATAGAATTGAACTTTACCTTAATATGTTTTAACCAGATACGTTTCTTATCATTTTGTTATCAATGTTATTTTATTTAATTGTGATAATGTTTTGTTTGCCCACTTATACTATGAAATGTCGTAAGGCGATTCTGATATTTGTATTTAAATAATTGTTTAATCATTTCACCCCCCCCCATGCCATTAAGACGCAGGTTGGGTGGGATACTAGGAGTGCCAATCTAGTAACACGCTTAAATTCATGCAGTTGAGACATTAAGGAAAAAAAAATCTCATCAGAACAATTACCATGAAAATATTTGTAGAAAAGACAAAGGCAAGCTACGTCTCTTTGGTGATATTTTTTTTTTTTTTGAATCAGTATGCTTGCCAGGCCCATCGAATCTTTACCATAGTCTCGCCAGCAATACAGTTTTGAAAGCGATAAAATATTGGTATATTGGAATTAGGAGCTATCGGAAAGCAATCAAAGAGTTCTACATCGAACTTGAGTTGTCCTTCTACTAGACTTATTTTCAACCAAAGCTGTTCTTTTCTTCTGCTCATAGCTGAGGAAAGAAGTGATGGAGTTGTGCGAAATGAGCACAAACTCTCTCGACCGTTTCCATTTTCCACAACTTTAAACTTTAAATCATCTGCAGAGTCAGCAATTATTTTTAATGCTATATATTCTCTCAGGACGTAGGCGATCATAGCTCTCCACAGATTCCGTTTCCTTATCTTGTGTGAATTGTCATTAATTCTTGGGTAGGGATAGACCCATGCCTTTTCCAAGGCCACTAGTGCGAAAGTAAACGCAATAGACTAGGCAGGAACTTGAACTCGGCTCATCGATTCCACTTTTCGCGCCGATAGCAGTTACATTAAACGCTGTTTAACTCTAGAACACTAACCATCAATTAAAGTTACACCACTACTAACCATGGGCATATCATACCCAATTTTGAAAATATCAAAAAAATAAATATTAAATATAAATCTTTATTTGAAATATTTTACATGCAGGCACGTCAAACTGAACTTAAAAACATATTATTTAGGTAAGAAAATTATGTAGTGAAAATTTTAATTAAAAATAAGAAAATTTGCGCTAGGTATATTATAGCCATGGTTAGTGTTCTAGGGTTAAATGATTTGCAAATGAATACATAATCCTGGGGGACTATTCCGTACTTTGCCAAACTACAGCTTTACTTGTACGACTAATCCCTAATCAGCAGAAACTGAGTGTTAAATGATTTTCGAATATACATGCCTAAAATTCAGTAAAGTGTGAAATTTTTTTATCATTGCAGTGGAAAACCTAAAAAGAATCGAAACGAATAATTAGTTTTATATTTAATAACGATATTAGTTAAATAATAAAAGATTTATTTTTCTAAAAATATTCTATGTAAGAAATATCTAATAAAAATATTTATGTGTAAAAATATGTAACAGAAATATTTACAAACAATCTTTTTAAGTTAACACAGAAACAGGCATATAAAGATCGGGTCAACATTTTCTAGGTAAGTGAAAATGCAGACTCCACAATATTCTTAATGAGTTGCAAAATGGAGTTATATTCTTAAAGATAGCGCACGTTAACAGTATTACCCTAACAAAAACTACACTATAATATGTTGTTTTTCTTTTGGAATATGATAACAAACATACACCCACAGACAAAAATTAGGTCACTAGAATATAAATATTGCCCTTAATAGACAATCTATACCGTGGTGGCACCCTAAAATTCCAGGAACCGCTTCTATAAAGGCAGGTAATCTTTAGAAACATATTGTACTTATTTTATTTTCAATCTGAGAAAGAAAACAAACACTTTATAAAAAAAAATGAAACCATTTTGATAATTCAACAGAAAACATTGACTTATTAAGATATTTCCAGATTGAAATTTTGATTTCATCATATTCATGTTCAAAGGTGTGATATATTTTGACTCTAGTGTCATCAACTGTGTTATGGTTTCTTAGCCACATTCAAAACTGATTTGCTACACTCCCAAGATCCAATGGAAGACCTATCAAATTTATGACTATAAGATCTGTCACATTTTTTAATTCAGGGTAGGAGGTATGTGCCTATTAGATTTTTACAAAGTGCGCACATTTGCGTAGCGTAACTAACATTTTACTTAAACCATTAAATATATAAGATTATTTTCGGTTTGCTAACCTTTTATAATTTTAAGAAAATATTCACTCGAGCCGGTAGGATGCCACCACTCTATATATATATATTGACCATGTTTTGAAAAATGAAAACATTTTATAAAACATACATAAAACAAACTATTTCATATTTAACAATTAAAATATTTAATTCTTGAAAATTGCTAAATGTATAGCCGAAAGCGCTCTGATAAAAAGAACATTCGGACAGTTTTTATATAATTTATCACCCGAAAAGAAAAAAATTATTACATGAGAAATTGTATAAAAAACTAAATAAAAGCACTTTGCATGTCGTATTCAATGAAATATGCATATATATATATATATATATATATATATATATATATATATATATATATATATATATATATATGTGTGTGTGTGTGTGTGTGTGTATTGATCAAAGAAATATTTACCGTTATCAGTTTGTGATTAAACTTATCTTTTATAGTAAATAATTAGTCTCTTTCTTTTTCTTTTATCAGGGATTTTTTTTTCACTATCTTCGTTCTACATTGAAATCTTTGTCACCACAAGTGACAGCTGTGACATTCCAGGCCCAAATACACGCTTTTGGTGCTTGAAAAAGAGACTGAAAAAAAAAAAGCAAAACTACGGACAAAAACAGCCGTTGAATCCAAGAAAAGAAGGGGAAAGGTTACGCTCGTAACTTATTCGTACAGACGAATTCTTACAAAAGAAAACCGTTCAAGATGCCGCAAGAAAAACCGGAACGAATTCTGGATGCAGAACAGCAGATGAAAATGCTGGACGTAGAACAGCAGATGAAAATGCTGGACGCAGAACAGCAGATGAAAATGCTGGACGCAGAACAGCAGATGAAAATGCTGAACACGTCTTTTGATTATCCGTTGGACAATGTTATCTTACGACCTGAGTAAGTATTTTTTCTTACTAGAATTTTTTGCAACATGTTGATACATGTTGAAAAACTCACAAGATTTCAAGCTCTTTAAATCCTCTGCTCATTTGAAACTCTCCCTACTGTGTTTATATTAGGTTGGTTCAAAAATAATGACGTAATAATGTCGTTTTTTGAAGTTAAAAAATACGTCAAAAAACGACATTATTACGTCATTATTTTTGCACCAACCTAATATTTACAGTGCTACTACTGCGCATTATATTTTACCTGAATGAAATATATATAAAAAAAAATTAAAGAAAGGGTATGCAAGAAACAATATTACATTTTTATTAAATAAGTATTTTTTTTTAATTTTAATCATTTAATTTTTTTTTTAAAATAGAGGGAGTATTTTGTATTTTAAATAATAAAACTATTAATTTTTCAAGAAAATTAATGAAAATTTATTGTACTAAGTTACGCATCATAGTAAAACCAGCTGTAATTTGTACTCCCTTACCTTCTCCCCAACATTTGGTTTCGATGTATGGCTATTTTAGAGTGTGTAAAGGACGGAAGTCACAGAATTTTATATATAGATTATTCGTTCGCTTACAGCGGGTTTCAATTATTTGTATGTTGTCAACCTAACACTTATTAATTTATCACGTAAATCGAACATTATACAGGGAAAATTTCAGTTCTAAATTCAGTTAATAACTGTTAGATACTTGTAGATATACATAGTACATTTGCAGCTGTTGTTGAAGTTCGGAGAGTTGACGTGTCATTCAGTTCATTGCTTTCGTTTTCATCAGGTCATTTTTTTTTCTCTGCTTTGCCACTGAATTATACAAGTCGGACGAAATCACGTGGCTACGTGAGAAGGCTCCTCTGAGTAGTGCAAGCGAGAACGCATGAGATTGAAACCAGTGTATTCCACTTGATCACAGGCATTTGAAACGCGGCGGTCATCTAACCGTCTGAGTTTTGAGGGCAAAAACTGAATGCTTTTCAATGGCTTAACGCTGACTCCTTGTATGTACCATCACTATACGTTTCCACTTTATATCAGAGTTTAGTATCTGTCCGATCCCAGATCGTTCTGAGTTGTAATCAGTTATACATTCGTATCGCGTAACCTACATAGTAATAATAAGTTAGGAAAAAACAAGGAATAGAAAAATTGTAAACAGAGAATATGAACGATTAGGGTAATAGCTAAGAATGCTGAAGAAAATGAGAGATCCAGGTGAAACAATATATATATATATATATATATATATATATATATATATATATATATATATATATATAAGTAATAGAATTTTGAGGATTTAGGCAGATCATTATAGTGTGACGTCACCCTGTGCCTCTGCCCCCGTGCTATCCTATGACGACCAATGTGACTTGGTATTGGTCGCGGCGCCAAATGTGACGTTCTAACCCTTGGCTGATTCGGATGGAAATCTGGTTAGATTCGGTATCAACTTTGTCGTTCCCAGCTCGCCTCCAACGTCTGGTTACCGAAGTAACTGCTTTGATTTCTAGTCTAACCTACCCACGTTGTGGTTTGATCTTAGGTAAACGAAATCAATCAGTCGTCGGGCCTTAGTGCAAGTCGAATTCGAGCAAAGGTGACACTGCACAAGTATATGTAAAAGAAAAAAAGTAACAGCTCGAAAGATTCAACTGTGTTAAAAAAAGAATAACAAATATCTTTATATCTGGTTGCTGAATACAGGACTGCGTCTTTCTCCCAAACCGCTTCTATGGATACGTGACACTTTGCGTTTGTTAGGCGAGTCTTAATATCTTAAGTTGTTTTTCAAGAAACTGGTTTTTGGTATCTTCAGGCGATATTCGTAAAACTTGTTTTGGTGGTGTGAATCTAAGTCGTTCTTCAAAAATAAATTGTTTTTGGTTAGAAGTCTAAGTCGGAATGCGTGGATATCTTTCAGGCCGCTCCTGCGAAGCTGGTCTCCGAGCTCACAGCTCAATTGCTACTGTCTGCCGGCTGTCCGCTACTACTGCGTCTGCCCAACTGCCACTGCGACTGCCCTGGTACTCCGTTTTTATGGACGCCGACCAAAACCAGGTGGGGGCCTGTCGTGGTTTGGGTTCCTCGATAATTCCAAATCCGCAATAAAGATTTTCTTTGTTTTCGGACAGGAAAATTTATCACTTTCCATTTTTGGAAGTCCATTACTTTCTGTTTTAGAGGGGTTCTTAAGGGAATTGTCCTCCCAAATTCTTCCTTTCTCATATTGGTATCTCACACCAATCCCCTCAGAGGGCATCAACAGGTTTCCCTTCTTTCTCATCGTGGTATCTCACACCAATCCCCTCAGAGGCGTCAACAGATTTCCCTTTTCTCATATGTTTACCTTCGCCCATCGCTCACGCCACCACTCAGCCAATGAACGCTCAGCAGCGTGGGTGTGGCTAGTCTGGCCTCAGGTTACAATTATCGCTCAAAGAAAAAAATTATCTTCCTTTTTATTTTCTTTCTTTTCCCCGACTGGGACCCCCACGACTCGTGGTGTGGTCATTAAGTCTCTATCTTAACTGAATGTCATCTGGAATTTATCAACGAGATTTTCGTCAAGTGATTATCAGAATCTCCTTGTGTCCTCAACGCCTTCGTACATCTGTCACCACAATCTGTCCAGGTAACAAACTTTTATCATGGCCAGGTCTGGACATAAAACAGGTGGTCCCTTTCCAAAACCAAATGATAACTCCGAAAGGTAGTTTATGGTTTATTCTTGTCCTTTTTCTCTTCCTCCTCCCTTTTTACATCAGCTGATCCCTTTCTCGGTCGGTGCTCGACCTAAATCTGATTATCTTTTAGCATTCTGCTTTGTAGGCCACTTGACCAATTTGAAATTTTCATTATTGCCATGGGCAGATTGCTATCTTTTATTCGCCGCGTCATAGCATAAATTAATTCTGACAGATCCGAAATCTTACGAATTTCCTATCTTCTGCGAAAAAAAAAACTTTTTTCGCAAATGAAAATAAAATCTTACCACTTTTCTTTTGTTAAAAAAATAACATCGCTCAGTATGTCTTTCGTGATAGCTTCTTCTCGCCTTAAGTATTACTCGCTTTTAATTTTCACGCTCAATTAGTTAGCCAAACGCTAAATAGTGTCACTATAGTAATTCATCGAGTCTAGAAGAATCCACAACAGAATACAGAAATCACTGGGCGGCTGGACGGCCGTTTGGTCCTATTTTGGGACTCATCAGCAGTGCGCATCCACTACCGAGATTCGAACCCGAACCGTTTCAAGACTCGATGAATTACTATAATGATTTACCTAAATCCCCCAAATTCTATTACTTGTATATCTTTGCTTGACCCAGCTAATGCTCTGCGATGGAGCGGTTCGGGGGAAAGGAAACTCGTGGCTGTTGGGTCACAATCCGTTGGGTTATGAATATTTGGATGAGTATCACCACGGAATTTGTGAGTAGCGGCGCCATATCGAATCTATTCGGTTTCTTCTTCGTCACCGAGGCCCGTTGGTATGACGCTTGCGTTGCATCGAAACTGTTCGAATCTCGGTAGTGAATGCGCACTGCTGATGAGTCCCAAAATAGGACGAAACGGCCGTCCAGCCGCCCAGTGCTTTCTGCATTCTGTTGGGGATTCTTCTAGACCCGATGAATATATATATATATATATATATATATATATATATATATATATATATATATATAATTAAATGGTTATTAATAGTTTTTTAATCATTTCACCCCCAAGCAAGGCGGGGATGCCCCTAATACGCAGGGAGCTACAGAGAGTGAAAGTGAAAGAAAAGACTGTGTATAGGTTGGATTGAGGAAAGGATAAAAGATGAACGTGGTTCAAGACGTCAGAAGATGTCGATTGACGTTGCATTTACATTTTAAAGATTGTAGTTATCAGGGAAGCAAGTAAACGGAAGGAATTTCCACAGGCGGGAAATGCAAGAAAAGAAATTTTTGGAGTAGAAGTGGCGCTTGCATCTATTTCAACAGTAAAAGTGTGGGTCCTAGATGCCAATCTAGTAGCATACTTAAATTCATGGAGTCGGGCCATAAAAGCTCGTCAGAGCATTTGCCATGAAAATATTTGTAGAAAAGACAGGGGAAAGAATAAGATAGTTATGTTGAGGATTTGATTTGAATCAATCCACAACAAAGAAAAAGAAAAGTTTTTAAATACAAAAATATAAAATGTTTGTATTTTCGTGTTTTTACAACTAAATTTTTCTCAGCGTGTATGAGTGTCAAAATTCCTTGTTTGTAGTTATTAAGATGAAAAAGTTGTGATTCCACAACATCTATATGGCGAGCAAGATTATAAGTCTCACGTAGCTTAGTGAGGAAATGGGGTGAATGTGTTAGTGAATTTCCTTTAAGCTGTTGTCGCACGCATTACCTTACTGTCTTTCTCCGTCTAAGAACTTTGCTTAAATACTCTTCAAATGGATCATGAAGAATGTAACTCATTGGTTGAAAAATGTTAAATATTTATTTTCAAAAAATTATATATATATATATGTGTGTGTGTGTGTGTGTGTATTTGAAAAAGCCCTACGGCGTTTTTAATTTTTTCTTTTCCTAAAGGTATTCTTTTCGGCCAACACTTTTTCAGAGTGTACCTTTGGCACAAACCTGACGAAACAAGAGATTATATATATATATATATATATATATATATATATATATATATATATAGAAATTCGTTGTTGGAAGTTTTACCTGATGATCCTGAATCCTTAAAAAAGGATTTTGGGTGAAATAAATCATCGTAATGGTACTTTAAAGTGGTTTGTTTTTCATTACATATTAGCTCTGTCCTCACATTGAGCTCTCAGGATTATATCCTCTTTGGATTTACCAATTCGGTTTACCAAGTTCCTTATAACTTAACTATATATATATATATATATATATATATATATATATATATATATATATATATATATACGAGGTACGGTGGAGTAGTGGATAGCGGTCGAATCAATTACATTCACTTACGTGCTAATACACTTGGGAACGATATTAGTCCTATTCTTCTCCCTCCAGCTATGGGTAAATAGCAGGACAGACTGGGTTCTATAGCCTTGGATAGCAACTGGACTAGGAGAAGGACAAATTCAAAACTTGCGGGAGGTCGTTCGGCTCTTCAAAAAGTGTGGTTGGTTCTGCACAAAGCCTTCACCACTATAATCTAATCATATGTGTTGGTGTCTGGCTATCGGTTCCTAGGAACTGAGCTGCTTGACTCTCATACGTCGAATACGACGGGCGACTTCACCATATATTAAATGGGGACTGAAACTTTGAAACACGATTAAAACAATTTAATAGTAAATAATTCACGATCAAAATAAGTCTTAAACAGTTCCAACTGAGTGTAAATGGGAAAAAATCTCACTGATGACCCTCCAAACAAACAGCGAATGAAATATTCTTGCACAGATTCGGTTGATGTAATGATACGTTGTTTGAGCAAATATATATATCATTACATCAACCGGACCTGACAACCGGATCTGTTCTTGAGAACACGCAAGTGGTGAGCAGATTGGGCTCTGTACAAAACTGAAAAACTATGTAATTTCATGGCAGAGTCGGGATAATCGAGTAGCTGTTGCTGAATCATATGTAGACCGAGTCGTCCTAGAAGAAAGAGTCAGATTGCTTGATTTTATATTGGCCGGAACACGTTGACACATACGGCTCTCTAACCTCAGACTCGTCCTACATATGCAGCATCACAATGCCATTGATACTTATATACGACAAAACTACACGGGCTTCAAATCGGGAAGGTTGAATGGCCGCTGTTTCAAATATTTTGGGTGCCGAACACTGTTGAATGACGTGGGAATTGTGAAAAGAAATAATAATGCTCGAAATTATACGTCCACTCCTTTAATCCAGGGCATGAGCACTGTGTACAACACTGTTATATGCATTGACCCAGCAGCAAGTGGGGTGATATGACCCGAGTGCTATGATAGAGACGACGTGAACGTGGACATCACCGTTCTATGAGGTTTGCGTGGAAGAACCTCGAGTTTTACCTGTTCACCTGGCCATATTTAAGAAGCTGGCTATGCGTAGAGTTGCTGTAGTTGGTCGCTAGGGTAATAAGGACGGTGTATCTTTTCATTTTCCTAAAGCAGAACAGACGATCTTTAACAAAAGATGGAAACACAGAATTGGTCTTAAAAGCAACCCGTAGCTTGATAGTCGAAAAACTTGATGTAATGCAAGCTGACATTCTGTCTGCAAGCATTTGATTCTTCCTGCCTAGCCACGTCCGTTTCAAATAAATAGGACAAAGACTGAGACCAAAACTACCGGTTCTTTCTAATGTCTAATAGTACTCTCACCAAAACGCTTAAGAAAACTGACAGGAAAACCATTGCCAATAAAAATGTGATTAATTTTCTTCTGTTCCAGGAAAAGAGTACGAGGAGAACAAATGATCTACGCGTGATAGACTAAGGTGGAAATCATGTTAATCTTACGGACTTTTGGAACAATGGAATTTTAGTTAGTATACAAACCTGTGAACGTAAGTTTGCGATAAACGCAGGAGATAAAGAGACCATCTCTACGTTCAACAAGAACATCGAAGAAAGGGAAAGTCCAATCATTCTCTACTTTCATGGTAAATTGCAAATATGGATGAAGGTAATTGAGTCGAGTATGAAAGGCCGTAGTATCTTTTTTGGTATCAAAGATGGAAAACTTGTCATCAATGTAGCGTAAATATGCATGAGATTTACGGCATTTCTCAAACAAAAGCTTCTAGTAGAAACCGACAAAAATGTCAGCTAATACTGGATCCAAAGGAATACCGATTGAAATCCCGTCGATTTGGGCCTAGATAAACTCAACACTTTCAGTTGCTAAATACATAAACTGCAAAAAAGTGCTTCCGGAATTAAAACAGGAGCAAAGAAATTGCAAATATGGATGAAGGGAAATCAGTGTTTACATTCTGTGGTATCAAGTCCTTGTTCATATATATATATATATATATATATATATATATATATATATATATATATATATATATATATATATATATATATAGATTATATATATAATATTATATGCGCGTAACCTAGTGAAAAGCGCTCAATATCAGTGATAGAGGTAACATAATAAGTTCTATGGGTATGAGTTTGTGGCCCTGGGTTTCACGCTTTTGCGATCATCAGACAAACTGGTTTATTTTTTAAAATTGGATCTATTTATGCTTGTTTGACTGTGCTTGGTGGCGGGAGGTGGAGTCTACTTCTGTGTTTGTTTGGAGTGGAACCATCATACGCATAGACACATACGTACAGGTGTACGCATTTTAGTTCACACCAACACATCCACATAAGCAATTCGAGGCTAGGCACAGATATATATCCGTGCGTTCGGGCTTACATACCCGCCACTAAACACAGTCAAACAAGCATAAATAGATCCAATTTTAAAAAAACAAATCAGTTTGTCCGATGATCGTAAAAGCTTGAAATCCAGGGTCACAAACTCATATCCATACAACTTATTATATATATATATATATATATATATATATATATATATATATATATAGATAGATAGATAGATAGATAGATAGATAGATAATATTAGTGGTAAATATACATATATATGCAAAATCCACAGGTGCATATACACACATGTATATTTTTTGAATAAAAAATTCCGAGAGGATAGAATCCAGGTAGAACTCAATGTCCAGGACAGAGTAAGGATATGATAACAAGGCTTAAACACTAATATTCCATGGTCATAATTTATTCCATTGGAATCGTAAATACGATCCAATTCATCAGACCTACAAATTGAAAAAGCTTTTTGAATTTGTAGGTCTGATGAATTGGATCGTATTTACGATTCCAATGGAATAAATTATGACCATGGAATATTAGTGTTTAAGCCTTGTTATTATATATATATATATATATATATATATATATATATATATATATATATATATACATATATATATATATATATATATATATATATATATATATATATACACAATTTACTTTGGCATCTTTTTAAATTTCGCTCGGTTCTTAATTCTCACTTCCGAATATCTGGCCAAATATATAAACACCATAACACATTTTGAAGGGATTCTTAGTCTTTTCAGCATCCTCTCATGTAGAAAAGAGGAAAAGATGGCGAAAAAGTTTGAAAAAAACAGGCTTAATGACTCGATTTTTGTTGTTTACACTTCAGTAAACAAAAGACAGATATTTAAAAAAAAACAACGTTTGTTAATTTGTCCTTGAGTTCTTTTCTTCATCAGACCCAAAACTTCGACGAAAACAGTTTTAGTTAAGTACCACATTTTTCTATATCCAGGTCTTTGAATTTAATAATTTTTTTCCCACAAACCTTCGCAGAGATGTTTTCGTTATTTGCTACGCTAATGTCAATCAGTGGGCTAACTTTTTCTTTTCTGTCTTTGATAATAATGCCTGGGCGATTTCATTGTAGTATAATCAGAATAATATTCTTCGTCCCGAGTACGCGTCCGTATCGTATGAGTGCGTACCTCAAGGGAACCAGATAAAGGCCTTCTGGCAATTAAGACTCTGAAGACGAAGTTCTGTTCAACAACAGGCTTATTGAAGGGCTAAACTAGAAAAATAAATACACAAATAAGACTAGTTTCGACTGAATAACAAACAAAAAGGACTAAAAAAAAGGAATATGACAAAGGCAGTCGGAGGCTTGAAGCAAAAACATTTGTCAAAATGGAAAAGAGAGTAGCAAATACTTTGCTTACGTGAATATGTATAAAGTTACTTTGATAACTTCTCAGAAAAAAAAAAAAGAAAGTTACACGAATTTACAGTTTGGGAACAGTGTGTAAGTAGTAAACACGTGGAGAAAAGGCTTCTACATAGAGATATACAAGCGTAAAATAAATGTATAAAAGGTCGCGATCTTAAACTAATGTTTAAATAGTTGACATTAAAAGGGAGTGGTGCAGAGAGAAAAGGTTTTAAAGACTACATACTGGAGATGCTATCGTTGTCGGGGTGGGAGATTTAGGAAGATGAGAAAAATATGAACCACGTCCTTGAGCCCAGGATTTTACAATGCCGGTTCCGATGATAACAAAGGGCTAACTGAACGTGGTCAAAACGGTGACCAATCTAAAAAGTAACTAAACTGAAAAAGGGACAAACAATGGGGAAGTAAAAAACTACGTACAGGTTTGTATTGCGGTCATAGAACAAATAATAATAATAATAATAATAATAATAATAATAATAATAATAATAATAATAATAATAATAAAAAAGAAGAAGAGGGAGGAGGAGGACGAGGGAGAAGAAGAAGAAGAAGAGTAGTAGTAGTAGTAGTAGTCCCGGCTACACGGTATAAACACTACTCGAATGACGTCACAAATGCTAATGGAGTAACTACAATGTGAACTTACCCAATTCTCACAGACAGGAAAATTGATTCAAATAGTCTAGACATAGTCATACAAAGATTTCAAAAATGGAACCTGCCAACTAATTGATATGACTTCCCCACAGGATTCCAATGTTACTAAAAAAAAGAATTTTAAAAACTGTCAAGTAAGGACCTGCAAATTGAAGTAAAACTACAATTATCCCTGTTGTCATAGGGGCGTTGGGCATGAAAAAAAGCTACCGAAAATAATGTGAGTAAAATTACTGGACCCATCAGCACCTCAGAGCTGCAAAAGATTACTTTGTGTGGAACAGCACATATCATACGCATAGCCTTCTCTCAATGAACCGTCCCAAATATGCATATATAAATTTTCTACAGTGCACTTTTTACTCGGAGACCCCGGAGACAGGGACAGTTGTGTAATGTCCATGAACCCATCGACCTGGAGTGGTAAGCCTTACTAGGAACACCGGGCAGTGCTTTGTAACCCTCGCTATCTTATCAACATTTGCTTTATCTACCTACATATATATACATGACAAATTAAACTAAGCACAATTCACTATTAAAGGATGAAAAATTTTCGTAGATTTTGACGACATTCTGGGATCTTTTTTGTTCAAATCCGTGAATTTGTTTCGATCATGATGAGTCCCGAAAAAAATACTATGTAAATTTCACTTTTCTGTCCATAATATTGAATGTGCTAAAATTATTCAACTTTTTAACAAATCTCAAGTTGTTATTAAAAATTGTTACAAAAACATTGCTGATTTATTTAAGACGGAATGATCTATTAAGACATGTCTCTAATTTGCATTTACATACATTGTTTTTGTTTTTAATTTTTCTAGTTGAATTGTTCACCTATATTGCATATGATCCATTATTGTCCATAATGTTTTAAACTATAATTTAGTTAGAAGTGTTCACTACTATTCCTCTCGTAGGTTAGGCTTCAAGGTCAGAATTAGTGTGATCTACCAGATCGCCCACATTGTAACCGGATGCGACATAAGGTGGAAGTTTAATGTGGGTCTATCGCTCACGCCGCGCAAATATTCTCAAGTCCCTTCGGCACTTCCCCTTTTGAGGAAGCCTCAGGGACTGGATAATAAACCCATCCCCCCTCTATATGGAGAGGTACTGCCTGGTAAGGAAGCCCCCTCGAGCTTGGGCTATTATTCCATGATTACCAATCCCAACCAAAAGGTCAGGATTAGTGGTATTTACCAGATCGCAAACGTCGCAACCGGATGTGACATAAGGTCAGTTTGAAGAACACCAATCTCAGCTAAAGGTCAGGATGAGTTTAGTCTCCAGCTCTATCAACTGCTATTTATATGGCGGTGATTTGTATATGAACACAACAATTAGGTTACAATAAAATTTGTATTTTATATGAATACTACCTTATGAAAATTGATATGTAGTAAAGTAGAGTCGTACCATAAAGACGATTTGGTAATTAGGCATTTAAAATTACTCTTTGGCAAGCTGATTCCACACACAATAATAACAATAAAGTACCTTAGATTGAGTTTTAAATGATTAGCAAGTATGAATAAAATCAAGAACTTGATAGCTAATTGGCTGCGGCTTTTTAAATCCTGAGCCAGTTGGTACAGAATAGGATTTACAACAAGCAGGGATACAAGGAAGTTACAAAACAGTTACACGTTTTACCAAATAAAAGACAATCTTGCGGATTGAATATCAGGACACCATGAACAAATGGCATCTGGGAAAGTATGAAAATTGTGATATGTTAACATTTATTATAGAGAGATAGAGTAACAGAAAGATAAATTTGAGGTTACTGCAGAAAATATTCGTACATTCCTTGTTTCAGCTTGTGGTTTTCTATGCATAGTTTAGATATGGTACAAGGCTGAAAGTATAGGGCACCTAGTGAGGATCGAACTCACTATTCAGTCATAATTGATCTAGTGAGACAAGCTTGTTAACTATACACAACGTCGAAATGCCCAAGATCTCACAATCATGAGTCCCAAACCATAATCATTTCAACCCAAGCAAAGCAATAAAGTCACTAAGACGCAAGAGGTTACCGACTGTTTCAGAATATATATATATATATATATATATATATATATATATATATATATATATATACTATTAAGGAGAGAGAACGATAAAAGAACAAGAATTAAGAAGAAAGAAGATAATGATGATTGACATTGCGTTTACATTTTTTGAAGATCAATTACCCTAAAAAAAATTATAGAAAAGACACAGGAAAGCTTAAGTTACGGCGGTGGGAAATAGACTTAACACCAATAATATTGCAGATTCTTCTTTGGGTTTTATCAAGAATGGTAGACTTGTGAATAAGTAAAATATATTCTGTTGAGAAAAATTGTCTAGTATGATACAGCAACTTTCTTAGCAGCAGATCAAGCAATTGATTTAATATAACCTCCCCCCTTTCATGTCAACGGAAAAATGTTAGCCTGAGAAGGCGCAATGAATCATTCTCCTTAAGTTTCATTTTGGAGGCGTTAAAATTAACAAGTCATTACTTGCCGCGTTTAACAACAGATTGTAGGTCATTTTTAAGATGAGCTACCAATTTGAGCTGATCGAACCGATCAGACTTACCATTGAGGAAAAAGTTGTGTCATCAGCATAGATACAAATTTGAGAACTGATGATGTCAGGAAAGTTGTTGATGAAAATTGGAAAGATTGCAAGTTCAAGGATAGAGCCGTGGAGTGACACTTGAAATAATCCCCAAAAAAGATATAAAAACATGGCAGACCTTATCAAATGCCTTCGAGATATTGAAAGCAGCAAGAAACCGATCGTCACCATTCTTAACGAAATCTTGATAGACTCTTTCAGCAATAACCGTTACCATATCAGCAGTTGACCTAGAAAAGTGAAAACCATATTACTTGTCTGAAAGAAAACCGTGGTATGTGAGATTCTTAACCAATTCCGAGTTGATTAGAGCCTCTACTACTTTGCCAACAAGAGGTAGATGGCTGATAGTTCGCTTGAGTTCTTAAAGACTGGAAGTACAGAAAAGGATTTACAACAAGCAGGGAAACAAGAAGCAGCAAGACATTTATTTTCGGTTGTAGAGAGATGGACAGAGTTATATATATATATATATATATATCACACAATAGAGACCCAATTCTAAGTGGAAAGTCAGGCAAAGTTTCTCCAGATGAATCAAGAATAGAATTGGAAGAGGATTTATGAACAAAACATTCTACTTCATCCGCAGAAGATATTAACACCTCAAACTGAGTGAAGAGACGAGGACTTCCTCTTATTTAACACGCTAATACAGAGCCCGCCACTAGTCACGAGAAACCAAACTTTCTCGGTACCACATTCTGTCAGCAAACAAAGACTTGTCCTCTTTGAGGACACGTTTGCAAATATTACGAGCAGACACACACAGGCGTATGATGTGATCGATACTATCACGCTGGTGCAGCAGGAAAAAGTGATTCCTGGAGACTATAAGATCTGAACAGACAGCTGTGAACCGAGGAGAAACCTCAGTGGCACAATTCCCAATAGAAAGGTGCTTAATAGGAGCATAAATGAATTTGCTCTAACATTGCAGCATTATGATATAATATCTTCATATAAGCTTACTTGCTGACACAATGAGTATATATATATATATATATATATATATATATATATATATATATATATATGTATAAAGAAAGAACAGATTTATAATACAGAGTTCTTTAGTATTTCTTTTTAAAACAGTGCTCGATACACAGTAGATCATAATATTATAATTAATTTCTTATTTTGTGTTGCGATGAATACATATTTTAAAAATAATTTTATATATATATATATATATATATATATATATATATATATATATATATATATATATATATTAATGCACAATAAGATAGAACATCACCTCATATAGGGAATAATCTAGTTTGATCGACGGAAAAATAAAGTTCAACAGTCTTATTCAACCCCGTATAGACTGAGTTCGTGTCGGAATTAGGAATTTAACTTTCGTCTGACTGAAACACTGAAATGGATAAAATCTGTATTAGTTTGTGGACGATTTTTTGTAGGGGTAGCTTTTACAGTGGCACGCCAAGTCCCAAGTCCGAACCAATAACTACTACAACGCGAAGAAGATATTTAGCTGTTTCAATTTTAATATATACTAAAGTATATATACTGTATATTACTATATAAAATATATTGTAGAACAGGTATATTGACCCAGACTTGTATAAAAAATGCGTATCCTGTTGGCACACTGAAGGATTTTAAAACCTTAAGTCGGCACATAGCAAAAGGTTGGCGACCCCTGATTTAGTATAATTGTCCTTTCGATTAATTTTCATTCAAACAATTTACAATTCGAATGTTTTCGAATAATTTTCTCGATGCGTTATTTAAAGTTCGCCTTAGAATTTTAGTTGCCCTACAAGTGCGACTTAAGTGTATATATATATATATATATATATATATATATATATATATATATATAATTATGCGTTTCTAAAACATCCTTGATTATAGGTTTATAAAATAATTTTATTAATTATAGGTTCAAAAAATGCGGTATTAATCAGAAAGATGTACTAAGCGTAGTTTAAATGTGGCACAAGCCCGCGCTAAATGAAGATCAAACTTACTACAGAGTTATACTGATCTAGCGAAACAAGCTTGTTAGCCATTATATCATGTCGAAGTGCTCTCTAGTATTAATTATAGCAATTTTCTAAGCGTAGCTTAGATGTGGCACAAGGCCGAAAGTGGGGATCACCAAGTGAGGATCAAACTTACTGCTCAGTCGTAATTAATCTAGCTAGACAATGTTGCTATTACATCACGTCGAAGTGTCCATAGTGATTTATTAAGCGTAGCTTAGAGGTGGCACAAGGCCGAAAGTATGGAGCACCTAATGAGGATAGAACTCATTACCCATTCGTAATAGATCTAGAAAGACAAGTGTGCCATCGATTACACCACGTTGCTCACTGTCTATCAAAATAAGGCGGTCACCATTAATGGGCGAATGGAAATGAATGATTTGCATAATCATCTTTATTTTTTTTTTTTTAATAACTCTTTTGCTATTCATTTCTGTTTTTTTATTATCTTTATAAAGGTTTTCTTTTGTTGTTGATGGCATTCATAATTAAATAGCTTAGTCATTCATTCAAATAAAGGCAGTTTCATCTCTGAAAGTTGAAACATGAGTTTTTTCAAATCACAGTTTGGGAACAAAGGGGAAATGAGCAATGTATAAAGGGAGGTAAACGATGTTGGATTTTTTATATATTTTGAAAATCTTACCAATCTGTATTTTTGTCACTGAAATATTTCTTTTTTATTTTAAGTTTAGTTCATAAAAATAATAAAATAATGTGTTCGATTTCTGTTGTTTAAGAGTCGATCTATTGTTTAATTTTATCGGATTTATTTAAAGAAAACGCAAACATTTTATACTTAAAAAATGAATTAGATGGTTAGATTGTTTTGTGGATAAATATGAATGGGAAAATTCAATTTTTACGTTTTATTTAATAATTACTTTTAATGATTTTCTTATAATGAATATATTAAAATAATAAATATAAACACTGTCGTATCGTGTTTTTCTACGACAGGTGATCAGTAGTCAACTTGATCCTTGTCTCTTTGTTTACTCTACCTTTATATCTCTTCTATTTAATATGTGAAAATATGTACAATTCTATTTACCAATTCATTACACGTCACTGGACCGAAGAGGATTAATTAATTAATTCCTTTGGCTTCTTCTACGACCTCTTTCCTCCTTCCGTCCCCACTTGAGGTTTATGTCCTGTTCTTTTTAATGGTGATCTTGGTCTCATTTAATCTTCTTCCGTGTCTGAGTACACTTCCGCTATCATCCATAGGCTCGTCTTACATTGCATTGTACTGATTTGAAGAACTCATCCTTTTTTTCTCTGTCAAGTTCTTCTTCCATCATGACGTCTTCCTCTTCAATCCAGGGTCTTAATTGGTCAGAATGAGCCATTCGGCTTTTTCTTTCTTAGATATAATGTCCGTGTTATGTCCTCTTTGTATGATGAAATTAACTCTCTCGGGACTTGCTACTTCGTATTTCTTATATCACAAACACAATAAATAATAAATAAATATTATATCAGATGTTTATATTTTATTATTAATGGGGGTGCTATTCGAAAACATAATATTCCCTTAATATCACGTTGGGTCTACCAGTTAATAAATGTGTAGTGGACCGTGGCTTTGATGTTGTTGAGTAGACGTAGAAGAAACACATGTGACTTCAGATTTTTCCTGCCAGCCGGTCCAACTACATGAAAAGGTTGGACTTTAATTAAGTCCAAAGAAGAAGGCAAAGAAAAACAAACGCAAGACCGATAATATATGTATACAAATATATATACTAATAACAAGTCACATGGAAACAGTCACAAAGGACAAAGTGTGTGTGTGAATATTATATATGTGCGTGTGTGTGTGTGTATCGTGCTTAGCGTGTTCCCAGCATTTGGGAGACGCTATCCCTGTGGGCGCTTACATTTTTGAGGGGGTAAGGCTGAAAGCCTGAGGAAAAAGAGAGATTTACCTCAAGGTGGCGGCCCAAAGGCCTGAGGGAAAAAAGAGGAAGAGGCGAAGGGTCAGCGACTATTTATAGCCAGGGAAGAGAGACCCCTGGTGAAAGGGTTAACGAACTAAAGGAGAAGTTAACTCCGACAGATGTGCTATGCAAGAAGGGTACATTCCCAGTTTCAGTTCCTCATTAAGGTCTTTATTATACCAATGATATAGAAACATCAACATACACGAACATGAAAGAAAAGAAATGGCAAACATGCGTCGTTCTGAAAAGAGATTTCTATACTTTTACGAATATTTAGAATTGTTCTAATCAGAGAAAATATAACAGAAGATGTAAAAAAAAAACCCAATAAGAACCGTATAAATTATGAAGAGATAATGTGTTTTACTTGTAGTAATTCACAACGTGAATTCGAGCAGTTGGCGGATTCTTCTGTTTCTGGAAAAGACATGTTAATATTTCCCAATGGAAATTCGAGCGGGCCAGATTTATCATTTATGTCTCTGGTGAGGACATATTTCCGAAACGGAAAACGGCGCTACGGGTTTGCGTCCGGGAAGAGGATTTGCCTCGCCCATGCTAAAAAAGAAAAAAAAAAAGAAAAGAAAAGAAAAAGTAATTAAAATACTCGGTTTGACTCCAGGGAGCGAACTAAACGAATGGCCACTTTCCTCACTCTACGAACTGACGTCCCTAAACGGCCGTCACGTGACGACTCACGAGACTTCATCTCAATCAAAGGTAGATAATCGTTACATTATAAATAGTATTTTATGCATTAAAATACTAAATAAATAAAAAGAAAATATTATATATATATATATATATATATATATATATATATATATATATATATATATAAATATATATAATATTTTTATTATAAGAGATTATAATAAAAACATTTTTAAATCACTATACAAAAGCTTTCAAGTTTCAATACTATGATTGTAATTCTTCAGGCGATGGTAAGTAACTGGTGATTAAATGATTTTTAAGGAAACTAAAATTTATGACAATGACGGCAAAAATAATTTTACTTACTGTAAGTAATTCTAATACATTTACTTCTTTTAAAAAGAAATATAGTCTATTAAAACTAACAGTGAAAATATTTTAAAGTTGTATTTAAAACTGTAGTTAAATAAAACGAATTCTAACCTAAACATCTTTTAAAATTGTAATGAAATAAAACGTATTCTAACCTATAGATCGTCCTCTAAGTACTACAAGCACTTAAAAGAATCCAATAAAACATCTACAGTAAAATGAAATTAATATGAAAAGCTAGAAGACGTAAGCCATTGAATGACCCATGTCCTTTGTACTTACATGAGAAAAAATATATTACTAGGTTTATATAAAAAATAAAAGTTTACTAAATCAGAGAAATTAATTAGCTATTTTTGCCGTCATTGTCATAAATTTTACTTAAATAATATTTAAATATAATTAAAAAAAAATTGTTACCTAATAATATACATACTTATACTTGATGTGAAAATAACTCTACATACTGTAAGGGATTCTAATGCATTTACTTGTTCTTAAAAGAAATATAGTATATTAAAAATTAAAAGTGAAAATATTTTTCAAATCGTAGTTAAATAAAACGTATTCTAGCCTAAACACCCCCCACCAAAATCTTTAAATATACAAATAGAAATACATGAAGTAAGAATTTTTGCCGTTAACAATAAAATTAAAAAAAAATCCAGACGACATGCATTTAACGGATGTCAGATTTCAATGAAAAATACATGCCTACCCCTACCAAAACGTAACTAATAACTGATACATCAAAATACAGACATAATGAACACGCAAACACCCCTTGTCTGGTTGAATTGGATTTCTCTGTATCCTTGGAAACGTGAATTATGATTTTTGCTGTGTCTTTAAAACCCAGTAATTTTAAAAGTTACTCCAAAATTCGCTTGAGGATGAAATGGAACTAATGTCTTTAATTTAATTACAAAATTAAATACGGAGCTTTCAGCTTCCATTTTTGAAACATGGTTAGAACTGTGTAGCGAAAAAAAACATATTTTAAATCAATTAATTTATATATATATATATATATGAGAGAGAGAGAGGAAATTAAAAAGTAAAGGCAATTTTGAAATAAAGGTGTAGTATGGAAGTTGTTTTACTTTTTATTTTACCATTTTATATTATGTAAATACGCTTGTAAACACACACATATATTTAAGAGGACCACATAATTTATAAATAAAATATTATTTATATTTTATATTATGAAGAAATATTAAAAACAAATTACAAATATATTTTTGCTTAATATTCGCTTTAATAAACCAATATATTTTTTTTGAAAAATATTGGAGACGAATAATAAAAAGTACACACATGAAAATATCCCGTTAGAGAGGGAAGTGCACCTCTCGCATTGGCTAATTACCAGGTAAGCATTCTTAATGAACCCTTAAAAAGTGGACTTATGCGAAAGTTTTAAAGCAAATGAAATATATTTTTCTAAATTGAATAATTGAATTATAATTGCATTTTTAAAAATAAGGCAGCCCAATGTTACAATTATCTCCCCTGTCGACTAACATTCTATAAAATAAACTAATAGAAGTAAAGGAAAGTGACTACTAGACGTAGGGACTGGGAAATTTTTGAGTTCATATGTACGCATATGGGCAACCTACATTTGAAAAAAAATCCATGTCATCTCCCATGTCATATTGTAACTTTCAGACGATAAAATGTACGCTTGATAAAATAAAGACCTCAGTCATAATAGGACTTTTCTCGTCTCGTTTGAATTACTTTGATTGTATATACCGCCTTTGGGAAATCTTTCTTTCGTTAGGAAAGTTGAAAGTGGAAGCAGGTGAAGAGGATTTGAAATGGTAGATCAATTTACAGTGTACGACGTGTGTATACGGAAAACAGGACCGTAAACATGTTTCAATTTTTTATGACAGTTCAATTTACAATGTAAATATAATACAAAAATGAACCTCGGCTTTGTGTCATATGAACGACTCTGTCACACACAGACCCACACACACACGCACTTATTGCTAGAACAGAGAACTAAACAGAATAAATGTCTTCTTGTCTTCAATTTATAAAAATCATTGAGCGTTAAGTTGTAACATTTTCTAAAATCGTCAGTGACATTAATTTTCAACTTAACTTTTCGTTTTTAGTATTTTCCAAAATGTTAGCTTCTGAAAATTTATATACGGAAAAATACTTAAGTAGAGAGGCTGTCGGGAAATGCCATCAAAACTAAACAATAATAATTAATGAGCAAAAGGTTAACAAACAACATTATAAAATAACTCCAAATAACCGTATTCGGATCCACAATTATTCCTACACGATAGCATCTAGAATAATTTGAAATATGATCATTACCGACTACCCAAAAAACCATTAGGATAATACTATAGACCTTGATACATGCTCCATTGGCCAGCATATATAAATAGTTGAAACAATACACAGCACACATGACCTGAAAATTGCATTCAAGCATGAAATAGGTTGTCGCGCGCACGGTTTTGACCCCAAATTTATGTTTTATATATATATATATATATATATATATATATATATATATATATATATATATATATACGCTCTATATCTGATATTGAGCAGATCTATATGTATAGAATAACCAAACACACACACACACACACACACACACACACATATATATATATATATATATATATATATATATATTGGTAATGCCAAAGAGGAGCATACACGATGAAAAACGCATCAAAGTTAACAAAAACAAAGTTTTATGGTCAAAATCTTTGTTATTATTAAGAGTAGGTACCTCCACTGAATTTTGGATACCTAAGTTTTAATAAAAAAAGCATTCTTGAAGATTTCATTCACACACACACACACACACACACACACATCAAATTTTATCATTTTAATTTATAATTGGCACATTTTTTTTAGAATGACGAATTGCAGTAACTTCATTTATAAGTATATTAATAATTATCCCCTTTTCATAATTATAATTATCTTAGTTGTATATATATATATATATATATATATATATATATATTAGAGTGTACACCTTATACTTTATATCATAAAGAAACAATTTATATATATATATATATATATATATATATATATATATATATATATATATATAGAGTGTACAGGTTATATTTTATATCATAAAGAAACAATAAATATATAAATAATTTATATAAGTACTTTGCAAGTTCTTTAAAACCTGAAAATATTTTTACATTTTAAGAATTTTATTTTTAGATAATAATGGTTTAGTGATACAGGTCTTACTAATTGACCCATAGCTAGGGGGAGAAGAGGTGGATTCATATCTTTTCTGATGATATTTGCGCAAAAGAGAATTTAATGAGCTCAACTGGAATTGGGACTCGGCTCTGTGATTAAAATTTCAGACTTATTATCCATTACGCCATTGGCATATCCAAGCTTAAAGCACCCGATATTCCCAAGCGGTCACTCATCTAGGTACTTACCAGGCTGGACATTACTTACCTTCAGTGATCGCACAGGAACTTGTGTTTCAGCGTGATGTGGACATATCACTATATTGATTGAACTCTATACTTAGTTCATGTCATGTTAACTGAAAAACACTTGTAAAAAAAGAATTTGTGGATTTACCATATTACAAAATTCATATAAAAATTCTCACTTGAAATTTTCAACTTTAGCGTTGCGATTCGCACGTTCCGAGATTGTACAACCGTCAATAAATGGCATATTCTTAAAAAACATCTTTAGGTCTACAAACAATTATTTCGTCTTCAAGTTTTAACTTTAAAGGAAAAAAATACAGCCTGATGATGAAGACATGGATCTTTGAAAGTACTTTCTTAACTTAAAAAAACATACACTAGAAACATCTGACAACAGTTTTATAAATGAGGATCACATCATTCAATGGATTCATTGTATTTTAATGCATACATTATGTTCTACTAACGAAGTGATTTCGCCCTTAATCGCATTAATATTGCTAATTGATTCTATGTATGATTATATATATATATATATATATATATATATATATATAGGTAACTATCCTCGTTTCGAAAAACTCTCGAATTTTTGATTTGCCAATAATCAAATCAATCTCGAGCGAAAAAAAGGTTTAAAAAAAAAGAAAGAGCTAGAAACATGAAAGTCTGTTGAAAAAAATCGCACAGATACAGGTTTGAAGCCCAAAGAAAAAAAACCCAATACGAGTAAACAACTAACTAACAAAAGAGCTCAATACAACCGTAAAGCAGACCTAGATAAACCTAGTGAACCAGACAAACATACCCAGGTTTCACCTAAGCGGTTCGTCAGGGAAAGCTGGCTAAAGAGGCAAAGGGAAACGCATATTTATAGGCGATAGTCAAAATTATACCACGTGACCAAAGATAAAGAAAAACACACCGAAGACGTAGGGACTGGGAAATTATTATGAAAATAGACATAACATGGCTGCTGTCGTTAACAATATATATATATATATATATATATATATATATATATATATATATATATATATATATATATATTCCATATTTCCATGTTGACATTATGGAATTACGATATATAATTTATTATATATCAAGGACAATTTTAGGAGATTTTCTATATCGACAGTATGGGATAACGATATTTAAATTTTTATTCAAGAACAATTTTAAGGGATTTTTTATATATAAAAATTGTACATTATTATCCCATACTGTCAATATAGATGATGAATTTCTGTATTTTGGTATTGAAACTATAGAAGAATAGTTCATGTTAGGTTTCTGTGCCTTTGACTAACTTCATTATCAATACAACAGAAATGAAATGAAATTCGTACTTTGTGTGCATCTTTGACAGGATTCGGAATATCAAGTTTTGAATGTTTTGTATTGTAATGTTAGCGTTGATTTGCTTTGTTTTTGTGGTTTTGAAAGTCTGTAGTGCCACATGACCATGACATTCTGTATGTAGATTCTGAGATTTTAAAGACATTTTCATAATCATATCGTATTTCTTTAAATGTTGGTTGTTTTGTAAGCCATTCATAAACTCAGAACCTAAATCAGAACTAACACGAACTCTGGACAGTTCCGTTACACTTTTTTAAAAATTATTTCAATCATCCGAATGTCCACATCAAAACTAAACCAAGAATAAGAAAATGAAAATAGACATAACATGGCTGCTGTCGTTAACAAAATTTGTTTGAATTAATACTTGTTGCGTAAACACACCCAATAATAGGCAAAAATTTTGGGGCCATCTTCTAAAGCCCTTTGCAAAAATAATTTATTAGGTTGGTGCAAAAATAATGACGTAATAATGTCGTTTTTTGACCTTAAAAAATACGTCAAAAAACGACATTATTACGTCATTATTTTTGCACCAATCTAATAGTAGTTAACATCAAGCACTAGGAACTTTCTCTTCTTGAAGGCTTTTCTTTTGCGTTCTCCCGAGGAAAGATACATTGATTTTGAAAATTCTTTCAAAAATCAAATATTTGTCGGATTTTAATGAAACTTTTAGGACATATTCAAAATGAATTAAATTATTTTTGAATTTTTTTTTTTTTTTTTTTACATATGTTGCCATCCACATACTTAATTTCATGAAATTTCGAAAAATTAAATTTTTAAGTGTGTGTGGGGGGGATTTTTTATTAGTTAAAAACAGGACTCTTTGGAGGAAGTAAATCATCAAGTTCTTTTTTGTAAAACAGACACCCATTTCATCGAAAATCTACTGTGAAATGTAAAATAAAAAATGAAATAAAACTAAGAGATTATTTAATTAGAAAAGATTTTAATTGCTTTCGTAAATAAGTTATATTATTATATATTACTGTCTGAAGAAATAAAATCTTTTCGATGAATAATGAATTTTTACAAGAATTTTTTCATTTTTTTCTTTAAATTTTAATTATAATATAATAGTTCAAAAATCGTTTAAAATTCTTCATTGCTTTCAAGAATGGTGATATCGTTAAGTAAGGAAATTTACGAAGCAAATTTGAAAAGCTCCTGACAGTCGTTTGTACACGAATATTTTTAAAATAATTTTTATTGAAAAAAAAAAAATCTTTCCTAATTTCTGGTCATCCATAAGAGATGTCATCACCTTAAGAGCTTCTCAATAAATCGATAAAGATCAAAGAAAGAGGAGCCCATCGTTAAGAGTTGCTTGTATATTTTTTTTTATGCTATAAGTAAGTAATATTTATTTCAAATTAGATTAATTTAAATTTTAAATTTTCTAATTTTACTCAAATAACATGTTGCAAATCTATAAGTTAATTCTTAAAGAATTTTAAACCCGATAAAATTGTTTCTTTACAAATTTCTTAAAAATTAAGCAAATGGCCGCTTTTAAGAAAATCTTTAAAAAATCGAGCGATTATTTGACATTCCAATTTATATAATTTCTATCTGAAATACACCAGAATATTTTACATAATTGAAATAATACATTTAATCATTTAGCTTTCAATTAAAACTGGAATGAAATCTTCAAGAATGCCTTTTCATTTTTTAAATTTAATTTTAAAACTTAGGTATCGAAAATTCAGTGGAGGCACCTACTTTTAATAATAACATAAAGATTTTGAACTTTGTTTTTGTTAACTTTGATGTATTTTCATCATGTATGCTCATGTATGTATGTATATATATATATATATATATATATATATATATATATATATATATATATATATATATATATACAGGGTTGGTATAGATGGAATAAAATTCTGATAAACAAAAAAAAACTATTCTTAAATGAGTGCTCAATACAATGCAGAGCAAATAATATTTATTCAAAAATTATAACATAAGCATGTTATAACATCATTATAAAATATCCATTTTGTTTCAACACTTCTGGTGTTTTGTTAGGATCACTGGACAAGTCACCAGAAGTAAAGTGTGTGTGTGTGTGTGTGTGTGTGTGTGTGTGTGTATGTCTGTGTGTATGTCTGTGTGTGTGTGTAGATATTGTTGGATGTAACAGACAATAAAAACGGCTATGTTTTTAAACAACTTTTCTTGCTTTCAAACCAAGCGCTTTGCACTAAATGGATACTCATAACTGAACTTTCCATAGTTGAATTGGAAGAACATTTACTGGTACGTTCGACAATCCCATTCTCCCAATTCAACTATGGACGACTCATTCACTGAATTCCATCTCCAGTGAGGCATTTGGTTTCATTGTATGTTGCATTCAACAAATATCAAACACAATTTCGAGGAATTTAACCATGAATGAAAAATGACTTACCCTAGCAACTAAAGCCCACGATCTGCTTCAAAATAGCTGCTTTTGTCATGTATGTAGCGATCTCAGAGAGGTGTCTTCTCATGAACAGTAGATTTAATAGACCTACTACAATCACTTCGTGCCCACTGTTCAAATTCTCCAAACGTTTCAGTAATACATTGTTTAAAAACTTCGAGGTTAAACATGAGCCTGAATTATAATGTATCTTGAACCAGAGATAAGAAAAAGAAAAGTATAGTCCTAAAACAGATGCAAAAAATCAGAATACAGAATTATCTTGAGCGACAGCGTAGATTTTCAAGCGATCATTGAATCTTTCATTATCGTGTAATGTATTCAACAGCGTTGCTTGACCTCAGAATGGCTACATATGTGATCGAATGAGGGCAGATACGTAATCAAGTCACATGATTTATGTATACGTATAATTACACGGGCGTAATCATGGAAACGTATCACAAAGCGACTAGTGGTCAGCGGAAACAAGCAGAAACAGGAGCTTAAAATCTGTCTGGGTGATTAGACGAAATAGATTTCTTGTTTGACTTAAGAAAAAACATTATCCTTGGTTTGCTTCCCATTGTCTCTTCAACGACAGAGGCCTTTGTCATATTTTAGTAGTCCTTCCATTATCAGAAAACGTTCATTCTTTGAATATCATGTACCTTCAAAACATAGGCGATCATGGTTCTCCACATACTCCTTTTCTTTGATATGTACGAATTGCCATGGTTTCTTGGGAAATACAGTGGATTTGCTTTCCCTTGACTTCTGTACAGTTTTTAATACAGTGGATTTTCCTTAGAGTTTTGAAAGTTTGTACGTCTATTATCAACAAGAAATCTGTTAATCACAACCTCATCTTCACAGCGAAAAATAGTAGGAATTTCGTTCCTCTCGGTTTAATTCTGATGTTTTCACAGTCATTACAAACAGAATAGTTGAAGCACAAAATAAATTCATCACGAAATCAATTTGGACTCTCCGACAGGGTATAATGGTTAACAAGCTTGTTTTGCTAAAACAATTACAACTGAGTAGTGAATTCGATCCTCACTGGGTGCTCCATACTTTCAGCATTGTACCACAACTAAGTTACGCTTAGAAAATCACCACCGGGTACTTCGACGTGGTGTAATGTTTAGCACGATCGTCTCGCTTGGACAATTATGACTGAATAGTAAGTTTAAGCCTCATTGGGTGCTCCATACATTCGGCCTTGTACCGCATCTAAGCTATGCATAGGTAGCCACTGAAAGCAATTGTCTTAGATATCTCTATGGTTTTTGACAAGTTGTGGTATATGGGGTTGCAACATAAACTCTCAAGCTTTTGTATCTCTGGAGGTGTCTTCGCCATTACACAATCCTTCCACTCACAAAGGTCCATGAAGGTCGTCGTTAATCACCGGTCTTCTGAAGCCGATGTGAACAATGCAGGCGTTCCCCAAGATTCTCTCCTCGGTCTTACCCACATTCTGCTTTGTATTAGGGATCTGCGGAGAAACATTCACAGATCATTAGTAAACCTATATGCAGATTATATCACGGTTTATGGGTGCACCTTCAAAAATAAAGATGACCAGAGCCTGGCAGCAGATCTCTAATGTGACCCAGCTCAGTTAAAAAATGGTTTTTAATAGTCAATACCTCCAAACCCAAGATAGTAAAGTTTCATTATTATCGAGCAAGCCCTGAATGTTCTCCCATAATGATGAACATCCTTATTACCCATGAAGTTTCTTGTTTTGAGCGTCTGTTGGAACTAAGGTTCACCTTTGACCTTAAATGGAATTAATATATACAATCCATCGAAAAAAGATGCAAAAAATTGTCGGTTCCTTGTACCATTTCAGGAAGTACCTGACTCCGGCTGCCATGCGCTATCTTTATCATATCAACCCCAAAATTGCTTATTGAGTATTGCTGCCATATCTGGGCTGGAACTAACCAGTCCTTACTTTTCGTCCTTGACAGAATTCCAAGGCGTTCACATTCATTGTGATAAATTATTTTCCACCCTACATCCCCTTTTCCATAGACGAAAAGTCTCAAATCTGTCACTGCTCTATTGCTAATTCCATGGCAAATGTTTAGACATGTTACATTCTCTATTTCCACCAGTTCAGACCGTCACAGCTAAAACATTGCATGTCCCACGTACATGAGGTCGGCTCATCCCAATTCCATTCGTATCTCATTAAAAAGAAAAAAAAGTTCCACCCAGACAGTTTCTTTCCGAGAATCGTTACTTTGTAGAACAAAATGCGAAAGGCAGGGGTCTGTTCACGATAATCATAACCTAACAATTCTCGCTTCAACCGTTATCTATCCCACATATCTTTATAATCTATAATATATAACCGTCTGCTTTGAGGGCCTTGTTGTGGATTCCGGGATGAAATCCGGTCTCAAATGAATGACAAACGCAGCAATGAAATATAGCAAATAATTGTATTGACCCAATAATACAATTAGTAATACGGTTAGTAGATCCAGAAATGTGGTTAGGAGCAATAATAATATATATATATACAGTCTGGAAAATTCAGTATAGATGTATGACTTCCTTCTGAGTCTACGTGCTCGTAAGTGTGACTCCTACAAAGCGGTTACCTCACACTTTTACTCTCTCACTGTTCACTGTATCAATGTATCTCTGTTACTCACTCTATCTCCCGGGCATTCACCGGCAGCAGTACAAGTACAAACTGGGCGAGTCCACTTGTATGAAAAAGGGGTGGACCCCATAACAGGCTTTGTATTGGGTAAACATTTAGAAAAAGAAATTACCATATCTGATGGGTCCTTTAGTTTTCCTTCAGATGTGCGTAACGTTTGCTGTGAAGTTTAATAATCTTCTATCAGGTCATCCCATAAGTCTTTGTTAAAAATGAACGAAATTTAAAGAGTATTTTATAATGTCTAATGGAGCTGAACATTATTTTTATGTTTAGATGCATTTAAACTGATCAAATTTGAGAGAACAATAAAATTATATTTTGTTTGACTAAAACCCTGCTAACATGGAAGTACCCAAGAATCATTTGAGGCACATAATGCTTTATGAGTTCAACAAAGGAAACTCAGCATCCGAAGCGGCTAGAAACATTCACTCAGTTTATGGAGAGGAATGTGTGAATGAAAGAACTTGCAGAAGATGGTTTGCAAAATTCAGAGGTGGAGATTTCACCCTTGAAGATGAAGATCGAACCGGACGTCCAGTTGAGTTTGATGAAAAGCTTTTATGAAGCAGCCCTTGAAAAAAATCCTGCTTTATCAGTTGAGGAATTGGCAGTGGTTCTCAGTTCAAACCATACAACTGTTCATCGTCATCTTCAACAACTTGGAAAAGTTCCTAAACTTGGAAAATGGATGCCTCATGAATTGTCTGAAAACAACCTCAAATCCCGAGTTGACATCTGCTCTTCTCTCCGTTCTCGCCAACTTGTTTCACCTTTTTTCACCTTTTTTGGATAGACTTGCGACTGGCGACGAAAAATGGATCTTTTATCGAAATGTTAAGCGTCGTAGACAGTGGCTTGGTAAAGGGGAAGGACCCCAGCCAACAGCCAAGAAGGGAACTCCATAGGCAAAAATCTGGTGGGATCGCCAAGGAATAATCCACTTTGAATTCTTACCACCTAATGCAACAATTAATGCTCAAATATACTGTCAGCAATTAGAGAGTTTGAACAAAGCTTTGAGGACAAAAAGACCTGCTCTAGTGAATCGAAAAGTAGTGATGTTTCATCAGGACAATGCGCGACCCCACACAGCAAGAATCACGTCACAAAAGATCGAAGAACTTGGTTGGGAGAAAATTCCTCATCCGCCTTATTCTCCCGATCTAGCTCCTTCAGACTACCATTTGTTTCGTAGCTTACAGAATCATTTGGAAGAAACAGCTTTTGTAACACAGAAAGAGGTTAAAACTGACATTTGTGAGTTCTTCGAATCAAAGCCAATAGAATTTTACAGTAATGGAATTAGTAAGCTTGTTAATAGATGGAAGGAAGATATAGATTATCAGGGAAAATACATTGTTGATTTGGTCACTTGTTTTCTTTATTCAAAATTCGGACAGAACTTATGGGATGACCTGATATATCTCGTGTCCCTTCATGACGTAGTAACCATGGCTCTCCACAATTCCTTGGAGGTTAATAGCTAGATAATAAACAGTAAATGCATTAACAAGTCAATAAATAATCTACTTCATAAAGCAGATTCCAATGTAAAGAAATATTGGGTTGGTGCAAAAATAATGACGTAATAATGTCGTTTTCTGACGTATTTTTTAACGTCAAAAACGACATTATTACGTCATTATTTTTGCACTAACCTAATATAATGCAAAATTACTTTAACGTCACCACAACATGCGAGGTGTGACAGAATTTCAACTCGGAGCCTCAAAAGGATAATTTGCAGTTCAAGCCCCGCGCTCAGTTTCTAATAAAAATTTCCCGAATAGTTCCATTTAGGTCTAAATGTACATGCTTAATTCGAAAATAACAAAGAAATTTTGATAAAATCTACCGTTTTGGAGTTATCGACAATAAAAGTTCTGACTCATTTGCGTTGCGGTGTGTGAAATTGAAATTAATTATGCACCCGCAAGTGAACGGAAATGTAAATCCATACCCGATGGCGCTAACACATCTCATTATGTATAGAATAAAGTCCACATTAACTCGTCACCATTAACAATCACGTTTTCCGCATCTGTAATGAATTTCTATAGTTCAATTATTTATCAATTATATAGACGGATGCATTTTTGGTTTAAAAAGAAAGTAATTGTATTAAGCATTGAAAGTGTTACTCATTTTAAATTGTTCTACAGTAAATTTACATCAGAACCAGACAACGTATCTCCTTTCCTCGCAAAATTGCCACTAATTCAGTGTAGTAGAATTTAAAACAATACAGATAAAATAGTGATAAGATAAATGAAATAGGCTTAACAGCTAAATATGACAGATGTCAAATATTAAATTCGAAGGCTGAGCGTTTCTGTGTCATTAACGCTTCCACGTCACCGAGATCTTTTTTCTTCGCTTTCAATGCATAATATAGAGATTAAATGTCAAAACTCGTTTTTTTTTTTGTTTTTTTGTTTTTTGCTTAGTGCCATATCAACCATTTGCAGGTTATTTAATGACGAAATCTAAATATTTTGTACACAATTTTATTTTTGGAAATAATAATGGTTTAGTGACACAAGTCTTAATAATTAACCCATAGCTGGGGGAGAATAAGTGTATTAATACCTTTCCCAAGAGTATTTGCGCATAAGTAAATATAACGAACCCAACTGGAATTGAAACTCAGCTCTCCGATTAACCGTTTCGTGCCATTAGACATTACACCGCCCGCACAACGAAACCTACAACACCCGGTATTCCCAAGTGATCACCCATCATGGTACTGACCAGGCTTGACATTGCTTAAGTTCGGTGATCGTCCGGGAACTGGTGTTTCAACTTCTTAAAAACAAATGTTATGCTATAAAGTACGATGCATGCCTGTTAGGGTGGTGGCTAGCTAGCCTGTAGTGACAGAGCAAACCCGTGGTTTATATTGCAGCTATGCTGAGCGGACCGTAGTTACCATTTCTGGGAAAGTGAGCATAACGTGACGTAATTAACAATTTGAATAAAGCCAGTACGCTCAAACTCTCTATCACGATGTCTTGTGACTTCGTTCTAGCACAACCAAATATGGACTGTTTTCGAACAATTTCGTGTACCCAATTTTACCCATAAGGCTTGGTATGATTTCTAGGCTCTTTCTAATGGTGTTGCACTCTCGGATCGCCTCCTCCAAATCAATCAAAATTGAAGCCATGGTCTCATGGCTGAAAGATTAACGTTCAAAACGGACAAAAAAAAAAAATACTTCAAACATCTATAAGTCTACCACACGTCCATGCTTAGAATATTGCTGCCACATATGTTCCAGTGCCCCCACTATTTACCTTTAGCTCTTTGATAAAATCTAAAGCAGAATCAGCAATATTATTGACCCTGATCTGTCATCTCGGCTTCAGTCACTTCCCCACCGTAAAGTTGCCTCTGTGTGTGTGTGTGTTTTTTTCTATAAATACTTTCATGGTAATTGTTCGGGTGAGCTCTTTGCTATGGTACCTAGATTCTATGAATTTAAGCGAGTAACATATTAGCCCACGTTGACCATTAGCCCACATCAAGGAGCAGCTTGCAATGTGACGTTCTGATCAAAACAACAATTTCAGAAACTTGTCTACGCAAAAGACTCTACCTCGTTTCTGGCATCTAGATCTCATCAATTTACAACTGAGCTGTCTAGATGTAACCGTAATTTTTATGCTAACAGTTTCTTTTCTCGAAACTTATCGCTTGTGGAACTCCCTTCAGGCTCCATTTTTTCCAGACGGCTTTAATCTGCAAAAATGTAAATGCAATGTCAATCGCTATCTACTGTCTTTTTTTTCCCGCTCATTATTAATGTTTCTGTTCTTAATTCTCCCACACCCTGTAATCCCCTGTGTCTTAGTGGCTTTACTGCCTTGCATGGGGTGATAACTATTTAAAAGCAAAGATTGCAAAGAGCTGTAAAGGATAAGAAGTTGCCGAGAGACATGAACGCCCACATCTTGAAGGGAGACAGCACATAAAAACAAATATGCTTTTTTGCTTTGTTTGGTGAGGAATGAACCCAATAGTTTTAATCTTTTTATATGTCGTGTCTTTTTCAGGACGTGGGCGATTATGGCCCTCCAAGTCCTCCTATCCCTTATAGCTCTCAATAAGTTTCGTCCATCTGCCACCCCCCCTAGACCACGTTCTGTCATTCACTTGCTCAAGCCCGTCATGTATGTCATGCGTTATTTCAGCCCCCTCTTCCTGATATTAAGTATAAGCCTCCTCCTTGTTTGCATCCTCTCCAAGATATTATCGTTACTCACACGCTCGGTCCATGATATCCTCAGCATCCTTCTGTAGAACCACATCTCCGTCGCTTTGAGGAGACCGTCCAACATTCGCTGCCATAATGGGGGACAGATGTCACATAACAGCTCAGTACTGTTTTCTTTGTTACCAAAGAGATCCTCCTGTCTTGTAGTACTCTGCCCAGTTTGTGGAATGCGTCCTTGGCTATCCCAATACGTCTACAGATTTCAGTGTCGCACCTCTGTCAAAACACTTCCCAGATATTTAAACTTCCGCACCTGCTTGATTTTAGTGTCCCCGACCTGCAAATCGGATTTCGGGCTCATCTTTTTACTGATGACCATGCGTTCTGTTTTTTGTAGTTTATGCTTAGTCCTATCTTCTCGCTCTCCTTCGCTACCTTCTGTAGAAGGTTTTGTATTTTCTTTTCCGTGTCTTCTATCAGTACTGTGTCATCTGTGTATCTTATGTTGTTAAGATTGTGGCCGTCGATGCTGAATCCCGGTAGGATTTCCAAATCTCTCAGAATTGCCTCGCTAATTCCTCACTGAGTAACAAATTAGCCCACGTTGACCATTAGCCTACATCAAGGAGCAGCTTGCAATGTGACGTTCTCATAAAAAAAAAACAATTTCAGAAACTTGTCTACGCATTAGACTCGACCTCGTTTTTCGAGTCAGTGTAATGAAATTTAATCTTTACCCCAGATATATATTTTACGCAGAAGTGACATAGATATGCTTGTTTTTTTTAAGATAACAGTTACATCGAAATTCGTTTTATGTTTGTTTTTTATGTTTTTTCAGGTTTTATAATGAATAATGAACTTGATGCTTTTCCCTTCTTTCTCTTTTGTCTTTCTTCATTCTTTATTATTCTTTCTTTTTCTTTCATTTTTCTTTCTTCTCTCGTTCTTTTTATTTTCCTTCTTTTCTTCTTTGTTTATTTCCGTTCTTTTGCTTTCTATTTTGTTTTATTATTTTATCGCTCTTTTTAGTTTCCTTTTCTTCGTTGTTTTTGTTAATTCATTTGTTTGTTGCTTTTTTTTCTTCTTTCTTTCATTATTCTTTTTTTTTTTGTATTCTTTGTCTTTTTGTTATTTCTTTCTTTCTTTCTTTCTTTCTTTCTTTCATTATTTCTTCCTTTTATTCTTTGTTTTTTGTTCTTTTTTGTTTCTTTCAATTCTTTCATTATTGTTTTGTTTGTATTCATTATCTTTCTTTCTTTCTTTCTTTCATTATTCTTTTTTTTTGTATTCTTTGTCTTTTTGTTATTTCTTTCTTTCTTTCTTTCTTTCTTTCTTTCATTATTTCTTCCTTTTATTCTTTGTTTTTTGTTCTTTCTTTGTTTCTTTCTTTCTTTCATTATTGTTTTGTTTGTATTCATTATCTTTCTTTCTTTCTTTCTTTCTTTCATTATTCTTTTTTTTTGTATTCTTTGTCTTTTTGTTATTTCTTTCTTTCTTTCTTTCTTTCTTTCTTTCTTTCATTATTTCTTCCTTTTATTCTTTGTTTTTTGTTCTTTCTTTGTTTCTTTCTTTCTTTCATTATTGTTTTGTTTGTATTCATTATCTTTCTTTCTTTCTTTCTTTCATTATTCTTTTTTTTTGTATTCTTTGTCTTTTTGTTATTTCTTTCTTTCTTTCTTTCTTTCTTTCTTTCATTATTTCTTCCTTTTATTCTTTGTTTTTTGTTCTTTCTTTGTTTCTTTCTTTCTTTCATTATTGTTTTGTTTGTATTCATTATCTTTCTTTCTTTCTTTCTTTCATTATTCTTTTTTTTTTGTATTCTTTGTCTTTTTGTTATTTCTTTCTTTCTTTCTTTCTTTCTTTATTTCTTCCTTTTATTCTTTGTTTTTTGTTCTTTCTTTGTTTCTTTCTTTCTTTCATTATTGTTTTGTTTGTATTCATTATCTTTCTTTCTTTCTTTCTTTCATTATTCTTTTTTTTTGTATTCTTTGTCTTTTTGTTATTTCTTTCTTTCTTTCTTTCTTTCTTTCTTTCATTATTTCTTCCTTTTATTCTTTGTTTTTTGTTCTTTCTTTCTTTCTTTCTTTCTTTCATTATTGTTTTGTTTGTATTCATTATCTTTCTTTCTTTCTTTCTTTCATTATTCTTTTTTTTTGTATTCTTTGTCTTTTTGTTATTTCTTTCTTTCTTTCTTTCTTTCTTTATTTCTTCCTTTTATTCTTTGTTTTTTGTTCTTTCTTTGTTTCTTTCTTTCTTTCATTATTGTTTTGTTTGTATTCATTATCTTTCTTTCTTTCTTTCTTTCATTATTCTTTTTTTTTGTATTCTTTGTCTTTTTGTTATTTCTTTCTTTCTTTCTTTCTTTCTTTCTTTCATTATTTCTTCCTTTTATTCTTTGTTTTTTGTTCTTTCTTTGTTTCTTTCTTTCTTTCATTATTGTTTTGTTTGTATTCATTATCTTTCTTTCTTTCTTTCTTTCATTATTCTTTTTTTTTGTATTCTTTGTCTTTTTGTTATTTCTTTCTTTCTTTCTTTCTTTCTTTATTTCTTCCTTTTATTCTTTGTTTTTTGTTCTTTCTTTGTTTCTTTCTTTCTTTCATTATTGTTTTGTTTGTATTCATTATCTTTCTTTCTTTCTTTCTTTCATTATTCTTTTTTTTTGTATTCTTTGTCTTTTTGTTATTTCTTTCTTTCTTTCTTTCTTTCTTTCTTTCTTTCATTATTTCTTCCTTTTATTCTTTGTTTTTTGTTCTTTCTTTCTTTCTTTCTTTCTTTCATTATTGTTTTGTTTGTATTCATTATCTTTCTTTCTTTCTTTCTTTCATTATTCTTTTTTTTTGTATTCTTTGTCTTTTTGTTATTTCTTTCTTTCTTTCTTTCTTTCTTTCTTTCTTTCATTATTTCTTCCTTTTATTCTTTGTTTTTTGTTCTTTCTTTGTTTCTTTCTTTCTTTCATTATTGTTTTGTTTGTATTCATTATCTTTCTTTCTTTCTTTCATTATTCTTTTTTTTTGTATTCTTTGTCTTTTTGTTATTTCTTTCTTTCTTTCTTTCTTTCTTTCTTTCTTTCTTTCTTTCATTATTATTTCTTTTGTATTCTTTGTCTTTTTGTTCTTTCTTTCTTTCATTGTTCTTTCATTATTCCTTCCTTTTATTCTTTGTCTTTGTGTTCTTTTTTTCTTTCTTTCTTTCTTTCTTTCTTTCTTTCTTTGTATTCTTTGTCTTTCTTTCTTTGTATTCTTTGTCTTTCTTTCTTTCTTTCTTTCTTTCTTTCTTTCTTTCTTTATTGTTTTCTTTGTATTCTTTGTCTTTCTTTCTTTCTTTCTTTCTTTCTTTCTGTTCCTTTTCTTTTCCGTCATTACAAGTATGTACATTTAGAGATGTGACTAGGAACACCGATGCGAATTGAGATTAAACATTACTCGTGTTTCTTTTTCCTATCCAGGGCAACAATATTTTTTATATCTCTAAAAGAAACATTTCATTACAGCTTTTCTCAGTAATCAAAATATCATATTTGCATTGTGTGACAAACTATCTCACCTTAATATCGGAGGCGTGTCTTAAAAATACCCTGGGGTAAGCAAATAATTCTGGTATGATCTTAAAGGATATTAAATATATTTTTATTAATTTAAACTAAATAATAAGTAGTTTCTTAAAATAGTCCCTTATCTTACCATTTTAGACATAGTTCAACTGATTTCTAATCGGTTTCCAACAGAAATTACGAAAAACATTGCTGTAAAAATTTAGCTTTCACTTCTCAAAGTAGCAGATGATGACAACTGGACGCTGTACATGTCTTTCTCCATCTTTAGTATGTATTTCGTCTGGAAGTTTCATATTTTGTGGAAAAAGATTACTGCAAGTTGAATTTTGTGCATCAGAGTTACATATTGTCAAAAGTGAATGTCTGATTACGAGTTTCAAGTGTTCATTACAGTTTGTATAAATTCACCGATTTTCCCAAAAGTGGTGTGTGATACAACGTGAGATAATGCGTCAAACTAATGATATTTTAAATTATATACCGAATAAATTTGATACGGCCATCAATGCGTACCTTGCCTCATAGGAATACACGCCACTGTTTTGATAAATTTCACGTTTTATATGGATGAATACCTGATGTGAAGAAGAAACCCCCATAGAATAAACGTATGCAAATGAATAAAACGTAGCGGGGACGTAATACGAGACTTGTCTGTTTAAAGATTGAAGTCCTACTGTTTTCATCGGTCACTAAATAGTATATTTTGGGGCATTTTGTTGCTATTCATTTTTGACTACTTATCTTGAATACCAAATTTTCAAACATCTTTATTAGATTTACGTTTTGTCCACTTTTGAAGGAAGTGCCTAATTCCTCAGAAACAGTTCGTGTACGATCGTTAATATATAATACCTACGTACGACTTCTCGTATCCGAGTACACCAGTTTCTTCAACACCCACAGAGTCCACTTTAACCCTAGAACACTAACCATGGATATATAGTACCCAGCGCAAATTTTCCTATTTTTAATTACAATTTTCAGTAACTGATTTTCTTACCTAAATAATATGTTTTTCAGTTCCTATTAATGTTAACTCAAAGTACAAAGTTTGAAGTGCCTTCATGTGAAATATTTCAAATAAATATTTATATTTAATATATATTTTTTTTATATTTTCCAAATCGGGTATGATATACCCATGGTTAGTAGTGGTGTAACTTTAACTGATGGTTAGTGTTCTAGGGTTAACAATATTGAGCGGGCATTATAATTACAATTTCACTAAACTTTTCAGTAATACGTTGTTTAAAGACTTAGAGGTTAAACATGAGCATGAATGATATATATAATTATATATATATATGCATACATTTGAGTTGTATGTACACATACAAATGCATGCTCATATACTTACATATATAACACACACACACACATATAATTAATTTAAAAAACTAACAATTTAACTATTTGTCAAAAAAAAAAAGGTTATTTGAATAAAAAGTGTTTAATGCAAATTCAAATGTCGAAAATATAATCTAACAGACTTCCATTTTTCTTTTATTCCATCACTTTTGTCAGTAGATTATCTTACACTATAAGAATATAAGACCTGCCAGGAATGGTGAAATGTTGTAAAAGCCAGAACGCAAATTTATCATGGATAGCCTTGTGACCAAGGCACTCTATAAGCATTTTCGTCTTAGTGAATTGTTTCTCATTTGATCATAATAATAGAGTATATATATATATATATATATATATATATATAATTATTTATTTAATTATTTATTTAAAAATATGATTCCAACACGCTACATAAGAGGTCTCATGTTTCAAAACAAGAGCCGAAAACTTCAAAATAATATTTCAATTAACTTGAGTTAAAGTAGGCTCTGTTCCATCTTCAAGCGAAATTTTTTGGGAATGACTTATTTCTGAAATTTACGAGTTTTAATAGTATGGTCAGAATTGAAATCAAAAATTTCCATGGTAACATCAAGGGCGGATTGTTTAGAATCGGCAGGGGTGGGGTGTTAATAATTTGTATCAGTATAGAGTTAGAAAATAGAGTCAGAAATAAGTCATTCCCAAAAAATTGTTGCCATTTACGATTCTCTTGGCCGTTTTGACAGCGAGCTCTGCACGACCATTGGATTGTGGGTAACCAGCAGATGATAACCTGTGTTTAACAGCCCAGTTTTGTAAAAATTGCTTGAATGGAAGAGATGTGAAGGGTGGCCCACCATCACTGCTGAGTTCCTCAGGAGCGCCGTAGGTTTGAAATATGTCTCGGCAAATCGAAATAATCCTTGAGGCAGTCGCTTCTCCGTGGCTCAAGTGGTATAGATTCAGCCAGCCTGTTAACCTGTCAGCGCATGCTAAGTAACCATGGTTCCCAACATGGAAGATGTCCATGACGATTTGCTGAAATGGCCAATCAGGAGATGGTGTCAAATTGATTGGCTCTTTTGGTTTTGAGCAGAACGTACAACCTGCTCTAATGTTACGAATTGAAGCATTCATCCCGGGCCAATAAACAGATTCATTGGCACGTGCCTTCATGCCAACTTCGCCTTGGTGTGCAGAATGTAGGCTATGTAATACTTTTGCGCGTTGTGAGGTGGGGATAACGATTCTTTGATCTAAGAGCACTAATCCGTCGTCAACACTTAGGCGGTGCCTCACTTCCCAATATTCGCGGATTTCAGGTGCAGTGAGGATGCGCGTCCTTTGGAATCCATTTTGTATTACTTCAATTAATTTTTTGTATTGCGGGTCGCTGCGCCCCGCCGCACGGATAACGTCTGGTGAGATGAGCTCCAGGTTGTCGTTTGCACCGAATGTTGCTAATAGGGTTGTTGATTTGACCCAGTTATCCATGTTGTCAGACTCTATGATGTCTGATTGAGAGGGTTCAGCAGTGAATACATTTAGGAGTGCCTGTGAGATGTCTGCTGGGTTACGTGAGACAGCATCGGAGGCTCTGTGCCATTTCCCAGGGCAGTGCTGAATGGTGAATCTGTACCTGGGTGTTTTCTCCTTTAACCTGAATAATCGGGGGTTTTGGATTTTACTAAGGTCTCTATCTCCGAATAATCCTTTTAGTGGCTCATGATCTGTAACCACTATGAGATTCGGGCAACCCATTACAAAAATGCGACATTTTTCCAATGCCCACACAATTGCTGCTGCCTCGCCTTCAATAGGTGCATATCTGCGTTCAGCATCAATGCAGAATCTGCTACCAGCAAATATCAGGCGCCAACCTTCAGGGCAGCAAACTGGGGCTTTGTCTGTGGTGCATGAGCAATACTTCTGCAGAAGTAGGAAGCCCATTCTGTCTTTGTCTCTGGGGCAAGGCAGGTTATTCGTTCTTTTTGAAATGTTGCGATGCCTTTTCGGACTAAGTCAACTATTACCTTCTTTGACTGCTGGAATGCATCCTCGAGGCTTTTATTCCATGTAAAGTGTGATTCTCGTTTTACGAGATCACGAAATGGAAGCATGACTGGGCTCAGTGAGTATGCCCAAGCGACTTAGTTGACCAGCCCAAACCATGATCTGGCATCGGTGAGCGTTTTTGGTATTGGGAAGCTTAATATTGCCTCTAGCATGGATTTAGAAGGGGTTACACCAGAGGATGTTATCTGGAAGCCACCCAACTGCACTGTGTCTTGGCAAAATTGGAATTTTTCTCTATTTAGTACGATGCCGTTTTTTGCAGAATGGAGGGGGAAATCGTAGGCGTGAAAAAAGGCTCCTTCAATGTCAGAGTCATAGAGTAGGGTGTCATCTACGATTTTTACTTTGCGGGGGATGTCTTATTACTTCATCATACCTTCGGGTGTAGGCATCTCCAGATGCTAGGTAACCTTGTGGCATCCTCGGGTACATGAACCTTTCCCATTCTGTGATGAAGGTGGTGAGTGGCTGGGACTCTTTATCTAAGGGGATGGAGTGATATCCATCAACAGCATCCAACACTGTTTTCTTTTGCTTAGCTGGCACTTGTAGTGCTAGCTGGAATGGTGACCCTGTATGGTGTGTTTCCTGTTTGCACTGTGAATTCAGGTGTTGGTAGTCTATGGTTCTTCGTGGTTTGCCATTTTTCTTAGCGGTAATTACCATAGTGCTACACCAATCAGTGGGCATGCCGACGGGTACTGGGGTTATGATACCCCTTTTCACATCTTCCCAAAGGGCCTGCCTTACGGGCTCTTTGAAGTGAAAAGGCGCAGGAATTGGGTTATGTCTGGCTTTGGGGACTGCTCCTTCTTTGAGGTGTATATGTACAGTGGGGCCAGACATTGGTGGGAATTCACAATTGTTCTTGAACGCCGTTTCGGCGAATTGATTCAATAGCCATTTCTTGAGCCTATCAATGTTTTGTTCTGTTGGGGGAAAAGGGAGATTTTTGGGGCGCGTTGGAAGTTGTCCCTTGACTTTACATTGTTTAGTGCTTGCGTCCGATTTTTTATGTGTGCTTGTCGAGGGCATGTATTGCATTGCTGTTTGGGGTAATATTGTAGTCGTCGGCTTCGGGAAGTCTTTGGACAGTATCCCTACATCAATGCAGGCTGCTTTGCTGAAGTATAGCCGCTGAATCTTTTTGCATATCTATAGGGCTTGTTTAGTTGTTCTTCCTTGAACGATGAATTCCACAGGGAGCCAACCCTGACATACAAGTGTAAAGCCTCCCACAGCTCGAACGACTTTTTTTGATGGAATGAGGTTGTTGGTAGTGAGCCCCTTATTCAGAAGGTGCTTAAGTCCCCCGAGACATATGGTGGCCCCACTGTCGGGAAAGATCGTCATCCTAGTGCTGTGATTTCTGGGGATATTCTTAACTTGTCTGGGATCCGGTTTTGGTGAGAATGGAACAACATATGCATCAATTTCCCTTACCTGGCCTGTGTCTTTAGATGTATACGTGCCTGTCGTTTGATTGAATGTGATGTGGGCGATAAGTATGTCCATGGCAGCTTCATTAGCCTCTGGGCATTTCCTGACCGCTTGAGCCAGTTTCTTAGCCCGGCATACCCTCGATAGGTGATTGGGCTTCCCACAGTTACTACATGTTTGTCCCCATGCTGGGCATTTTAGCCGGCGGGATCCAGTTCCTGAGGTGCTATGCTGGTGGTTTGGTTTAACATTGCAGTTGCAATAGGTGCTGGTACGGATCCCCTCGTTGGCTTGTGGTGTACCCTTCTCTCTGCGGTATGTTGATAGCAGAGCAGCAGCTGTATCTGAAGCGCCGGCCATTGAGGTTTGGTCTCGCAATGCTGATTCGAATGCCTCAGCATGACGGATATTTTGCTCAAGGGATTTAAGTGCCCCAGCTTTGGCCAGTAGGTCACCCTGGAGTGTGTCATTTGCTATTCTACGGATGATCTGGTCCTTGATGTATATATCAGACAGGTCATGCTCACACGAGGGGCAGGTAAAGTTACAATCAACGGCTACGGCTCTGAGGCGGACAAGGTAACTTTGTATTGGCTCATCCGCATCCTGAAACATGGAGGCAAAAGCAAGGCGATGGACAATAGGACTTGACCTCTGGGTGACCAACGCTTCTACCATGTCAAGTAGCTTATCTGGATCAGTAGTAAAGAAGTCAGGGTGTGTGTTGATTATGGCGTTTTGCACAGCTTCATCAGCACAATTGTATAAGTGAATATTAGCTTGGGAGCTTGGCATATTTGTCATCTTGGTAAAGACATCCCAGTCAATTCGGAACTTCCTGAATTGCTGTGGTGTCATCTCGAGATTGAGATGAGGAGGCTTGGCTGCTAGTGCCTGAATGCGGGTTGTCTGGGTGGTGGATTCCTTAGCCTGCTTGATGATACACAGTGCTTCTCCCATTAAAGTGAGTCCCAGCTCCTTAAGCATAGATCGATCCAGCATTTGAAGGCTCTCGATTGTCAGCTTCTCATCCGCAAACCTTGTTGCATGAGTTTTGGCCGAGTCAGTGGATATGCCTGCTTCAATGAAGAAGAGTTCCCAATTTTCGGGTGTCAATAATCCTGTTCACAGCGCCATGTCGAGCAATCACGTGGTCAAGATAAACACTCAGTTGTGGAGCAAGCTGAGGTAAGAATAATTCACCCTTCATTTGTTGTTTTATTTGAGGTTTTAATTCCAGTTTATTTTTATGCCCCCTCTTCTTCTAAAGCCTTTTCATACTCTTTCTTTTTTTCATCGAAATATTCTACATTTGTTGTTTTATTTGAGGTTTTAATTCCAGTTTAGTTTTATGCCCCCTCTTCTTTTAAAGCCTTTTCATACTCTTTTTTTTTTAATCGAAATATTCTTCATTTCTTGTTTTATTTGAGGTTTTAATTCCAGTTTATTTTTATGCCCCCTCTTCTTTTAAAGCCTTTTCATACTCTTTCTTTTTTTCATCGAAAATTATTTTACATGAGGAATTTCTAGATAACCTGCACTTTATTCCTTTAAGGGTGTGCTTAATTATACTCGTGTAGTACTTAGATCCAGCTTTCCTCTACTTCAAATTTGTGTTGGGCTTCATGTATAGAGAGACACTGCTAGTTTGTCGATTTAATTCTGCATTTAAATATTGGACAAACTTCTTATTCATATCGACCTCTATTTCAAAGTCGAGGATTTTGAAGAGAATTTTTGTTATATTATCATTTACTCTTCTGTTGTCTGGCGTTACCATCAGCCCATCATCCCTGTACAGGCCGGAGTTGCCTATGTGTCCTATATTTCATTGATCCTATATAAAATATATATGCCCATTAATTCTGAAACCACAGCACCATCAAACAAAGCGTTAGTAAATCATTTGTCCTATATCGCCTGAAGAAACTGAATGGTTGAAACTATGGTAGCGTGATTGGCTGATTTCCTATTTTTTAAAACTTAAAAGCTATGCCCGTCAAATTTTTATTTTTTATTTTCTTTATATGTGTATTGAGCACGTTTTAATACAACTGTTTCCTGGTCTAATTTAGCTCTACTCTTTAATAATTATATATATATATATATATATATATATATATATATATATATATATATATATATATATATATATATATATATATATAACTTTGAATCTTTGAATGACCTAGACATATATTTATTTATTTTATTTTAATCCTCCCAAATTCACTGATCAATTCCTTAGTGTTGTTATTAAACTGATTAAAAAAGACGCAGTAGTTTTTCTCATTCTTTTTATTTTCCGAATTACTTTCAATCTCATCTAAGATCATCTTAAATAATCCCAAAACATGTCAACCTACCATACCACAATCAAATGCACTCTAACTACAAACAAGATGAAAAAATCCAAAAACAAAACTCATATGTACTAATATATCAACCACTGATCGCAGTAAAAAATAAACTAATTCTATACTAAATTTAATACAACCAACTTAATCATCCGCAATAACTTTTCTCCATCAACTAATGTTTAGTAAAAGACCAACATTGTATATCAACTTAAATGTCCTTTGGGAGATTGTCTCACTGACAAAAAAGTAAACATATATGTTGGTTCCACATCATCTAGAAGGCTTATATTACACATTTCAGATTCAAGTTCTGTCGCACAACATTTAAAATAACATTGCTGTCCACATTCACGTTTTAAAGAAATATTAATTGACAATACAAGTATACTCCATCTTAAAAATAATAAAAAAGTAAAAGTTCTTGAAGCGTTCTATATAAAAAAAAAAATGAACCCAACACTAAATAAAATTAATTATGAATATAGCAACAATGTTTTAAAATGTCTATAAAAGTAATGTTTTGGGATACTCGAATTGTAAAAAAAAAATAAATTGCAGTTTGAGTATTTGAAAACATTAATAATAAAAAATATAAATTAAGTTACCTCCTTTTCATATTCATAACGCTAATTTTTAAATTGACTATAACTGAACACGTTTCATGCGCATTTATAAAAAAAATTTCACAACTATCGAATACATTAACTTTTTGTCTTAGCAATTCACCCCTGAAGATGATCTTGAATGAGATTGAAAGTTTTTTTTTTTTTTTTTTTTTTTTTTTAAGCATTTCACCCCAAGCAAGGCGGGAAGCCACTAGAACGCAAGGGGTTACAGAAAATTTAGAGCAAGGTCAGATAGGAGTGATAGAAGAAAGGATGAGGGTTGTGGATAGATCAAGGCAACTGGAGATGTCGATTGACATTACACTTGAATAGCTGGAGATTATAGCTCACAGGGAAACAGTAATAGGGAAGGGAGTTCCACAGGCGAGAGGTGCGAGACATGAAGCTATTAGAGTAGAAGAGACGGCTACATTTAGGAGTTTCGACAATGAAGGGGTGAGAGCGGGATGACAGCCTCGTATGGCGCTTGAATTCATGACGTCTGGGAACCAGCGAATACAGCTCCTCGGAGCAATTTCCATGGAAGTATTTGTAGAACAGACAGAGGGAGGCGACGGCGCGTCTGTGAGAAAGTGACTGTTGACGAGACGCCAGGGCAGGGCAGGGCCAATTACATTGCATATCCGCCTCTGGAGCCTATCAAGAACACCGAGGCAAACAGAAGGGGCACCAGACCATATATGGCAGCAATATTCCATGCAAGGGAGAATTGTTGTTTTGTAGATCTGGAGGATCGACTCCGGGGAGAAAAACTTCCTGGCGCGACTCAGGGAGCCAACTTTCCTTGCAGTGGACGAGGCAATTGACTCAATGTATTTATTCCATCTCAGGTCAGCAGTCAACGTGAGACCGAGAAGCCGCAGAGAGTTGCTCTCGAGAAGTTGAGCGTCAGGCATTCTAATGGAGGGAAGGGAAGGACCTCTGTGGTGATTAATAGAGAGCAGTTTTGTCTTAGAAGCGTTGAAGTTGACAAGCCAATTCGTGTCCCAGTTCACAGTCGATTGGAGGTCCTTTTCGAGGCGCACGGCCAGGCGAGTTTTGTCAGCGAGACTAGATTTGTTTTTGAGGCAGGAATAAATTGTGGTGTCATCCGCGTATATGCCAACTTGGGAAGTAGTTGCGTCAGAGAGGTCATTTATGTAGATAAGGAATAGAGTGGGGCCTAGGATGGAGCCTTGAGGAACACCTGCGTTCGTGGGATAGGAACTGGAGGAGAATCCATTGAGAACGACCTTCAATTTACGGTTTGACAGGAATGATCGTATTAGGTTATATAATCGACCCCTAATGCCATAACCCTGGAGCTTGCGAAGAAGGCCGGCATGCCAAACCCTATCAAATGCTTTGGGGATGTCTAGTGCCACGGCTCGGGCTTCCCCGTTATTTTGAAGAGCTCGGTAGACTGTTTCAGTGATGGCCGTAAGCACATCGGCTGTAGCTTTCTTAATCAGTTCAATAACAACACCAAGAAACTGATAGGTGAATTTGAGAGGATTGAATAATAATAAATAAACATGCTATGCTTGAATGAAGACATGTTGCTTATATATATATATATATATATATATATATATATATATATATGTTAGTGTTTGTGTGTGTAAATTCAGGAAATGCAAAGAAAGAATTGAATTGAGATAGAAAATAAAGCTGTTTCTCTTTACTTTCTAGTGATTTCGAAAGATCTGTGAAATAATCAGTGAGACAGGGGAAACGCTATGTCCAAATCTTTTCAAGGTTAGCAAAGTTCTTTCATATCCCCGTCATATATCAACTCTCACATGGATGTCATGCATGGCGTCCAGCTCGTTCAGAAACGTCCAACTATTTTTTTTCGGATCAGTTCTTAAAAATAGCTTCAAGCGAATTAATTCTTTAGGTCTTAAAGACTATTCTTCATCAAACCTTAAAGACTGGCGCCACAGAATGACAATCAACGAATTTTACCAAAATAAAAAAAGACATCACTTGTAGACTTGAAGTAATCTGGGTAGGACAAGTAAAAATAACGATCTAATAAAAATGTTGATTTTTCACATTACCTTAAACAAAAGGTTAGAAAGGAAACTCCCATCAATACTATAAAGAGTGATAACAGCGGACTTCCTGAAAAACTGTTTTAAGAAAAATATTTTGCAAATATCAAAGAGTAATGCCAACTGCTTGGTCATTAAATATCGAATGTTTCTGTATGGAAACGGTTAATCTCACCATTCACATTACTTATCTCAAGAGTTGTAGTCGCAGAAAGCAAATATATTGAATGCAGACTTTTACCCCACGAATTATTATCAGCTGTTATCATGGGGAGAGGAGGAGTAACGTTATTTTATTTTTTCTTTAAATGTCTTCTTTAACATCTTTACTTCTCGTTCCTCTCCTTTCCCTCTCATTCCTCATACTCTCCCACGCCTTTTTTTTCGTTCACATTGAACGACCTTTTTTCTGCTTATCTTTCTCTTCCTTCTCTTTTCTTACTTTCCCTATTTATCTCCCTTTCTTTCCTTCGCTTTTCTTTCTGTCCACAGTTGCCTAATTCTTCAATCTTCCCCTCTTTTTATAGAACAATTTTGTAGTCGATAACTCATAAACTTGGTTCTTTTATTATCTTTCTTTCTTTCTCTCTCTCTCTCTCTCTCTCTCTCTCTTTCTCTCTCTCTCTCTCTCTCTGGTTTCTATCTTCTGCCAGCATTTTCTTCTATTTTTTTTCTTACTTACGTCTCAAGCCGTCTTTTCCCACTTCCCGCCCTCTCTCTCTCTCTCTCTCTCTCTCTCTCTCTCTCTCTCTTATTGTTCTTCATTTCTTACTTTCAGCCACTTTTTCTCCTCATCCTCCTCTTCTTTCTCCTTCCTTCCTTTGCTTCGCTCTCTCTTTTAGTCCCTCTCTTTTTGCGGTTACTCCCATCCCTGATAGCATATACATTAATACCTAGACTGGTTTCTCGTCTTCGTCTATCGTACTTTCGATTCATTCCTCTCTTCTCTTTTTCTTCATCATTCCTTATTTGATTCTCTCTTTATCAGCTTCGCGCACGAGCGCACACGCACACGCACTCACGAACACACGCATATATATATATATATATATATATATATATATATATATATATATATATATATAAGCAAGTGACTATAATCTATGAAGCTAGTAACAACAACCAGTAACGTCTTTTCTACACTTCCATTCGGTTATTTTTACGACATCTCCGCTCGATAACTTTCCACGACGATGAAGAAATTGACAATTCAAGAAGATGAAAATAAGTAAATATTAACTAATTCTTATTATTTTTGACTTGTTCAGATTTCTTCTTATTATTATTTCTTTTGATTTTCTTTCTGGATCCAATCCAGAGACTTAAGGTCAGAAATGACATCATGATATCTTCCACTAATTATGTTTTGTAAAAAAAAAAAGCAACAACAAAACAATTAAGATCACACACGTTTTACATAGATAAATCTCTTCGTAAGGTATGAGCTCTATTTGTGAGTACAATTTTTTGTACTTCCTCAAGGCTTGGGTTACCAGGGATCCCTTCAATGAGTCTATCGGAATTTTTTCCAATCAAACCGAGGGCTCCAACTACAACTGGAATTGTTGATATCCTCCTAAACCACACTTTTTAAGATTTCCATTTCAATATCCTTGTACTTTGATAGTTTTTTGAAGATCTTCAAAGATACATTGCAGTCTGCAGGTACTGCCATGTTAATTAGAAGGCATATTCAGTTTTCGTGGTCCCTGAGATTATTATTATTATTATTATTATTATTGTTGTTGTTGTTATGTGCGGTATACCCTAGTTATTCATGCACATTTGAGACATTTCATTTAGATGGAGAGAGTTTTACGGATATGTGCAGCTCTGCATAAAATAATCTTTCATCATCATCTTAGTATTATTGTTCTTCTTCTTCTTCTTCTTCTTCTTCTTATTATTATTATTATTATTATTATTATTATTATTATTATTGTTGTTGTTGTTGTTATTTTCTGCTTACATTTCCTGAGAAATTATATTGGCTTGATGATTTTTCGCAATCAGTAACAGGAAATTTTGAAAGCAATTAATTTTGGAGAGTTTTTGCGAGATTCAGAAACATTTCTCGTCGGCGCGAGCATGTACCCTAATTCTGACTTGCAAAATTAAAAAAAAATAAAAGAAATAAATTAATAAAATTGAAATAAATTAAAATTAAAATAACTTTTGGTGAGGAGATCAAATAGTATTTTTTTTTTTACATTCATCTCAGACGCAAAAAAAAAGATGACATCTTGTACGCTGTGGAAATGAGACAAATTGCAAATTTTTATTTCATTCTGAAAAACATTTGCTACCATTCTTCTTTTTATTTCTGTTTATTCTGTTGGAATTCTAAGTTGTCGTATAGTTGCCAACTCTCTCAAGTTATAGTAAACGATGTAAAGAATATATATATATATATATATATATATATATATATATATATAAACCTAGTGAGCCAGACAAACCTACCCAGGTTTCACCTAAGCGGATCGTCAGGGAAAGCTGGCTAAAGAGGCAAGAGAAACAGCATATTTATATAAATTTTCTTTTAAAACCTTTTTTCCATCGGGATTGATTGTAACCGAGAGAAGGAATAACCAAAATGGAGGTTGGAAATGAAATGATAATCTTTATAACATCAACAAAATAAAATACTCGCCAGCGGCGTGAAGTAGGTAAACCACTGCTAGTGGTGAACTACTTAGCATATTACCCCAAATTACAATAGTGTCCAACGTATTTATGAGGAGTAGGGCATACCCATAAGTGTTCATTGTTATGGTATATATATATATATATATATATATATATATATATATGTATATATATATATATATATATATATATATATATATATATATATTATTTTTATTTAATTCCTACCGATAGGTAATATAATTGAAAATGACGTTGTTTTTTTATTTTTGAAATTTCATAGAAGAACAAGAACAGAAAGATCTAAATAAATGACTATTCTTCCTCATATTGGAATGGGTAACATTTAAAAGCTCAGCGCTGCTTAATTTTGAATTGACTTTCTTCTTATTTTTAGTTCCAGTTACTGTAGCTTATTTAAAAATTAGCGCAAAAAGTTGCAAGAAACGAAATACAAAATTTAGTTATGCTGGACTTTTAAAAGTAACCCAATATGGCAAACCAAATCTCTTGTGTATTGACACTCTAAAATGGCTTACGTTTGCTTAATAAAAAATAATCTAGAGATCTTGTAAAAGTTTAGCTCATTTTATTTAATCTTTTTAATACTGATTCGCAAAAATTAGAAATTTGTAATAATTCATAATTGTGGGGACGTTTATATTTCCAATATGACCCCTACTGTTGCCCAGTGCTTTCCAAGTTTATCAAGCTTATGGCCATATGTTGAAACAGCGGTTCTCGTACGATCACCGATGTTAAGCAACGTCGAGCCTGGTCAGTATCTAGCTGGGTGATCTCCAGGTGATGTAAGCTTGGGTGGGCGGATGTTATAATAGATAACTGTTCGGAATTGTAAATTGGATAGCAGAGTTCCAATTCCAGTCGAGTTCGTTATATTCACTCGCAAATACCTCTGGGAAAGGCATGAATCCACATCTCCTTGCATCTATGGGTTAATTAGTAGGACTTGTATCAGTCATTCATTATTATATTCAAAAACCTCTTACAACCTAAAAATATATTCTGGCTTTAAATAACCAGCAAAAGGTTGATAAACCGTAAGAAACAATTCAACCAAACAATCAATCCAAGCTTATCTAGTATATGAATACGCCACTGTTGTCAATTTGAACGTCACTGGGTCACTCACGATTATGATTTTGTAACAGACTTTTTTTTATGTGCAGTGTCACTTCAGGACGTAAATGAGAATGGCTCTCCACGACTTCATATCTTTTGTAGCTCCAAACAATGTTTGTTTTCTTAGTATATTACCCAGCCGTTGTTCTGCCATTCCTTTGCATAAACATTTTATGTGATTTACTAACTGTTTCATTCTGCCCCCCCCCCATCACTCTTGTATTCAATATGCGTTGTAATTGTCTTATTCTCGAAGCCTTCTTTCTTCATTATGTTCACAACTCTTTATTTCTAAGTAGAAGTGTTCTTTCCATTTGCCTTAATTCTTCCGATTGCAGCTCCAATATGTGGATTATGTGAACATGTTGAGACAATTGGAGACTTGGTTTCTGGTTGTCTAATCTTGACACAAAAGAAATACAAAGGTCGATATAATCAGTTATATTTCAGATCAATGTATATTCAGTGGGCAATATGACAGTGTTACAGTGCATCATGTGCTGTGAATGACATGGGGGGCATCAATCTGAACCACTCATAAAAAATCAAGGCGGTCACTATTCCCCGGGGCTTTACCATTGATACCGACATACATATGAAAGTTAATGGACCAGACATTGTAATTAAAGACTACAAGACAAAAAAAAAAAAATCTTCTTATCAGCGAAAGATTGCGAGAAAATAAGGAAATATAAAGATCCGGAAATTGAAATTTTCAAAGGAAAATGTGTGGTACTTTAAAACTACTGAACAGGAAACAAGGGGTATACCTCTATTCCTATTCAAAAGACCGGGGAGAAGTGTGAACCGGTCGATAAGCGAATCTATCTACTCATATTGAAAGAAAAATTAGTACAGGAAATTTCAGAGTTTAGACATTCGAATTATAGAGTTAAAGAAGACTTTAGAAGGACCCGGAAACCCAATCCTAAACAGGAAACAAGGGAGAAACTTCTACTCCTGTTCAAAAGATTGGGGAGGAGTATAAATCGGACGATAGGCGAACCTGTATTTCTGCAAACTGTAGCTATGGGAACGATCAAAAAAGTTACAGTCATTATCAAAAACCTTGGCAGCCCCTGTTTACCAGAAATTCAAAAAAATTGCAGTGTGGAACTTTACAAATACTGAGGAGAGTATTATATAAATACTATAGATGTTAATATCAGAATATGTACAAATAAAATGCATATATTTAATACTTTGAATTCCGAAGGTTTCGGGTAAAGCAGTCTATCCAACAGAAAGCAAATAATAATAATAATAATAATAATAATAATAATATGAAGAAGAAGAAGAAAACTGTACCAATAGTAATCGGAGCACTTGGCCTCGTGAGAAAAGGAATGGACAATTTTACTAACAGTGTTCCAGGTAACATCAACATACAAGTTACCCAGAAGATCGCCCATACTTTAAAGAAATGCAAAAAATTATACTCACAAGTACAGCTCACACATTACAAAGAGCTTTATGTAAAACATGTGTGATTTTATGTTTTTTTGTTTTTTTTTTTCTTTTTTTAACAACGTGATCAGTGAAAAATATCATGAAGCCTTTTCTGACCTTAGGTCTCTGGTTGGAACTCGGAAGGAAATAATAATAATAATAATAATAATAATAATAATATTTATTATTATTATTATTATTATTATTATTATTATTATTATTATTATTATTATATAAATCTTTCGATGTGTACATAAAATAAGCTTTGGAGTAATGATCTGAAAAAACGAAAATACCTTTTGACAGACTCCAATATATAATAATAATATGAATAATACAATGGAGTCAAATATAAGTTATAGATGCTTTACAGTAAAGGTCTGTAAAAAACGAAAATACTTTTGATACACCCTAATATGTAAGAATAATAAAAATATTCATATAAATTTGATTGTCAAACAAAGTTTCTGTGTAAGTTTCTAAACATTTCCATGTTTATAAGGTCCATCTGGAAATGTTTCACCTTAATCAAAGGTTACCTACATAGGGCAAGGACACCTTAGTCCGCTTCAAAGTAATTCTCTTCGGACCTCACACACCTACTTTCCATTTTTCAAAACAGTATGCAATGTCTTCTTTTGGAATCATCATCAGCTGTTTCGCCATGTTCTCTTTAATCTCGTCCCCGGTGCAAGAATCTTCTCTCTTTCAATAGCTAACTCTGGATTCTGGGGGTTACGGAAAAACTTGGTGATGCGATCTTTTGTAACCCCCCCACCCCCACCGCACAAAAAAAGGAGAAAACTGACCAGATGCATAAGAAGTAAGTAGTCTACATACTGAAAATGACTGGATACTTTCCGGGCAGACGTCATTATCATCTTCCCCGGAATGTTTTGAAAGGAAATAAACGACAAACACAGACAGATAACTGCAGGAATTCCTAGACAATACTGTAAAAAAAAATAAAAATAAAAAAAAAAAAGGAAAGAAAGAAGGGAATGAGCAACTGATGAAAGAAAGAAAAAAGAAAGGAGGAACTAAAGAAAGAAAGAAAGAAAGAACTGATGAAAGAAAGAAAGATAGTAGGAACTGATGAAAGAAAGAAAGAAAAGAAAGAATCAACTGTAAGAAGACAGAAAATATGTTCGAAACAAATGTCATATCAGTCTTCCTATATGGCCGTGAATACTGTAAGATTTCCTTACAGATGAAGGAGAGATATGACAACGGAAATGTGGCTCTACAGAAGGATGCTGAGAATGCTATGGACAGATCATGTGAGTAAGGAAGACGAAGGAAAATGGAAACAAAAAGGATGCTTCTTCCTGAAATCAGAAAGGAATTTAAAATTTCTTGGATACTTAATGAGGAAAGATACCTTGGAGAATAGGACACACACAGGTCATATTGATAGCAAGAGGGTCTGAAGAAAACAGCGAGTAACATGCTTAGCAATTCTTAATAATGTTTGTCTTTCTGCCAATCCTTTTCATTCCTTGTTTTTGCCATCTCTTTGCACAAGTTCATTACTTCTTGATGTTATCGGTCTGAGGAGGCGCTCCTGGCATGCGGAAAATTCTGAAAACCATACCACGGGTCGTTCGAGCTTGTGTAAAGAGTTGGCAGGACAGGAACTGAAAAGGATAGTGAAAAGACAAACATTATTAAGAGCTACAAAGAATTGCAATGTGTGGAGAAGATTGCTGCACACTGAATGAGCTAACCTTATTTAGATTGATCCGACATATTGTTTTTCTTGTTTTCATTATTGACCGCTTATCTCTTTACCCTTTACTTGAGTTGTTCATTATAATCATGTCCCAATCTTGCTTTAATTTTTATTCCATTTGATTCTTTTTTATTTTGCGCGCATGATATTACATAAATTAACTTGGAAAAACACTTCCATTTCTGTTTACAAAAACAATGATTCCTTGTTTGTTCGTTAAATACTGATTAATTGCAAATATGGTGCAGGGGATGGGCTGAAAAGTTCATAGACTGACTCTAAAGTAATGAACCTTGAGCTTTGAAAGCTTGCGTGAATTAATTTTAACTCTTCTTATTAATAACCACATTGTTACTTTCCAGGTACTAGGGTGGGATGGAAAGTTCATAGACTGATTGTGAAGGTGTGATGCATTAATTTAAAGTCTTCTTACTGCATTGGATCATTTTCAAGACTCTGTAATGATTGTCTCTTTGTCCCTGGCTCAAAGTGATAAACCCAACACTCATCCTGGGTTAGGACAAGTGAGAGGAAACCATCTGGATCTGCCTCAACAATGCCAGATTTTCGTGTGATGTGATCAAACCTTGGTCATGCCAAGTTCATTGTGCAGAATATTTTCAACTCTCTCACGTGATATGATAATATCAATGACAATTTGATTTATAGTCGTTCGCCTGTAACCCATTACTATACAGTGGCCTAAGAAAAGTTTTTTAACCTGGAGAAATAAACTACACCCAATTTCAAAATTCAATTACGTAATCCCTATTCAATATAAACAGTATTTGGAACTAGTATGGAGTAGGTCCTCCATTTGCTAGTTTCAGTGCTTCTATTCAATTTTTCATGGATTTGATCAAATTATCAATAATCGTTTGATCCATATTTTATCACTCCTTTAGCAATGTTTCTTTAAGGGTTGCCACTCATGTGATTTTGGTTGCACACTCTTGAAGTTTTCTGTCAAGGTGCTCCCAAACGTGCTCTATTGGATTCATGTCAGGACTTTTGGCTACCCATGGCAGTAACTTGATTCCTTGCGATTCCTTCCAGGCCTTTGCTACTTTCCTCAGATGACATGGTACTCCATCTTCTTGAAAAAGATAGACATTCTTGTCAATCTGATTAGTTTCAAATAGTGGGAGTAGTCCTTTCTCTAATATTTGACAGTATTTTGGACCATTCAACCGCTCGTCAACAAGAATCAGCTAAGATTTTCCTCCAAACCAGACAGCGCTCCACACCATTACTATAGTCCCTCTTTATTTTATGGTTTCCTGCAGACATTCAGTGTTCAAGTCTCTTTCTGATTTCTCCAAACATAAACTTGTCTCAAATTCGAATATATGAATTTACTTTCATCTGTCCAAATTACAAACTGACAAAATTCATAATCTTTGCTCTCGAATTCTCTCGTTCAGTCCATACGCCTGTTCCTGTTAACCTTTAAAATCAAGGGCTTCTTTCTTGCAACTCTTCTTTGATAGCCTAGCTCTTTCAAAGTCTTTCTCACTGCATATGGCGACATTTCCATGCTGTTGGCGACATGTTTGACGCTCTGGTGACAGTTTCTGATGACTTCCCTATTCAGTGCCCTTTTCGTTCGCTCAGTCACGATGCTTGATCTTCCTGAAAGTTGTTCCACACGACAACGGCCTTCTTCATTAAATTTTATGACAATATTATTAACCGTTTGATGATTAACCTGGAAAAACCTAGAAATTTCTCTATTTGACTTGTCACAATGATGCGATCCTATTATTTGCCTTTGTGGAAATTCACTAATTTCCTTAATTCCACGAACTTTCATTGCTATTGTTCATAGATGAGAGTAGCTTGATACTAACACGGTATTGTCTGAAAAAAAAAAGAACTGACGTTATTAAAGAAGCCACAATTGCTGTAATCAAGGGTGGCGAAAAACTTATCATAGCCCAATATATGGTGAGCACAATAAATGTTTTCCTCAGTGGTGGCAGTTGTTCAAGTCGATATCTGTCGACTGGCTGATCGGTTGAACTCTCTGCTTTCGGGCGGGGAGGAACCCGAAGGAGGCTACGCCGAAGGGCGGATTCTCTTTCGGGGAGGTAAACCGACCCTGAACCCGTTTATACGGGTTCAATGGGCATATTTTTGGCCGAGCCCACGGGCTCGGAGATCCCACGTTAAACCGGCCTTGTGCCACATGATGCCCTCGTGGGGGGGGAGTGACTAAATATAGTCAGTGGTGGCAGTTGCAGGACATCCAAACCTTGGATCATCTTCAAGATTCACCCTTTCACTCCTAAATTCAGCTTTCCATTTTTACACAGTTGATAAAGCTAGGGCATCATCCTTTAATGTAGAAACCATGTCAACACAGATGTCTAGGAGGGGGTAAACTCTTTTTCTGCAGGTACTTAATAACACCACAGCATCACTCATTCATAGTCCATATATAAACTTGTCAGTCCACCCTTGTACCTGGAAAGAAATAATGCAGTTATTAATAAGAAGTGTTGAACTTAATACACGCAAGATTTTACAGCTCTAGCATCACTCCTTCATAGCCAGACTATGAACTTTCCGGCCCACTTATAAATTATATTACCATATCTAATTAACCATTTATGAAATAAAAGGTTGGATATTCTTCTCATAGATGGAGAAGAGGCCTGAAGCGACACAGATGTGATTTTACTGACAAATGATGAGAAGGGCAGAACATATTAAACAAAGCTAAAGTTTTTAAAAAAGAACTAGAATACTTAAAGTCAGAAAATGATAGATGAAATTTCATGGACTGTTAGAGGACCTGGAGAACTTAACACTCAAAAGATATACCGAAAGCAAAAGTAGTCAGGTGAAGCAGCGAGTAATCTACTTAAAGTATTTGAGAGACTAGATGGCAGAACAAGGGCCAAGGGCAATGGAAAAGGGTCAAAAGTTACTAAGAGCAACAAAAGAGACAAAATTGTGTAGAGCTATGATCTTCCACGTCCTGACAGAACATGGCGCATAAAAATACAAGCGTGAATGCATATTGTGCATGTTTGAATCTGTGTATCCGAACAGTGACTGACTGCTCAGAGTAGAGCGGCCGAGTGGTTAGAAAGATTGCTTTAGATCTCTGAAGCTAGTTATTAGGTTGGTGCAAAAATAATGACGTAATAATGTCGTTTTTTGACGTATTTTTTAACGTCAAAAACGACATTATTACGTCATTATTTTTTGCACCAACCTAATATTAACAGCCAGTCCTCTGAGGCCCTGGCGGTCAACGCAGGCGTCCCTCAAGGGTCACTTCTCGGATCAACCCTCTTTCTGATTTACATAAATGATCTGAGTAATACTATAATCAGATCATTTGTAAACGTCTATGCCGATGATACGACTATATACAGGCGTACCTCTAAAGGTCTTAACGATCAGAGATTCACAGATGATCTCTCTTTTGATCTAACATTAACTTCCCAGTAGGGGAAAAACCAAACAAGTTGCATCACCGCTGATCAGACCACGAACTACCGCAGGTCACGATGAACAGATGTCTCCTCCAAGAAGCACCGTGCCTTGGGAGAATATTGGGCCTCAAATTCACACCCGATCTCAAGTGGAACTCTAATATACCATTCATCGCTAAAGATTCAGGTAAAATGATCGTCTCGTACCTGCCTCTTCATCATATCTTTTACTTTTATAAGAGCCAAATCAAACTGAAAATGGAGTAATGTTGCCATATTTGCGCGGAAGCTGCCCAGTCCTCACTTTCCAGTCTTAATAGAGTTCAAAAGCGTTTCTGAATTGTTGCTGGAGAAGAATTATTTCCACCCTCCAACCTCTTTCTCACAGGCGGGACGTGGCGAGCCTCTCACTGCTCTACTTTCAGTTTACTTTCATACTTTCACTTTACATTCCTTGTTTTCGCCATGTATAACCTTCACGGCGAGGACCCACCATACCACTTACATTGTAGTAAACTATCCACATTCCCCGCTCCGTATTCAATTGGCGAGAAGTAAGTTCCACACAAACAACTTCTTCCCTCGAATCATTGCTCTGTGGAACAGACTCGTTTTAACCTGTTAGAGTTAACTGTTATCTTCCCCTCCTATCCATATAAATTACCCATAAACGTAACCCTCTACTTCGAGTGGACCCCAGGCCATGTACAGGGTGCACATTACTGTAAAAAAAAAATAAACAAACAAACAAAAAAAAAAAAAACATGAAACCCAGGTTCGAAACTCACTAAGGTCGATTTTTTAGGGAAGTGAATTCTTGATACAAGCGATCTCAGAAGGTAATTCTAACATGTGGCATAGTTGGAATTTGCATAAAAACCATACAATGTTTTGACTCAAGCAAATGTGTGAATTTGCATAAAAACCATACAATGGTTTGACTCAAGCCTGCGTGAAATTCCATAGACGGAAGTCATTGAAAGTTGTGCTAGCACGAAGCCACAAGTCATCATGGCCGAGCGTTTGAGCATACTGGCCTTGTTAAAAACGGTTGATTACGCCAAAATACGCGTTCACTCCCAGAAACTGTAACTGCGGTCCGCTCAATATAATTGCAGTATAAAACAAAGGTGGGGTCTGTAGATGTTGAACAAACACAAATAGGCCTGAGTAGGCGTTTGCAACAGATTGTGTTACCCCCCCCCCAATAGATGGGCGTGCTCGAAAAATGTTGAACTAGCTAGATGCAACTATACGTTCTATTTTAATAGATTTTTTTTTTTTTGAACTTCTAGCCTGCAAGACATCTTTCTGATTTCTTACTTCCCTGCGACCTAGAATTTTCAAACATTTAAATGCAACGCTATTCACTATCTTCTGCTTTCCGGAATCCTGTTCTTTTATTGTCCTTTCTCCCCACTAAAGTCTTCTCATTCTCTATCGCTCCCAGTAACCCCTTGCGCCTTAGTGGCATTATCGCCTTGATTAAAGTGAAATGATTAAAAAGAATGTTACGAACAAACAAATAGATATATGATATAATGATCTCTCCCGTGGCAAGGAAGTGCAGATCAAATGATGAAGTTGAAATGATGCAGGTGAACATACTGGTGAAATAACACGAGAAAATGATCTCAATGAGTTGGAATGACACGGAAGACATTCAAAAAACAGGAAGTCGTAATGTGGGCAAAGTTATATAGATACGAAGAGACAGTATATTCGGAAAAGAGACAGGTAGGAAGGAAAGGAGCAACAGATGGACTTTGTGGATAGAGGGAATGATGTGAAGTCAGAGGTTAACAAATTTGGATAGGTCTTGTTCAGAGTTTCCAAATTGTAATTCCTGGGTTTTATTTCCTCTCGTCTAGCACGATTTGCGAATTCGGTCAGTAACCCTCCCACCTATAAGGTCTTTTGGGTAAATGAAAAACTTCAAAGACGCTAAGTTGTTTGCATCAAGTTCCTACACAACGTTTGCAATTTTGACGGGGCACAGATGCCAACAAGTCACTAGTCGCCATATTCTCATCACCATAGATAGACATAATTCAACAGTGAGATTGATGTAATTGAGGAAACTGATATATTGAAATAGATAGATAATGAACAGACTTAGATAGATAGATAGATAGATAGATAGATAGAATTGAACAAAGTGAGGCAGAAATGAATGAACAGAGATAGATAGAAAGAAAGAAAGAAATAATTGAACAGAGATAGATATTAGGTTGGTGCAAAAATAATGACGTAATAATGTCGTTTTTTGACGTATTTTTAACGTCAAAAAACGACATTATTACGTCATTATTTTTGCACCAACCTAATAGATAGACAGATAGAAAGAAAGAAAGAAATAATTGAACAGAGATAGATAGATAGATAGATAGATAGATAGATAGATAGATAGATAGATAGATAGATAGATAGATAGATAAGTTGATTGATTAGTTAGTTTCTTATGGTTTATCTTTAGGCTATTTAAAGCAAGAAAATATTTTTAGAATGAAAGAATCTTTTTAGATAATAATAATTTACTATTCCTACTAGTTAATCCATTGTTTGGGGAGAAGAGGTGGATTCATATTTTTTCCAAGGGTATTTACGCTTAAGAAAATATAACTGGATTGGAATATATTCTCCGGATACATTGATAGATATGAACAACATTTGATAAATCAAATCAATCAACCTAAATTTAACAAACTTAGATAGATATGAACAGTATGAGATACGCATATATGTATGATATATATATATATATATTTTAACAGTACGATATATATATATATATATATATATATACATATATATATATATATATAGAGAGAGAGAGAGAGAGGGAGAGAGATGAACACTATGAAACAGATAGAGACAAAGAAATAGAAATGTATATTAACTATTAGGTATATATTACCAGTATGAGATAAAATGTAAGAGTATGAGATTCATATATATGTATGATAATTATATATATATATATATATATATATATATATAGAGAGAGAGAGAGAGAGAATAAACAGTATGAGATAGACATAAGGAAATAGGCTAAGATAGAGATGGGAACAGATTGAGATATATATGGACAGTATGATATATATATATATATATATATATATATATATATATATATATATATATATATATATATATATATATATATATATATATTAACTATTAGATATGTATTAGCAGTATGAGATAGAATGTAAGAATATGAGATACATATATATGAAGAGAATTAGATTGAAATGGACTGAGGTAGGGATAGGAACAAACTGAGAAGGATATGAACAGTATGCGATAGACAGAATGTAAGATTATAAGATAGTTTGCATTATTTATATTGTTGTCCTCATCTTTGTTGCTATATTCTTGCCATAGTTACGAAATTTCGGTCGTTGTATGTTCCGGCCTTCTTCGGGTGACTGGAATTTCTAACTGAACCCTTTATTTCGTTCGCCGTAAATTGTTCTAATTCTACGTGCTATGCCACTTTCGGATTTATCTCCCTTTAATTCGACTCTCCAAGTTTGTTGTTCACCTCAGCTGTAAACCAAGTATTGAATTCACAACTCTTTGGGCCAAGTCACAGGATTCAACCAACACTCTCATCCACTGAGCCATGTGTCCTTGAGGACATCAGTGTATGAATTTTGGGGACTTATTTGAGAAATAATGACAAACAAATTCTTTTTTCTACTCACCGTGTTTCACGCCACCACAAAATAACCGGTAGTTTTGAATCTCTTGAAATCAACTGAGAGCAAATATCCTAAATTATCCAGCATTTTCTTCAATATTCCAACTGATATTAATACCGTCGTCTAAATGGTCTCAATTCTTTCACGGATTGCCAATTTTACAATGCCTTTGCAAGCCATTGTAAGACTATTTCGAGTGATCCAATTACCATGGGTGCCGATTTTCATTATTGATTATGGGATCTTACCCATAATAATAATAATGGACTATTCTATACTTAATAAATACTGCGCCTCAGGAGTAGGCAAGGAGTCAGTCAGTCAATAGTACATAAGGGGACTATTTAGAATTTTCATTGAGTCAAAGAGGTATTTTGGTGGATGTAGTAAGAAAGGTATGGATAAATGCGTTGTTTTGGTGATAGGAATATTGTTTTGTATGATAGTCAGTGGTTGTGGCTAGCTAAGTTTTATATTAAGACAAGTGATGACCGTCCTTTTCCCCAACCTCCTTTTTGGCCTCGTGCCACATTTGTTGTATATCTACAGCAATAAATATTGTCAGTCAGTCGGTAGTTCAAGTCGAGTCAAGAGTCGAGTCAGAGGCTGTCCGAAACAGAGTCGCGTTCAGACAATTACTGCTAGACATTGGAATAGTGATACTGGTCGAGACTACATTGTTCTCTCTACTAAACCTGATTGTTCGTACTAACACTTCTACTTCTCTGTATATATTCCTGTTTGTAATATATCTGTGTTATTCCATATCCGTATTCGAGTTCTTCTTTATTGGTTCTACCTTGGACTATCATCCATGGTACAAGGAACCGGACCATAACAATTATTATTCATTGATTGATTCGGAGTCTTGTTCTTGTCTTGTTGTCACAACGTTTCAACCATGTTCAATCCGGATTTCTTCAGGTGTCTATTCTTTTTTTATGCATCTATAGAAAGGGATACCTAAAGTTAGTTTATTCATCTCTTATTTTTGCCTCTGGTGCCGTTTCTTTTTGTGTCCTTTTTTTTACTGAACCGAAGTAGACAGACTTTCGGTACATATTCCGGTGCTTGAGTCCACAAAAAAAATGGTAGCCAGTGTGTACACAACTGAAACTATACAATGAAGATAAGAACAACACCAGAGCGATTTTCTTTGATATCTGAAAATCTTTTGACAAGGAGTGTGGCATAGGAGTTTGTGTTGTAATCTCTCCGAATATGGGATCTCTGGAAGAGTTTGTACAATCAACAATTATTTTTCTCAGGTAGATCCATCAAGGTAGTTCCTTGTGATTAGCCAGTCTTCCGAAGCTCATGGGATCAATCCAACCCACATATGGTAGCAATGCTCTACTTTTTCGTCTCATCAGATTCTTGTAAAGGTAAAGGCTGACAGAAAATGTCAGCTGTTTCCCGGTTTGGTTTCTGCTATGTAACCTGGGATTATGGAAAGAAGAATCTGCAATATTGTCAGTCCTGACCTGGCAACTTGGATTCAATCACTTTCCCTGTGCCTATTCTAAAAGTATTTTCATGGTTCTGATGAGCTTTGCTCTTTGGTGCTTTGATTTCAAGAATTTAAATGTAGTACTAGATAGTATATAAAAATGGTACCAAAATATCTTTCAGTTGTTATATGCAAGGATGAGTTACTTAGTAAACAGCCTAGACTACCAATGCTTGCACCTATCATAATTCCATAAGGGTAATATTCATTGCAAATGTTTAAGTATGGTAACCCGAATGTATCAATACACAATTTTCTAAAAAAAAAAATCACATTTTCAGCTTTGTTTCAAAAATCAGCAATTATTCGAGTATATACACAACCACAAAATTTCGACTATAATTAAAAAAGAAACAGCTGAAAAAAACAAAAAAAAAAAAACAATTGTTTCTTGAAGCAAGAGAAATATATTCAAAGCAGGTCATAGGATAAAGTTCACCCAATCAAAACAAGAAAATGATAATTCCAATGTGACTTAGGTTTATCGTGTTCAAGACGCGAGATATAACACAATTTTATCAAAACACGTTCACCCAATAACAGGTTGTTAATGCATACAGTTTGATAGTAAAACGGGCACGTTGCTGTATTGGTTCACAGATTTTCAATGGTGTCGTCTAGTGCAGTGTTGTTCAAAGTGGACTACTGGGGTCAACATGCAAAGACTACCCTACTGGTACACGGTTCGATTTCATAGCTTTAATGGCGTTTTTATATCATGTATTGGCATAAGTTGTCGGGTTTGACCAACTCTTGCATAATAATAATAATAATAATAATAATAATAATAATAATAATAATAATAATAATAGCGTTTTCAGTATATACTACTAAATGACGCATTTAATCACCTTGAGGGCATTATTTTAAAAGTGAACCGATAAGAAAGACGTCTTTATCTCTTAAAAGGCGTGGCTTGGCACCTTTGCCGTAGATACCTTTTAGTTTCGAATAGACGGACGATGACAATAATTCTTTTTTTTAAGAGAAAAACCTACTTGGGCCATATTTATTCCAATTCCGTTTTATTAAATATTCAAGAAATTTCTACCTTCTCCTTATTTGGGATATGTGTATTCAGAAACAAAACAATTAATTACTTAAAGTAATTTAAAAATATATAGAACAGTACAGCCCCCCTCTTTAGTCCTAACCAACTTGTCTATTTTAATTAAGGGCAAGAGAGACAAAGGAAAACAACGCATAACATACTTAGTGAGCTTCACTAAATGGCTGGCGGAATAGGGCTTAGGCGAAATAACAGAAATAACATTTATTAAGAGCTACAAAGGACAGGATATTGTGGAGAGCCATGATCGCCTACGTGCTGAGGAGACACGGCACATAAAGAAGTACTTTCTTCCCGTTTTTTTTTAACAAGAGTAGATGTTTATCCCTTGTTTCCTGTTTAGGATTTGGTTTCTCTTTTTCATTCCCTTTCACTCCCAGTAACTCCTTGCATCTTAGTGGCATTATCGCTTTACTTGGGTTGAATTGAAAAAAAAAAAAAAAAATTCCAACGGCTTCTTATAAAATTTAGACCTTATTTCAACAATTTAGATATTTTAAAGTTTAAATGTCGGATTTAGTTGCAAGAAACATGCACAAATGAGTGTAAAAGAAGAAATTAATACTTTTGTGTATTTAAAGCAGATTTTAGTGGTGTTTTATTTTTCATATATTTATTTATTATATCGTTCTAAAATACTAAGGATATAGGTTATATCCATTATTACATGCGGTTCAAATGGCATATAAAAATTTGCCCAAGCGTTAGCGGCCATTTTGAAAAATGTCTACCACGCCTAAAAGAGACCGTGTTTCTAATTACCCAGTATTTAGTTATGTCTCCAATATATCTATCATCAGATTTGCCAAATTTGGAGCTTTTATCATAAAATAGTTAACTGTTATATGTATTCCAGCATCATATTTAATTTTTATTAGTAAAACCTTAAAATATAGAAGTACTAATAGATCTAAAATATAAAAAAATATTAAGTTGTTCTCAAAATAATGTCCGATTTTAGAATAAAATTTTTGTGTTCTAATATATTATTATAACACAAATATATTCTTCTTCGTGTGCCGTGTCCCTTCAGGATGTAGGTGATCATGGCTCTCCACAATATCCTGTCCTTTGTAGCGCTTAATAATTTTTCTCGTTTTCTTATTTCTCGTAAGCTTTGCTCCGCCATCAATTTACCCAAACTCATTCTTCTTTTTCTTCTTCTCCCCCTCCTCCTCCTATGTGCCCTGACCCTTCAGGACGTAGGCGATCAATGCTCTCCACAATTTCCTGCCCTTTGTAGCGCTTAATAAGTTTTGTCTTTTTCTTATTTCTCCTTAACCTTGTTCCGCTATCCATTTACTTTACCTCCTATCTTACTCTTGTGAGTATCAGACTTTCCAAGCTCTCTTTTCTCGTTATGTGACCTAGAAATTTCACCTGTCTCTTCCTGATGTTAAGTGTAAGTTTTCTTTTTTGTTTAAATTTTCTCTAAAACTTACGTCGTTACTCACATAATCCGCCCTTGCTATCCTCAGCATCTTTCTGTAGAACTGCATTTCTGTTGCTTCAAGATATTTTGTCGTTGAGGAAATTGTCCAATACACACTGACATACAGGAGGACATATATCACGTAACAGTTTAGTACTCTTTTCTTTGTTTCTTGCGATTTTTTTCTATTTCTTAATACTTTGCTTAGCTTTTGGAATGCATCTTTTCCTATCCCAATACGCCTTCGGATTTCAGTGCCACATTTTTCGTCTTCTGTTAAAACACTTCCTACATATTTAAATTGTTGTACTTGTTTTATTTCGGTATCTCCAATTTATAATTTGCATATTTGGCTCATCCATTTCCTAACAACCATGTATTTTGTCTTCTTGCAATTGATGTTTAATCCTTTCTTCTCGCTTTCCTTCGCGCCATTCTGTAGGAGTTCTTGTAGTTTCCCTTCTGGGTCCGCCATCAATACTGTGCCATCTGCATATTTTACACAATCCTAATGATTAAAGTGTCCTATTGTTAATTTTATATCAATCTCTTTCAGAATTTAACTTGAAACATTATATACCCCTCAAGAGATGTGTTTACTTTTGGTTTTAATGCTCATCAAAATGCTACCGATATTAACAAGGCATAAGGTGAAGGATCCACTTATGATCGGACGGTACGGCACTTTTCTACAGTGGGGAAACGAGTCTTGAATATCAGTGTGGTAGAGGACGTACATCTGCTACTGACAATCAACATCTGAAAGCACTAACAAACAAAACCACACATCAAAGTGTCAGATAAATGTCTCAGATAATGGGTGACAGCATTTCAACAATATCGGAAAACTGTCAAGGTGAACAATCTAGTTGAATGGGTTCCATCTCTCTTCTGATCATGAGACCCAGATTCGAATCTCACCATTTGTCAAGGAGATAACCTTGATAATATCGGCCTGGGAAGGCGACCTCAGCGTGCAGAAACTGCAGAAAACCATAATACGGGTTGATACAAAACTTGTAATGTAAATTGGGTAAACAAAAGTGTTAGGAATTCGTCGATAGTAGTGCTATCACTAAGTCACAAGTCATTGTGACCGAGTTGTTGAACATACTGGCCTTTTTCAAACTGTTGATCACGCCAGATTATGCGTTATCTCCCAGAAACGGTAACTAAGGTACGCTCAGTATAATTGCAGTATAAAATACAGGTTTGCCCTAGGGTGCAAAGCAAAATGTGACTGAACAGGCACCTGCAATAGGGACTATCTAGGCACATTAGCACACCGAAATACTCGGAAACGAGCTGCCATTCATTACATTACAAGAGCGACTTGGATCTTAATTATGTAACAAGATAATCGTCTTTCGAATGTCTAAAAAACATTTAATTTTTATATTCCGTTTTATTTCTATAGACAAACATGGAAGAGCCAAGGATTGAAAGCCGTGTTGATCATCTGTGCCATGTACAATGCCGCCTGCAGCGTGGGTTACGCAAATTCACTGGCAGTTCTCTACTATGAGATTGTAACTTATTTTCAAGTCTCCAAAGATATAGCGACATTAGGGCCGGGACTATGTACGGCCATATCCGAAGGAGCTGGTAAGTAATGTAAACCTCTCTAACTTCAAAACATATTCGTGATGTACTCATTAAAGAATTAACTCACAATTTGAGTACACATTAAAGAGATAACTCTCAATCAATGTACTCATTAAAGAGTTGATTCTCAATGAATGTATCCTTTAAAGAGTTAGCTCACAATTGTTTGCAAAACAAACTGAATGATGATTGAACCCTACATTCCTCACCTTAGCAAATTTATATAAATAATTGTGCGTGTGTGCTTGCTTGTGCGTGCGTGTATGTGTGTGTGTGCGTGTGCGTGCGTGTGTTTCGTTGAATAAGACTGACAGTTTAATCCAGGTGTTGTCTTTTCAGAATTCAATGAATGTGAAACCTTCGACTAAACTATTAGCCGTTTTCTTTTGTCATCTTTTGTTTTACTTCTGTAATAAGTTCAGAAAAAGAAAAGACTTGTTCGCATAAAAGAAAAAATCATAATAAAGCATTAAACAAGGCTTCCTTTACAGTTTCGTTCAACGAAGCATGAATTAAAGATGGGTTGCTGCCCAAATACCCAAAACCATTGAATTCTTACCGGATATTATAGTTGTTCTTCACACAAGACAAAATAACAATGCAGTGTGCTTAAGATTAAGTTAGGTGATCGGAACGAGAACCGGTGTTTCAACATGATATAGCCGTTGAAACGCAAAAAACATTTGAATAGTTTCAACCAGCCTCGGTGGACACTAGGAAAAAATCGTTCTGTTCTTTAGTAACTTGAACATTTCAACGCGATATGGTTCTCTAGTGGATGTGCGGTTGGTGTGATGAATAGTGTCTCAGAGTTAGAAATCTGAGACCCGAGTTGGAATTCCAGTCAGGTTCGTTACATTCACTTGCGCCACAAATACCTTTGGGAAAGTTGTGAATCTACCTCCCCGAGATATGGGTTAAATAGTGGGATATGTATCTGGAAAACCGTTGTTGTTCTAAAAAGATTGTTAATTTGATATTCACTCGCTAAAATAAAGAATTAATTTTACAATCCAAAAAGTATATTTCGGTTTTAAATAACCCGCAAAAGGTTGACAAGCCGTAAAAAATGAATCAATCAATCGAGCTCTCTAGTTTTAGATGGCAACCACTCTAGAAGAAGAAAAACCGATTGGGCATGGAGTCTGGTAAGTTCACCGGATAAAAAACTATTAACTATGGAAACCACAGCAGTGACACCTAGCGAGATGACATTGTAATTTGCTTCTCTTCAGAATATTTTAATGTAATACGACGGTGTACACATAGTATTATCGAAATATTTCCGGAACTTTTTCTAAAAATATATATACTTACTCCAGTGAATATTATGGGTTGTTTAGTGAGGGTTTGAACTCATCAGTTCAGGGATTTTATCCATATTTTCTGCTGTTTTTGTGGTCATCGGTCATCCTGAACACTGAACACTGGCCTTGAAACTTCACTCAAATCCAAAAGAATATTTGGCAAAACAGTAACAAAGAAATTAGCGGGTTTCGGCAGCAGATTTGTCGTGCCTCGCAGTAAAACTATAATTCGTCAACCGTCGTAAAAATCACAGAGGCGTCGAATTTCAAAGTTCGTCTTTAATTCACGTGAATGACTGTTAAAGAACTTTACGACTATCAAAGCCTATAAAAATCACTTTTCTTCCTAATCAGACGCTGATGTTTTTCATCGTTTGATCTCGTTTGTTTTTAGTAAGTGATCTCAGGGAATTCAAACTATATTCAAAGTACTTGTGATAATCGTAATTCGATTAAACTTCGTGGACGAAATACACTTCGTGTGCTTTTTTTTGTACAGGATTTGTACTGTCCGCGTGAATTTTTGTATAGCATTTGAACGCCCTATTTCAAATATGGCAGGATATATAATTTAGTTCGTAATTTTCTTTTTATATATGGTCTTCATTGTTCTTTCTTGTTTTTATAGGATAAATTAAAATAAAAAGAGATTTATTTGGAAAAACCGAATTAGAGGTCCAATCACAAAATAGGGGCTCTCCCCCCGACTCCCAATTCTCCCGGAAGGATTGGCAGAGGAGGAGATGGGGCGGGGGTCCCATCAGAATAGATGCTGCGGTTGTAGTATCTGTCCCGCGCCGGAGGCCTTCTCTTCTCATTTGCGTTCCCTCCACCGTTGCTTAACATCTGTTACGTAGCGGTAGTATGACCGGCTATGACTAGCTTAGACAAGATCTGACCAGCTTAGACCAGCGGACCGACTGGAAACAGTCAGGTCCCCGCGTTTAAAACCCACCTTGTGTGACAACTTGATTCAGTGAGAAGTTAAGGTAAATCTCGGGCCAGTCAGAAAATATGAATTCACAAGTTTCAAAAATTCAAATATGTAAAAATAGGTTTCATTTCCTTTTAAGTCTGATCTTGTAAAACATTTTATGATCAGTCTAACTCCTTTCAAATTGATTTTTTTTTTCAAATTGCAAACAAACAAGTTTACAATGATCTTTGGATACGATTCTACCACAGTATCTGTCTATAATTCTGAGATGAGGTATTATGTACACTATTTACATTATTTGTATTATTGTTCTCATATTTGTCGCCATATTTATCACAACGTTTTGGCCGTTGTACGCACCGGCTTTCTTCGGGTGGTTGGAATGTCGAACTTAACCCTTTATTTTGCTCGCTGGGGTAGACTGTTCTAGTTCCACGTACCATGTTTAATGGATGTCAGTTATCTCCTGTTAATTCCCCTCTCCAAGTTCTCCACCGCCTTAACCAGGTATTCAACTTGTGATGATGATCATCATCACACATACATACATACCTATACAAATTCAAATTTCAATAACAATCATTCATTGGATAGAAATCAACGTTGCTATCTTATGCGACAATTTTGAAATCGCTATATTTTCGTATAGATTTTGTGCACTTTTGGGAGAATTGGCTCCCAGAAGTCTCCCCAAAACCCATGCACTGATTTGTTAGTATCAACCAATCAGATTCTCTGCATATGGAGAATGATTTTTCCCGAGCAGCACTCCTGATCCAATGATCACCTATAAATAACAAACACGAGTTTACCTCTCTCTCTTTCTTCTCTATTCTTGCTGCAAAATGTTGTCCCGGAGAATTGTCGTCTTGACCTTACGGTCAGACGTTAAAGAACATTTCCAGCATACACGTACCTACGAATATTATTCACTACGAACATTCACTAATACGAACGTTCACCCACACACAAACACAATGTTAATTGACTATGTACTTTGTAAATGTTTTGTTTAATACATATATTTGTTTATATATATATCGGTCTTGTTTGTTTGTCTTCCTTATCTTCAGTTGGACTTAATCCAAGTCCAACACTCTATTGTAGCTGGACCTTCTAGCAGGAAATATAAACACATGAGTTTTCTTTACATCTTCATCCCCCTGGTCCTCTACAAGCTCACACTCTTTGGGTCCTGTCACTGGCTCTAACTAACGCCTTTATCCACTGTGCCATATGTCCTCAAGGATAAAGGCGTTAGTTAGATCCAGTGACAGGACCCAAAGAGAGTGAGTTCAAGGCAGTGGAGAACTTGGAGAGGGAAATTAACAGGAGATAACTGATAATTGACATCCATTAAACATGGCACGTGGAACTAGAACAGTCTACCCCAGTGAGCGAAATAAAGGGTTCAGTTCGACTTTCCAACCACCTGAAGAAGGCCGGAGCGTACAACGGCCGAGCCTTTGTAATAAATATGGCTACAAAGATGAGGACAATAATCCGAATAATGTAAATAGTAATTCTACCATAGTTATTACAAACAATCTTTATGGTTATGTGCTTATAATTCATACAAATATTATGACTTAAACCAGAAACTCCTTGTAGTTACTTGACAGAGATATTCAGAAAGTTACTTAACTGATTTAAAAAAAAAAATTAACTTGCCACTTGCTAAATATTAAAGATAAACATTGTGTTGGGTGTACAAACGCCCCACGGTACATACGGAGGTTTAACGAAAGAATTAACTAATACAAGTTATTTCCCTTAGTATGAACAGTGGAATTAGAAAACCTTTTCCCCTGTGGATTTAATGAAGATTTCCGTCCGATTATGACATATATCTGAAGAAAGTCGGCGGATACAACGGGCAAAACGTTGTGACTATAATAAAATAAAGAAAACAATTCGAAAAAATCAATGTGCAATAATTACTGATCATTGGTCGGAAATGGACGGAATAACCCGAATCAGAGTGAAAGTGAGGTTTTGAAGTTCCATGGAGTGAATTGAAGAGTTCAAAGTTATTTCTTCAAAATTATCATTGCTGTTTTCTAAACTGGACCAGTTATCTCTTTAGTTTTGGGCTCTTCGGTCCAATTAGCCCTCTGCAAGAACTAGCTTAAAATTCCGCATGGAGTGCGACTTTTTAAACTAGTTATATTATAAAAGAGCTAATTCTTTGTCAGTCATACAATGTGTGCGACATTGCATGCGCTTAAATAATGTATGTCCGCGGGCACCTCGAGGCGGTGTAATGGTTAGCAAGCTTGGTTCGCTGGAACAATTACGACTCAGTAGTGAGTTCGATCCTCACTGGGTGCTCCCTAATTTCGGCCTTGTGCCACATCTAAGCTACGCTTGCAAAATCACTATAAACGTATGCCTGTGATGCGTATGAGTGAATTATATGATGATTGTCTTTATTTTATTTCCTAAAATGCACTTTTTTAAAAGTAGAAGTTTCTATTTACTATAAGGAAAGGCTGGAATTCACTAACACTACTTAAATACGCTGGTCCATTCATAAAAAATAGGGGAACTTTTTTTGTCAAATAATTTATTGAGATTAGCATTCTTTAGACCTTTGAGTCGCAGCATTTGTCAGATTGAAAAAATATTGACTTTTAAAAATTTTTTCTAATCAACTCACCCCAAGCTAGGCGATAATGCCACTAAAACGCAAGGGGCTACTGATAGTAAAAGAGAATGAAAAGACTTTAGAAGGAATCGGAAACAAAATCCTAAATACGAAACGAGGGATAAACCTTTACTCCTGTTCAAAAGAGCAGGTAGAGGTACGAACCGGGTGGAAAATAAACCTATGGTTATTGATTTACAAGGCGAGGTCCTGTTCATAATAGCAGTGCGGTGTAAAATCGACCCCTGATTATGAAGATTTATCGGCACTCTTTTATCGAAGCGTTTTGCAAGAAAGTGTGTTCAGTGGATGTTCGAATATGTATTAGAAAAGAAGAGCTGTCTGTCCGTTACACACTGTCTTTGTGTGACTTTGCATGTGTGTATATAATGCATATGCGTATGCCTGTTGTATGTGAGTGATTACATCTGCTTGTTTTTTGATTCATCAATTTTCTACGACTTATCAACCCTTTATCGGTTATTTAAAGCCAGAAAATATTTTTAGATTGTAAGATTTTTTTTTATTTTAGATAATAATGATTTAGTGATGCAATTTTAATTTTTTAACTGTTCCCTCTTCACCCGGACACAAATCCCAAATGCTGGATGTTCAATCACCAGATGAAGGTAAGATTTTCATTCCTGGGATCATCCTGATTCCAAAATGGTATTATTTGTCTATATAGAGCAAGTGTGGCGCGTGTTAGAGGTTTCAGAGACACGGACAGACATACAGAATTCGCCGTTTGTTTATTTAGATGAATTTCTATTGTCTGATTATATTTTAAATTTTCTTTTTTTTTTTTTTTTTTTTTTACCTCTCGTCTTTTTAGGTATGGTGTGCACAGCCATGGTTAACAAAATAGGGACACGCTACACGATGCTCATTGGCGGCATTCTCGAGATGCTGGGTTTGCTGATTAGTTCTTTTGTCACGAATCCTTTGCATTTGATTGGATCGCTTGGTGTGCTCACAGGTAAGTGACAACGTCACATGATGGATAGAAAACGCTCGATGTTCTTTTGAGAAAGTCCTTAGAACTAAAAACTGTAGCATCATATTTAGAGGCGGTATTCTCAAGTTGGGCGTTTTAATGGATGGAGAGAGAAATCCCTTTACAAACAGGATAATATCTCTGGGATTTGTTTGTAAGCACAGATATTTGTCGATACGTAATAAAAGTGTTCCCTTAGATTTATGTGTAAGATGAAAATGCTCGGTATAATAAACATATTTGTTTTATTATTGTAATTTATTCGTGATAATGCCTTGATACTGCATAAGGAAAATACACTAAAAAAATATTCAACTCTACCGAGTGACATAAAAATTTACTTTTGTTTATACATTTCTTTACATGGATATTCTCTCACCAACGGAGCTTGTTGGTTTTTTTCTAATACCTTCTTATGCCTATTTTATACATTTTTACCTGTTGCCGCTCAACATAAACAATTCACGTTACTACTACTTCAATCAAGTGCCATGCGTGATACACGCGTAGACGATCATGTATCTTTCGATACATGACTAACGAGGCAGATTTTTTCCGCAGTAGGTGCCATTTTTTCTACGGTAGACCAGTTGGCATCCAACACGGTCTACTCTGCTATTTACCCATAGCTGGGGGAGGAGAAGAAGAGGATTCATTCCTTTTTAAAAGGTATTAGCACGTAAGGGAATATAATGGATTCGACTGGAATTCGAACTCGGCTCTCCGATTCCTCAACACGAGCCACTATCCATTACTATCCACTGTGCCTCCTCTTTCCACCGTGCCTCCTCTTCTAATAATAATAATAATAATTTATATTTACAATATGGATAAAGAGATATCCATAATCGAGATGTGCTAGCAAATAAACTGTAAGCAAAGAACTTACGTTTACATCTAGCCAATTCAACTTTGACCTGATTAAACCTTGCCACCAATCTATTATTTAAATTAATAAAGTCTATGTCAGTCAGTCAGTTATGTGCCATGTGTGATACACGCTTAGGCGATCATGTATCTTTCATTACATGACTGACGAGGCGGATTTTTTCCTGCAGTAGGTTGCCATTTCTTTCTGCCAGTTGCCATCCAAGGCTATAGAACACAGTCTTTCCTGCTATTTACCTATAGCTGGGGGAGGAGAAAAGGATTCATACCTTTCTCAAGGATATATAAGTGAATAGAATGGATTCGACTGGGCACCCAGTGAGGGTCGAACTCATTAATCAGTTATAATTGTTCTAGTGAGACAAACTTGCTAACCATTACACAACATCGTAGCTTTGATGTGGCACAAGGCCGAAAGTATGGGGCATCCAATGAGACCAAGTTTTAATAGATAAGTAAAGTTACAGATTAATTTCTTATTATAGAAACTACAGCTTATTGTTCGTATTTCCGAGCACTTTCATCACCAAATAATCTCAACAAATCCCCGGAGACCATAAACTGAGCTAATCCCTTAGAAGATAACGTTATGCTTTGATCTGTTCAGACTAGTGCCCTCATCTTGTCTGCAGCATTCGGTAACCATCTACAGATTTGAGCCAGATCATTTATTCAATCTTCTGAGACAACGGTCTAGTACAGGCATGGGCAACCTTTTTTAAACAATGGGTCACATGAGGTACAGTATATCATCAGGCGGACCTCACCGCTAAAAGAATTAAGGTATTTTGTTTTATTAAAGATACCTCAACCATTTTCCCAACAAAAGCATCTGCCGTAGAAATGGGGAAAAGTTGACTGTTTTCTTTGGAGTAAAGATTCTTTGTATAATTAAAAAGATGGAAGTCTCGCTATAATGCATAATTAAAATGTGAATATCTGAGTAACTAAATGTCCCAGGCAAACGAAATTAAATAGACTTCATGTTGAACAATAAAAGATTTATTTCTCAAAATTCGAACATGGTATTCAAAGGGATGTAGATTTTATAACCGATTTTACAAAGCTTCACAATATGCGCACTACCAGTGATACGACACACGTCAAGCTGATAGACCAGCTCCTGCCAAACACACTGTAGCATGTCTTGCGTAACATTCTCCAGCGCCTCATGAATTCTCTGTTTAAGTTCCTCTAGGCTTTATAGGAAGAGGGGGATATAGACCTGTCCTTTCACATAGCCCGATAGCAAAAAATCACAAGATGTCATGTCAGGAGAACGTGGTGGCCATTTCAACAGCACATCCATCTTCCTGATAGATTCTCAATGAGATAAGCCCGCACTGATTTGCTTTGCCTGGTCTTGATGCTTGTGTATTATATTCTGCTCCACCTTCACGATGTTCTTATCCCAATGCACCGAACCTCACTCAGGATCCATTCCGGAATGTTATATGCACAAATTTGATATCTGGGCGATTGCTCTCCAAGCGCCTGTCAGTTAAGATGGTCATTCTCGACTACAGACGGTGATACCACTTTTCTGCGCACTCGAGGCTACGCTTCCTGCATATTTCCAATGTATTATTATTATTATTATTATTATTATTATTATTAAAGAAATTTAGACAAATCCGATTGATTCGCATTTTAGGTGCTACTGTAGATTCACTCAAATATGGTGGGTAAATAGGGACAAAATCAAAATATCTTTTCCAAAAATCGATTTTTCATTGAAACATTTCAACATTCCAGGAGCTTGATATTGTCGGAGTGTCATATCGATAAAATCTCTTTTGTGATATTTTGGGGGAAGATTAACGTTACTTCATGACGCCGCCCATCCTCTTTCTAAATAACATGTGACAGGCTGCATTGAGTTACATGGTACCAGCAGCAAAGAGTATTCTACGACCTGACCTACTGGAAAAGTAGAGTCAATCTACATTATAAACCTACACCTGGTTTGCAATCAAAGTTGTCTGCCTCCTAGACTAGTCGTAAACCAAGGCTAGAGAACCCAGTTGACCCTACTATTTTACGCATAGCTGGATAGAGATAAACAAGAAACTTAGTCTTTCTGGTTATTTACCCTTAAATGGAAGGGGGATTGGATTCATGTCTTTCCCATTTCATTAATATGAAGTGAATGGATACTGCCTCAGTCAGAGTTTGAATTGTTTTTCATGCCATTAACCGCTAGGCTACCCACACCTCCACTAAATTAGAAACTAATTACTTTGTACCATATTAAGCTATACATTATAAATACCATATAATGTAGGTATACGATGGTCTAAGAAAAGTTTTTATCCAGGAGAAATAAACTACACCCAATTTCAAAATTTAATTGCGTAATCCCAACTCAACATAAATAAACAGTATTTAGAACTAGTATGGAGTAGGTCCTCCATTTGCTAGTTTCAGTGCTTCTATTCAATTTTTCATGGATTTGATCAAATTATCAACAATCGTCTGAGCCATATTTTGCCACTCCTTTAGCAATGTTTCTTTAAATTTCTGACGTGATTTTGGGTTCATGCTCTTGAAGTTTTCTGTCAAGGGGCTCCCAGACGTGCTCTATTGGATTCATGTCAAGATTTGGGGATACTCTTGGCAGTGACTTGATTCCTTGCGATTCCTTCCAGGCTTTTGCTACTTTCCTCAGATGACATGGCACTCCATCTTCTTGAAAAAGATAGACATTCTTGTCAATCTGATTGGTTTCAAATAGTGGGAGTAGTCCTTTCTCTAATATTTGACAGTATTTTGGACCATTCAACCGCTCGTCAACAAGAATCAGTTCAGATTTCCCTCCAAACCAGACAGCGCTCCACACCATTACTCCAATCCCTCCATGTTTCACGGTCGCCTGTAGACATTCAGTGTTCCAAGTTTCATTCTGATTTCTTCAAATATAAACCTGTCTCGAATTAGAATATTGGCAGAATTTACTTTCATCTGACCAAATTACAGACTGATAAAATTCATAATTTTTGCTCTCGAATTCTCTCACCCAGTCCATACGCCTGTTCCCGTTACCCTCTGAAATCAAGGGCTTCTTTCTTGCAACTCTTCTTTGATAGCCTAGCTCTTTCAGAGTCTTTCTCACCGCATATGGCGACATTTCCATGCTGTTGGCGACATGTTTGACGCTCTGACGACGGTTTCTGATGACTTCTTTTTTCAGTGCCCTTTTCGTTCGCTCAGACACGATGCTTGATCTTCCTGAAAGTTGTTCCACACGACAATGGCCTTCTTCGTTAAATTTCTTGAAAATATTATCAACCGTTTGATGATTAACCTGGAAAAACATAGAAATTTCTCTATTTGCCACACTGATGCTATCATATTATTTGCCCTTGTTGAAATTCACTAATTTCCTTACTTCCACGAACTTTCATTGCAAGATATAAGTTAACTATTGTACATAGATGAGAGTAGCTTGATACTAACACGGTAATGTCTGAAAAAAAAGAAGAGACTTCATTAAACAATCCAAAATTATTGCAATCAAGTGTGGCTAAAAACTTATCATAGCCCACTATAGGCGTATTTCAGGCTAGAAAACCATTCTATATTTTATAAAAGTTAAATTGACTTCGAATAAGTAGGGCTGTGAACTGGCAGGCGAGGTGAGTATGTGGCATTCGACCAGAGGTCTACTCGCCCACGTTGTGATTATTGATCTGAGTAGACCTTCCTCCTAATAAAATTATCTCCCCACTACGTCGTTAAAGGTTGGTTGAAACTATTCAAATGTTTTCTGCATCTCAGACCCTCCAAAGTACGAAAGACAACGTGTCTAAACTATTGTTATACACTTTTATTTAATATTTTACAGTCCCAAATGACGAAAGACTTTCTCAACAGCGTATTAATGACCTAGCTTTGCCATTATCTTATCTCTTTCTTCTGCTTTCTGCACAAGTACTTGACTTTTTTTTTTTTTTTTTTTTTGCAAGGAAAAATTCTTATCACCCAACTATAATTACATCTTTGGGTATTAAGTGGTCAGAGATATTACCTGAATTATTCCTAGTCAGGCGAAGTAAAACAGTCGAGGTGACTGAATGGCTGGTCGGAAGGCAGCAGTTCGTCTTGGCTTATTCACTTCAGTCTATAAGTATATAAGTGAATGGGCACCCAGTGAGGGTCGAACTCATTAATCAGTTATAATTGTTCTAGTGAGACAAACTTGCTAACCATTACACAACATCGTAGCTTTGATGTGGCACAAGGCCGAAAGTATGGGGCATCCAATGAGACCAAGTTTTAATAGATAAGTAAAGTTACAGATTAATTTCTTATTATAGAAACTACAGCTTATTGTTCGTATTTCCGAGCACTTTCATCACCAAATAATCTCAACAAATCCCCGGAGACCATAAACTGAGCTAATCCCTTAGAAGATAACGTTATGCTTTGATCTGTTCAGACTAGTGCCCTCATCTTGTCTGCAGCATTCGGTAACCATCTACAGATTTGAGCCAGATCATTTATTCAATCTTCTGAGACAACGGTCTAGTACAGGCATGGGCAACCTTTTTTAAACAATGGGTCACATGAGGTACAGTATATCATCAGGCGGACCTCACCGCTAAAAGAATTAAGGTATTTTGTTTTATTAAAGATACCTCAACCATTTTCCCAACAAAAGCATCTGCCGTAGAAATGGGGAAAAGTTTACTGTTTTCTTTGGAGTAAAGATTCTTTGTATAATTAAAAAACATGAAAGTCTCGTATAATACATAATTAAAATGTGAATATCTGAGTAACTAAATGTCCCAGGCAAACGAAATTAAATAGACTTCATGTTGAATAATAAAAGATTTTTATTTCTCAAATCTCGAAGAAGATATTCAAAGAGATGTAGATTTTATAACCGATTTCACAAATGTTCAATATGCGCACCACCAGTTTGAACCACAGAACTGACTGAATGGCTGTTCGGAAGGCAGCATTTCGGTTAGGCTATTTACTTAGGTTTAGGACAACTGTGACGTTCCGTCTCTTTGATACACCAGTGGAAGTATAATACATCACGTAATGAGTCCCTGTATTTATGGAGAACCCGTTCCTTTCAGGTGATCAGTTACAAACTGCTTTTAACAGGATCAGAGGAAGGATTTTAATGATTTCGTTCTCCGGTCACATACGTCAGTGTCAGTAGAATTTTTGACTGGGTATTGAACTCACACTCTTTGGGTCTGTCACTGGATCTAACCAACGCCTTTATCCAAAGAGTGTGAGTTCAATACCCGGTTAAGGCAGTGGAGAACTTTCAGAGGGAAAATTAGCAGGAGATAACTGATAACTGACATCCATCAAACATGGCACGTGGAACTAGAACAGTCTACCCCAGTGGTCGAAATAAAGGGTTCATTTCGAAATTCCAACCTCCTGAAGAAGGCCGGAGCGTACAACGGCCGAAACGTTGTGATAAATATGTTAACAAAGATGAGGACAATAGTCCGAATAATGTAAATACTGTACATAATACCTCATCTCAGAAATATAGACAGACTCCAAATTTGTAAATAGTTTTAAATCAATTTAAAGGAATATTATGGTGTTTTATGTATTTATTTTATTTTTTTCTATTATTTTTTTATTTTATTTTTTAATTTTTTTAAACGATAAAAATGTGATACTAGGGTTGAGTTTAAGTCTCTCCCACCCCATTAAAAAGGCACAAATAAAATCAAAACGGCAAATAAGACACTATGCCATACTTAGGAAAAAGGGTTAAATTTCGGAACGTTAGATTACCTCCTCGGTTATCCATTGAAACTGCTATCCACCGAAAAAAGAAAAGAAGCCAGTCCTCACCGTGGACCATTTAAAAGATAGTTCGTGCAGTGGATTGGTTGTTACAAACATCCAATCGGGTGTGCAGAAAATGTCTAATTCATTAAAAGACCAGAGTAGCTGTTAGCGTTTGACTAAAAGGTGGAGGGGGTCAGAGATTGATTGGGTCGACTTGGTGATGGGGAGTATAATGTTGAAAGGCCCGAAACTCCCTGATGAATTAAGTCAAATTATATCACTGACGACCCCCTCCGGCACCTACTTAAGAGCGTTTTTTTTAATTATACTCACTGAGTAGTGAGTTCGATCCTCACTGGGTGCCCCATCCTTTCGGCCTTGTGCTGCATCTAAGCTACGCTTGGAAAATAATTATAAGTCATAACTGATGGATAGTATTAAAAATAAAATTCCTTTTACTGGTTTCAGACCATGACCCCAACTAACTGCATTAGTTGGTCTACCTCATTTTGTCAATTTAGTGGCGAGTGAGGGGTGCTTCTTGTTTAGATTGTTAGTTGAAAACCTATTAAGTGATGAGTTCAAACCCGCATAATTACAGATGTCACTTCAATTTATTATAATTAAATACTTTTCTCATATCCTTTACTATACCCAGACATCATAATTAATGCCAATTTGCCTTCCTTATGCGGCAGTCACGCTACCAAGATTTCTTTATGAATGTGCAGGTAGAGCACTGGTTATCGGCGTTGTATGTTCAATCGTCAATCCGAGATCAAATTCCGGCCTACTGTGTTTCGTTCTCTTTAATACGCGCCATACCCTTTGGAAAGGAAGAAAATCATCTCTTCTCCCCTAGCTACGGGTTAAATAGTAGATTAGACTAAATTTTGGGGAGGCAGCTAGTCTCGGAGAAATAAACCTTTGAATTCAAAACCGTGGAGAAAGCAATAGGAAACCCTACCACTATCTTTCCCAAGACGTCATGGCATTTCAAATTTGATAAAGCAACGGGAGTCTGCCTTCTGAAAGGACATGGCCTTTAAAGAAATAGTGTGAGTGGAGTATTTAAGCATATTAAGTACTTCTATTAAAGAGACTTTCGTTAATCTCCTTTGCGGATTTAATAGTATGTTTTAATATTATTATTATTATTATTTATTTGCTTTTGTTGCCTCAATCTTAACTATTTTTATCTATGTTCACACACACGCTAAATGTACGTTACCATTGCCGAATGCATGCTTGCATTATGCATGTCCATATAATGACCACAAGCCAATCACTCTTTCTTGCTTTCTTTCTTTCTTGCTTGCTTGCTTTCTTTCTTGCTTTCTTTCTTTCTTTCGTTCTTGCTTTCTTTCTTTCTTGCTTTCTTTCTTTCTTTCTTGCTTTCTTTCTTTTTTTCTTGCTTTCTTTCTTTCTTTCTTTCTTCCTTTCTTTCTTTCTTTCTTGCTTGCTTTCTTTCTTGCTTTCTTTCTTTCTTTCGTTATTGCTTTCTTTCTTTCTTGCTTTCTTTCTTTCTTTCTTGCTTTCTTTCTTTCTTGCTTTCTTTCTTTTTTTCTTGCTTTCTTTCTTTCTTTCTTTCTTGCTTTCTTTCTTTCTTGCTTGCTTTCTTTCTTGCTTGCTTGCTTTCTTGCTTTCTTTCTTTCTTGCTTGCTTTCTTTCTTTCTTTCTTTCTTTCTTGCTTTCTTTCTTTCCTTCTTTCTTTCTCTCGCTCGCTCGCTTGCTCTCTTTCACTCTCTCTCTCTCTCTGTCAGTTTCTATCGCTCTAGCTCGCTCTCTGTCACTCTCTCTCGCTCTCTCTCTGTCGCTCGCTTTCTGTCACTCTCTCTCTCTCTGTCAGTCTCTCTCTCGCTCTGTCTCTGTCACTCTCTCGCTCGCTCTCTGTCATTCTCTCTCTCTCTCTGTCACTCTCTCGCTCTCTGTCACTCTCTCTCTCTCTCTCTGTCACTCTCTCGCTCGCTCGTTCTCTGTCACTCTCTCTGTCTCTCCACAGGTTTTGGTGCATGTCTGTCTTACGTGTCTATTTTCATCGCCATTGGTCAACACTTTGAGAATGTTAGAATCCCAAACGCCTTGGTCAGTGTAGGCTTCACTTGCGGTATCTTCGGTTTTTCCCAGATGATGCAGACGCTTACAAGTATATACACCTGGCGTGGGTCATTGCTGATCATCTCTGGTGTGCTCTTCAACATCTGCCTGGCTTCAATGATTCTAACCAACGACCATAAGACGGTCAGTAAATACTAATAAACCAATACCAATTCCATACTTCTCGCTCTGATCACAGCTGTCATTATTATAACTGCTACAAATCAAAGCCCCATAAAACAACGTTTAAAATAGCACATTTTAATGACACCACCTTAAAAGTACCGCGCTTTAGCGATATAACCTTTAAAATACCCCACTTTAAAATAACCCTTTAAAATAATGCAACCTTTAAAATAAGCCGCTTTACTTATACAACCTTTAAAATACACCTTTTGGTGATACAACCTTTAAAATATCCCGCTTTAGTGATACAACCTTTAAATGGTCATCTTTGGTGATACAATCTTTAAGAGACACCTCTTTACTGATACAACCTTTAAAATACCACGCTTTATTGATACAACCTTTAAAATATCCCGCTTTAGCGATACAACCTTTAAAAGACACCTCTTTATTGATACAACCTTTAAAATACCACGCTTTATTGATACAACCTTTAAAATATCCTGCTTTAGCGATACAACCTTTAAAAGACACCTCTTTATTGATACAACCTTTAAAATACCACGCTTTATTGATACAACGTTTAAAAGACACCACTTTAGTGATTCAACCTTTAAAATGCCCCTCTTTAGGAATACAACATTTAAAAGACACCTCTTTAGTGGTAAATCCTTTAAAATAGGCCTTTTAGTAACACAACCTTTAAAATTTAGTGATACAATCTTAAAAATACTTTGCCCTAGAGATAGAATTTTTAAAATACCCCGTTTTTGTGATACAACGTTTAAAATGTTATGATTTATTATCATAAATAATGTCTGGTTAGCATTGAAAATAGAAATAGGTGAAATTGTGAACTTATAAAGCAAATTTAAAATAATGCTTATCTAAATTAATAAATGTTACAAAACATTTCTATTTTGCGTTTTATCATCGGAACCTTTAGAAGTTCTTAGCCTTTAAAATGTTATTTATATTCTCTTTAAAGTAGCATACGTTAAAATATTTAATAGTAATGAACTGAAAGAAAATATATACTTATTTTTCGACTCAGAGTTTCGCAAAAAGTGTATGCACTCGTCAAGCATTTAGATACTGAATTTATCTACAAATATCATATAATTCCTAAAAGGTGTTACATAAATTTTTATAAAAGTGCATTAATTTTTGCGTCAAATTATTTTAAATGTTTTCTTTCGTAAACGTTTAATATAATCAAAACATTTTATATAATGAAAAAGTTTAATGTGTGCACAGAATCATAACTATGTCTATAGATTTTAGAATCTTTGAATCTATAAAAATTGATGTAAGTGAGATTATGGATTTGACTTATCGATAAAATTATTCACGATATTGAAACGTGTATATTTCCAAATCTCTCTCTCTCTCTCTCTCTCTCTCTCTATATATATATATATATATATATATATATATATATATATATGTGTGTGTGTGTGTGTGTGTGTGTGTGTGTGTAAAAAAACACCGTGGGTAAGTAATCCAAGTAGATCCTATTAATATAAAATATTAAAACTGATCCACAAAAGAGAGCTCAATATACATTTTATTATAGAGCATATAAGTTAATTGCAATTAATGAGATCCAAACAATTTACCTCATACAGATGATCATTTCATCCATGGGAAAGTAGTTTTTCCTTGACATTTGCTTAAATGAATAAAATCCCACCTTTCTTCACAGGAAATTTGAAAGCCAAAGGAAGGAAAGAAGGAAAAAAGAAAAAGGAAATAATAAAAGGAGAGGTAGTAAGAATGGACAAAAATGTCTCTAAAATGTTTTATGGTCTCCTTTTGTTCATTCTTCTTCCTTGCACAGGTATTGATAGGTTATATTTATGTCCGTGTTCATTTTCAACCGTCGCTACTAGCTGTACCCGACTCCACCACAACCACCTTAGGTCTCCTAACCCTCTTTATCTATATAACTCCCTCCTCTATTATAGGCCAATTCTCTTTTTATTCTTTCCTTTTTCTTTTTTCCTTCTTCCCTTCTGTATGAGTTAAATTGTTTGGATCTCATTAATTGCAATTCACACACACAGAGACACTCACACACAAACACACACACACACACACACACATATATATATATATATAGATAGATAGATAGATAGATAGATAGTCTGTCTAATATATATAGTCTAATATATATAGTTTTATTGTTGCATGATTTTAATCATACTAACGCGTTCGTCGGGAGCGGGGCGTATTCAACACTAGATAATTTTGCGGTAATACGCGCTTAAAGGCAGTTTTGATCAACATTTCTTTTCATGGTTAGCCGTAAGGAATTGTAAATGTAGCACTTACCTTACACTTAAGTAAAATAATAACAATAATAATATTTATTAAGAATTTATTACAGGAAATATCAAGTTTAACGGAAACATTGTCGACAATTATGGATTTAGTTTCATAACAAATAAGTAAAATAATATGAATTTTGACGCCATATTCGATTTGTTGTTAGGTATTTTTCATTTTCTCCTTTGTTACTGACAGCATTTTAGAATACTTTGGCTGCAATGCTAAGTTTCCTAAGTTGACTTGTTTTAGTTGGTTTTGTTTTACGGCATATCAACCTCAATGGGTTATTTAATGCCGACAATTTTTATTGCTGGTTTTATTTTTTACCTCCAAAAATGTATAGCTGGTAATTTTATTTTTTCAAAAATTTATTGCTGATAATAATTTTTTACAAATTATTTCTTGTATTAAAACCTATTTTCATAGGATTTTGACCCCAGTTTGGAAGTTAACTATTTGCCCATAGTTGGGATCCTAACAGATTCATCCCGGGTCAGGGTGGACCTGGGAACACCAGCAATTAAGAGGTGGTTCCACGTTCCTCAAAACCTCCTGGTCAGAGGCCTTGCTGTTGGGTGTAGTTTATAGGACGCGGGTGTAGTTTATCGTCATACCCAGGACAGTCCTAAGTTGAACAAACTTGAGCTATTTCGTTTACGCTTTGTTACCTCTCTTTTTCATTGTTGTTTTAGATCGCTTTCTTCCAGTCATTTTGATGGACAATAACGAAATTCTGAAATTTGAAATGATCCTATTCCATTTCAAAAATAAAGCCTAGAAAAAGAAATATTTTAAATTAATGTACGACGAAAAGTAAACTGCTTTTAACAAAAAATCTTAATGATTTCATTGTAATTATGTAACAATAATGTAATGATATTCCGCAAACGAATCTACGGTTTATGTTACCTCATCTGATTGCATAATTACGAACTATAAACTTAAATTGAGCTTGAAATATTGTGTAATCGGCTCTAATATGTTGTAAAGTATTTGGATATGATATAATAAATAATTTGCAGTGAAAAAAAAAGCAATTTTTGATTTTTTGTTAAATACGCCCCTCCTCCGCCGAACGCGTTATATATTCTATAGATGTTCTCCTCTAATTTTATTAGTAATGATTACTTTAATATCAAACCTCTGAAAATCGCTTTTATTATTTCTATAGCATATATATAACAGAATAATTCAGTCAGTAATGCTAATACCTAATCACTGACAACTCTTTCCGACAAAAATGGACTTACGTGCCCGCAATAAGATGGACTGTCAAAAGAACGTTTTTTCACCTGACACCGATTTTTTTAAACTACCTTCACTCTTCGGCAATGTTTCCTGTTTTTAAAAGTGATAATTAGAATTGTAATAAATCCTAAACACGTGAATGAAATTGAATTTATACATTTTCTTTTTCTTGGGAACTTACAACAAAAATATTAATTAAACATATTTATTTATTAGATTATTTACAAGAATAATTTTATATTTACAACATTCTAAATATAAAATTTTCTAATACAATTACAACTGATCCAATGCATATTTGTCAATTACCAATTTATAAAGAAATAAATATGAAAACGTTGCTTTATTCATAAATTTATAAACATTTATTAAATTATTAAAATACGTGAAGTAGTTGTAAGGAAATCCTTATTATTTACCATTTTATAAAGTTCGAATCAATTGGCATTTAGCCAATGTTTTGCCAACCATTTCAATAAACAATACAATAAATAAATAGTGTAAAATAAACAATCTGTTAGTGTTTATTATTTTTGTTGTCAAGAATAAAGATTATGTATAAATTCACTTTTATTATATGTTTAGGCTTTATTGCAATTCTAATCATCGCTTTTTAAAGCAATAAACATTGCTGAGGAGAGAGATTAGTTAAAAAAAAAGCGGTGTCATAGGAAAAATCCTCCTTTTGATCCTCCGTCTTATGGCGGGCACGTAACTTCATGCTTGTTCCCTTTTCTTCATCATTTGCGCAGTGATCTAATAGTATTTTTATATATTATACACACACTATGTTATAAGTAACACTTGCCTAAATTCCTGACCACTTACAATCTGTTCCTAATTTTCATTACATTTCTATAAGATGATCTATCATACGAATATTAGCGTTCCGTTATTAACGCTTGCATTAATTCCTGAACACTGATAATCAGTTTCTTACTTATTTCCAATTTTTTATCATAAATTTTCAGTTTTCTATAATAAATTTTCTGTAATAAATTTTTAATTTTACTACAATAAGATTTCAATTTTACTATAATAAATTTTCAATTTCCTTTAATAAATGTTTCTATGTTATACATGTTTTAGGGAAAAGTATGAAAGTGGAAATGGTATTTGTGTGATGCGTTTCGTCCTTTAAGACTTCATCTGAAGCAGGGCTTCCTATATTGGAGTTCATTGCCCCCTTAGAGAGTGTATGGATGGGTTTCAAGAGGTCCGTGAAGATAAGAAAAATTAAGATCTATATTCACTACATAGCCCTTGTCCCAACCAACGGTTTCCCATCGAAAGAAATAAAAGTAAATGCATCCTGCTACGTCTTGAAAGAATACGCACCCAGCCAATACTTAAAGTGCTGACTGCTAGGCGTCTCTTGACTTGCTGTTGGGCCCATGTATATCATTCACTGCACGACCGCCATCTTTTGCCACTTCATAAGAGCAAGTGATAATTTTCATTTTCAATGGTTAATCTTCTAGTGAGGATGAATTGACCACAATTACTTTCAACTGATTTGATTGAAAAGTGATGTGATGGCAATGTACATGAGCGTGCAGTATGAAGAAATGCACGTACAAGTGTTGTAAAAAAACAGACTGTGAATATCTGCTTGTCTGTCTATCTATGAAAGGCTATTTCTAATGGGTGTCCGTAACTCAAGAGGTCCGTGACTAAAGGAGTCCGTGACTAAAGTGGTCCGTGACTCAAAAAAGGTTAAGAACCAATGGACTAAAGTGATTTTTATGTTGTTACGACTACACATGCGCATGAATGAGGGGAGATGCTGAGATTTTTAAATTTAATTGTGGATGATCTATCGATTAAAGCATTTTTCTAAGCATTTTCGTCTTCATAAATTGCTTTCTCTTTTAATTAGAGTATCATTTTTTAAAATCAAAATTATGGTCAGACTCATTGATGTGCGTGTGTAACCGCATCAACATAATTCTAACTTTAGTCCTATGAAGTCCTAAAGGACGAAACGCATCACATGAAAGCCTTTTCCAATTTATCATAGATTTCTCGAAAATTATTCTTAATAAATAATATATATATATATATATATATATATATATATATATCGTTTTTCCATATTATACATATACCAGCCCTTTCTGTCAGTAAAGTTTGCTAAGATTCTTGACTTTGTTCCTTCTTTGAAATATATTTATGTAAGGAATGTTTAAACAAGTCCTATTCATTCAGTCACAGCTTCAGTGTGCCAACAGGATATCTATTATACCTAATGGTAGAACGTAGAAAGCTTACAAGTCTGACTTCTATGATTGTGTCTGAAATACTCTTATTCAGAGAGTAAATAAGCGTTTGAATAAGTGATGAGATTTCTTCTTCGGTCAAGCAATGGAGGCATTCCCTTTGGTCACCTTCGACTACATAGAAAGACAAAAGTAATATTCTAATTTCCTTTTTTATGGTTGGAGTCAAGAAATCATACATACACATGAATCAAGTGACCTGATTCATGATTTGTGAATAGACTTAACGAATGTGTATCTGTGGTCAAGCCACACTGTCGAGACTATTACACTTCCTGAAATGCCTCAGTTATCTGGCTTTCTACTGGAATAAAACTGGTCACAAGTTCACAACACGGAAGCCGGGTGCACCAGGAGGTTGACCTGGAGTTGGTCATAGCCATTCAATGCAGAAATATGTGACCTCACACCTGCATCCAGTATTGAAAGCATGAGAATGAGAAGGTTATACAGCTGTATATATAAACAACAGCCGTAGCTAGTCTTTGATACATCGCAGACAGAGAATATAGGGTCCACATATTTGACAAAAAGTGTTCAAGTTTCTCGCCTATCACAGACTGTCTGAAAATAACTGAACAAATATTGGTGTGAATGAAATGCTATATAAAGAAGGTTATAAAAAAAAAGTCTCGTGTTATCTTTTAATTAGTAACCTATTTCCTGTTTTCATGCAGAGAAACTTATCTGAGTGGCAAACAGTTCACTAAAATTTGTATCCTTGGGATATTCTATTTTTTAAGAAAAAAAAATTACGGAAAAAAGACATTTGCAAAGTCTTTGCGGATTTGATTGCAAGTTTATTGAACTTTTCGTCGCCAGAAAGTATGGCAATGTATTGTTTCTGGTTTATGTCGTTATTTATTAATGGGTGAGAAGACAACGTTAGGAAGATTGTATTGCGCCAATCTGACAAACGGGTATGATCTATCAGTCTTGAATATCAGCATTCGAAATCCTAATTTTTACCTAATGTTGGTAATTATTGGTTTAGTACAAGACCAATTAAGAAAATTGAGCGGAGGAAGATTGTGTTGCGTCAATCTCCCAAACGAGTATATACCTTTAATATCAGTATTCGAAATCCTAGTTTTTACTCAATGTTGGTAATTACTATGCTTAGTACAAGTTCAGTTAAAGAAAATGAGCAGAGGAAGATTGTGTTGCGCCAGTCTCCCAAATGAGTATAATTTACGTTTTTAGTTTTTACTTAATGTTAGTAATTACTAGGCACAAGATTAATTAAGGTAAATGAAAAGAATAGGATTGTGTTTTGCCAATACCCCTAGTGGTGAGTGTATTCCATGCTTTTTGAAACAGATTTCGGAATCCTTGTTTCTTTGTAGGCTTCAACATTGTTGTTGTTGTTGTTGTTCTCGCTCCTTAGTAATATTTCTCTTTCCTAATTCTTCCACACCCAGTAACCTCCAGTGTCATCTAGGGTTGATGGGAAATATAAAACTACCTTATTCACTAAGCAAGTCGTTCAGTCTTGGTTTATACTTTTTGATAACGTTTTTTTTAATTTAATTTTTTTTTTCTTAACAGGAAAAACCGATTCTTGTCGAAAAGAACTTACTGCCGAATAAGCTGTTTGACATCAGCATTTTCACCAACTTTATGTTCTTATACTACGTCCTGGTAACGTGTTTTGTCTACAGCAGTCTGCTTATCTTTGTCACTTTTATGGTGGACTACGCTGCTGAGAAGAATATCAGCGAAGAAGACGGCGCCCAAATGCTGCTCATGTACGGCTTGGGTTCAATACCCGGAGGCTTCGTAGCAATGGGAATTATGTCGTGCAATCGATTCCGTGCTTGGGATCTCCAGGCCATTAGTGTCGTCATATGCGGCATCGCCCTGGCTATCTTTCCGTTCTTCTCTAGTGTCGGATCACTTTTTGGTGCCTCTTCCCTACTGGGCATTGCCATTGGCATAATTACAGCCGTTTATACTACCGTCGCTTTGGAAACTTTGGGCAGTGAGAAATATTCATCAGGTCTTGGTTTCACCGGAACAGCCATGGGAATTCTCATGTTTGTTGTATCATATACTTCAGGTAAGTCTTTTTTTTTTTAATACTAAAGTTTATCTAATACAGTGTTTCTCACCCTTTTTAAGCAACGGCACACCTAGGAGCAAATGAAAATATCATAGCACACTTAGCAAAATTTTTAAAAGGTATACATTTAAATGTTATATTTAGCTATTCTATTTAGCGTGAAACCTCTGCTTGTTTTTTTTGTTTTGTTTTTTCACGGTTTTTTCACGGTTTTTTCACGGTTTTTTCAATATTTTGGTCAAATATGCGATAAGCAGGCCTTCATTTTTTCTTCTTCAGTTGAGCGTAGTCTTATTTCTTATTTTTTATGCTATTTAGCGGCACACTTAAGACGAGTTCGCGGCACACTAGCGTGGCCCAGCACGACGGTTTAGAATCACTGATAATACAAGGCTCAAGAGCCACTCAACTTAGAGGGTTACTGTTAAAATGGTAATGCTGACTGGGGTGTGGGATATGAATAAAAGAGAAGACGGAAAACGTAGGAAGATAAGGAGATAATGATTGACCCTTGAATTTGACAGTTTCCATCATCGAAATCCGAAGGCGAATTGAAATAGCAAACGATGCTTTCCAAAAGCTAAGCAAAGTACGAAAAAAAAAAGGCAGAAGGAAAATTTTGTTAGAAATAAAGAAAAAAAAACTGTTGTGAAGTATTAATCCTCCTATTTGACAATCAATGCTGGACAATCTCCTTATAGATGAAGAGAAAATTGGGATTAACAGAAATGTAGTTCTACAGAAGGATTGTTATAAAGGAATAAAATGTTGCTGCCGACACTGAAGTTTGAACACAGATCACCAGAGAGCAAATACAGGCGATCCCATTTTGAATAAGTAGATCACGTGATGATAAAGGAAATGTATATCTGGGAATTAGCGTGGTGTCTAAGTGATCACTATTTCTGTACTATTCTCTATTACTACACGAATCGCGATTCTATAATACTATCCTCTATGCTATATCCTTATACTATACTATACAGATTACTATTCGGATCACTATACAGATTACTATTCGGATCACTATGTTACAGTTTTTTGTGTATAATATGTAACTAGTGAGCCAATCCAAATGGCTTGACTCACTTTATAGTCTACCAATAGAAGGTTAACCAATCAGAAGACGTACAACATTCAATCTGTCGTGTATAAAGGCGGCCATTTTGGTCACTCTACCCGCATATCCAGTTCAGCTTGTCAGGCGAAGAGAAACAGAAGGACGAACTATGCTCTGCTACTTTTATCAAAATATTCACTGCTAACCTGAACAACGCTTTCCTACTGTCTTCGAAATATTCACTGCTAACCTCTGGTTTCTATACTCGAAGACGACCGTCATGATGTATAACACACTATTCAGTGGTTACTTTTCGAACGAGTATTATCGAGCAAGTACTATTAGTGCGAGTGCTATTCGGAGGCGTCTGACACCAGTATTGTTCAACGGCGTTACTATAGTTGTATCTGCGATTACAAAGTCTCTACTACAACGAGCATTACAACAATGGCAACGAGAATTCGTTGACATTACAAAAGTGGCAACGAGTGTTCGTTGACATCACAAAAAGGATGCTGAGAATACCATAGACGGAAAGCGTAAGTAAAGAAGTCTTAAGGAAAATCGAAATAAAAGGACATATACTAAGAATCAGAAAGTGACAAGTGAAATTTCTGGGGCACCTAATGAGGACTTGAAGAATTTGACACTGACACACAATATCGAAGGAAAAAGGGACAGGGTAAAGCAGAGAGCCATTTACCTGACGAGCTGTATAAATGAATGGCGGAACGAGAAGCGGGAGCGAAAGTAAAAGGACATACGCTGCTAAGAACTAGAAGGGATAGGAAATGTTATGTATGAATTTCTGGGATGAGGCGTTAGTATTATTTGTCAGTTCAATCCCTGGGTCAGGCAGTGTATATTTGGAAACGGACGACCAATAACTGAGCACTGGTAAAAAATAAGAACTTGACGATATAGGCAGTAGTACGAGAAGAGTTTACCCTCGTAGATTAAATAAAGGATTCAGTTCACAGTTCATTGTACTCCGAGATACACTTGAGGAGGACAAGAGGGCACGACGGTCGAAATATTGTGATAACGTCAATAAAAATGAGGATAATAATCCGAATATAAATAATGTAAATATGGTGGTTGTGGAGAGCTATCAATGCTCCTGAAAGGAAACTGCACAAAGAAGAAGAAGAAGAAGAAGAAGAAGAAGAAGAAGAAGAAGAAGAAGAAGAAGGTAGCATTCAGGGAAGCATCCCCGCGAAAGACTGTTTAAAAAAAAAGCTGAGTGGAACGTTCTTACATCTGGAATACGGCGGGGGTGGGTAATAGTGTTTCGACTCTGTAGCAGTAGCATGGTGTATTCTACCTGTAAAAGTCTTAAATAAATTAACTCAAAAACTGGATTCGTTTGAACATTTGCCATGGAAATAGCGATAGAGTAGTGATGGACTTGCAGCTTTGCGTCTGTGGGGAAAGAAGCTGCAAAGTGGAGAATAAGCCTTCCCTCATATAACTGTATAAATGTGCCATCTGTAAAGATCTGAACTGGTGGAATTAAAAAATGGAGCCATCTGAGCATTTGTCATGGAAATAGCGATAGAGTAACGACTGACTTGCAACATTGCGGCTGAGGGAAAGAGGCTGCAGTGTGAAAAACTTTTTCCCTCACAAGACCACATAAACGATTTTCAATTCTATCAAGACTGTGGAAAATGTGGATTGAAGAACTCCAAACCAGATATGAATAACGATGCGCCATTTTTGTTCTAGTCTGACCATAATTGACTAGGCATATCCCTTAGACACTGGTGCACTGTGTATCTCAGTTCATGAGCAAGTATCGAGAGGGTCGTTATTTAAGTTTGACGGATGAGGCAGCCAAGGCGACTTGGGTGTCATGTCTAGATACATGGGAACACACTTAATCGGAGGCTGTCTGAGTAGACTGCGTTACCCAACCTGAAAGTATTTTTAACGGAGCCGTACCAGCAAGGTTATCCGCTGTTATTTTTTTTTTTTACCAAAACTTGCAACATAACATGCACATTTGGTTGTGGTGGTTGGTATAGTTTTATTAGACTCAGTAATAATAATAATAATAATAATAATAATAATAATAATAACTAGCGAAATCCCCGTCTTACGAACGTTTGTCGTAATAATAATTTAAAAATAATTCAGCAGAAATGTTATTTTAATTATGGTAACTGGATCTTTACTAGAGAATGCAAGGTCGATATTTCAGTCATGTACTTCTTAGGATGATAGAAGGAACCAACTATTTTTCTCAACATCTTTAGCTTGATTGATTGATTCGTTTTCTACGGGTTATCAACCTTTTGTAGGTTATTTAAAGCCAGGAAATATTTTTTAGATTAAAAGAATTTTGGGGAGGTGGAGATAATAATGGTTTAGTGATAAAAAATCTTACTAATTAACCCATACCTGGGGAAAAAAAATGAATTCATATCTTTTCCAGGGTTATTTGCGCGTAATTGACTATAAAGAACCCAACTGAAATTGGAACTCGGCTCTCCGATTAATAATTCCCAGCCATTATCCATTACGCTACCCACACATCCAAGTTTACATCACCTATTATTCCCAATGCGGTCACCCATCTGACTAGGCTCGACGTTGCTTAACTTACTTAACGTGTTTCAGCGTGATGTGGTCCTAAGCTTCCTCTTCAGCAATGGACCATATATATGAGTTCCATTTGAGATATGCAGTAGTTTCCCTTGAGGTCTTCGGTTTCTTTTCTCGTATTTCTTACTCGTGGAACTCGCTTCCAGTTCCATGCTTTCCAGCCAAATTTAATCTTCAAAAATTCAAATGCAATGTCAGTTGTTATCTACTGTCTTCCTGTTTGCTCTTGTATTGTTCTCGCTCCTTAGTAATGTTTCTGTTTTCTAATTCTTACACACCCAGTAACCTCCAGTGTCATAGTATCTTTATTGCCTTGCTTGGGGTGAATTCGATTAAAAAGAAATAGAATCGGCGAGTCGAGTTCAAAGTACTGGAATATTGCATTCACTCTCCATTGTTGCAGACTGTCTTTGCAGACGAATTTCACCGTTTCCTTTCATGGTGTAAATGCTGCTTGGGTTTATACACTGAGGTTATCAAAAATAATTGCGTGTTGTAAGAGCATTTATCTATTATACATTTAACGACTCAAAGAAAAATAAACGAGACTCCAATTGTGCATCAACAATAAAATATATATTGAAACAATAACATACAAAACAATCATGCAATGGTGCGTCGTAATTAAGGGAGAAAAAGTAGCTTCCCTTCAACTGTATTCTGATTAAGATTGAATGTTCAAAAGAATTTCTCATGAATAAGAATGTTCAGGATTCTATGTTGAATAGAGTTTGGTGTTAATTAAGAAGTGTGTTGTTTTGAGTAAGTAAGAGAGTTCTGGTTCATGAACTTGGCATAGTCACAGAGAGAATGAATGTGTAATGTGATACAAAAATCTGTGTCTGTCTGTGGATTGTGAGTAAAGTCGTGGATTTGTGTAGACTGGCGTAATAGCTGGACTCTACTGAACTGGACTCTACTGGTGACTTGCGAGAAAGTCGGTAAGAGTTGTTGGCAATGATCTTTAACGTCTGCCACGTTGTTAAGACGGGAGCTCTTGAAGACTACATCTTGGCAGCAAGGAAAAAGATGAACGAAGAGGAACACGAGAGAAGCTTATTCGTGTTTTGTTTATATAACGCTGTGTCTCACGTGGTAGGCTCCGAAGCTTGTGCGCGGGAAAATTATTCCTCGCGTGCTGGCGATTTGATTGATCGGAATTGACCAATCAGCAAGTTAGTTTTGAGGAGATTAGCCAATGAATGCTTGCCGTATGATCTGTACGTATGTATGTGTGTGTGTGATGGCGGTGATGATCGCTACAAAGGTGACTGGACGATAGTATGATTGATTAAGCAAACATAGCGAAGTTGTAAAAAAATCAAACAATTCAAGTTCAATGATAACATGTTATAACGCTTTTTAGATGTTAGATGTTGTCACTGCCATACCTACTAATGAATTCAATAGATTTATCTGACAACGACGGACGGTGTATCTGCGAAACTAAGATTCGGACCTAAAATAAGTTTTTTGAACTTGACTGTCGTTGGTCTATTTCCGCTAATGGGCACTTTCTTTATAAAAAATTTTTTACGTGTTAAATTTTAGTTGTTTGAGCATTTTTGTTAGGTGGATTTGTGTCATATATATATATATATATATATATATATATATATTGCTAAATATAACAGACACCGAATGTCTGTTATGTTTAACACACACACACATATATATATATATATATATATATATATATAAAGAAAGAATAGTAAGATATATAATCCGGTGTTTATTATTGATATTTTTATTGTTATTTTTACAAAACAGTGCCCAATGTAAATTTAGAGAGCATAAATATTATAAATTAACTAATTTAAAATATGTTTTTTCCGCTACATAGTAATAGCCATGTTTCAAAAACCTCTTTTTCGAATGTAACTCATAATTGATGCAAAAATAGTTAATAAAAATGAACACACTGTCTGAATGATTGGATTTCTCTGTATCCTTGGAAACAAGGAATTATGAATTTTATGTGTGCGTTTAAAACTCATTAAATTTAAAAATAAGCTGTTCCAATATTCGCTTGAAGATGAAATGGAACTAATGGTCTTAATTTAATTACAAAATTAAATTTGAAGTTTTTTGCTTCCATTTATGAAACATGGTTATTACTGTGTAGCGGAAAAACATTTTAAATTAGTTTATACACACACACACACACACACACACACACATATATATATATATATATATATATATATATATATATATATATGATAAAATATAGTTTTAAGGTATCCTATATTTGTGGGTTAGAGTGCCCAATATCAGTGATAGAACATATGTAAATATAAAAGTGGTTATAGAAGTCAACACCCGGAGACGACAATCTGTTTCATGATAAACGAAATCGTCAGGCCATGCGTGTTGCGTTTTTGCTCGAATTTTATATATACAGGTCAGTGATGTTTTATGGGTAGTCTATTGCATTGTAGGTAGTAATACAATAGACTACCAATAAGCGAGAAGTGCGAGAAAAGAAACCGTTTGCATAGAACTTACAGTTACATCTAACCAGTCAATAGTAAATTGATGAGATCTAGTCTACTGCGCTTAAATTTTAAAAAGTTTAGGTACAAGAGCGAAGAGTTCACCCGAACAATATATATATATATATATATATATATATATATATATATATATATATATAGAGAGAGAGAGAGAGAGAGAGAGGTAGGTAAATCAAATAACTAGATATTAGCAACTGTATATGCGCGCTAGTGTGCATACGCAGATATGCAAATAAATATATACCAAATTTACCTTAAGGCGTAAACATGACAGTGCTCGATGTGGTTAGGCAAAGCTAAGAAATATATATATATTAATAAATATACATATACCTTGTGCCTAAAGAGTTGGGTAATCAACGAAACTTAAGTCGCACGACAAAGTAGGTATGTGTGTATATATATATATATATATATATATATATATATATATATATATATATATATATATGTGAAAATATTGTAGAAAATAGGAAAGAAACTGGTTTGGTAAATAATCCAAAGTTCCTTAGTATTTTTGTAATTATTTTTAAAAAATAGTGCTCGATACGAAAGTAGAGCATAAATATAATTATTTATTTAAAAATATGATTCCAACACGCTACATAAGAGGTCTCATGTTTCAAAACAAGAGCCGAAAACTTCAAAATAATATTTGAATTAACTTGAGTTAAAGTAGGCTCTGTTCCATCTTCAAGCGAAATTTTTGGGGAAGATGGAACAGAGCCTACTTTAACTCAAGTTAATTCAAATATTATTTTGAAGTTTTCGGCTCTTGTTTTGAAACATGAGACCGCTTATGTAGCGTGTTGGAATCATATTTTTAAATAAATAATTATATATATATATATATATATATATATATATATATATATATATATATATATATATATATATATATGAATAAATAGATATATAATTTTGAAATTTATACGAATATGTACTGAAATATGTTTTACTTTGTGTGGCTGTTGAAGATCAAGGGACATTAACTTTAATGCGTAAACAGATTGTTCGTTAGTCAAAACAGGATTTTAAATGTTTAAATGTCAAATATATCTATTTACTAAACAATTCTCTTATGTCAGAACAACGGATGTACAAATCAGAAATAAAAAGGACAGAACAAGAATGTGCGTGAAAAAGAAAGAAAGAGAGAGGGAGTGAGTGGGGGGGAGAGAGTTCTAAATAGTAAATCGGGGTGTGTTTCTGTTAGAAAATGTGTCAAAACACACAAGAATTGTAGCGTATATTTAGCTGATGTTACTGGCGTGTATATTGCGTATATTTGTCTCCTTCCATTTCTTCTTCTCTCTCTCTTTGTGTCTCCTTTTCTCCTCTTACTATCACCTTTTTTCAGATTTCTACTTACGTTCTTTATCCCGACAATTCCATTACCCACCTACTATTCGTCTTATCTTTAACAATAAGATTAGGTCATCATGCTTCTATGACATGATTTGTTATTATTATTATTATTATTATTGAGATTGTTGTGCACCAAAAAAATGACGCTAATATTCAAATATACGAAACTCAATGTACCTATCATGACACCCAGTCCAATAAAGCTCTACCAGGCACCACAACCAAATGTGCGTGGTATGTTGACAGGTTTTGATTTTGGTTTCACTGTGTCTAACCTTGCTGCATCCGCCATGTCACTTACATTGTAACAACCCCTACCTACATTCCCCCCGTATTCAATCGGTGAGAAGTAAAACAAACAGCTTCTTCCCGCGAACCACTACTCTGTGGAACCGACTCCCAAGAGGATGTTTCCCCGATCACTACACTCTTGACCTGTTCAAGTCTAGAGTTAACTGTTATCTTGCCCTCCTATCCGTATAAACTACCCATTAACGTAACTCTCTACCTGGAGTGGTTCCCGAGCCTTTTACAGAGTGAACCTTACTGTTAAAAAATATATGGCTGTGAATGTTGGATAGTTTCCTCACAGATGAAAAGGAGCGTTGTTGGCAGACACAATGCTGTAGCGTATTGTCGTACTAAATTTAAGGAGTAACTATTTATAGCCTACCTTATCTAAAATGGACACATTTAATATGTTTAATATAATTTTATTTCTCTCTCTCTTTTTTTTAGGTTCAATAACTGAAAGTGTTGGAAGTTACGGTCCTGCATTTATGATTTTTGGCTGGACAACCTGTGGCCTTGGGGTTGGAATGATCCTGCTTGGAGTTGGAGATGCTTTGAGGAAATTTCTAAAGAGACCACTGAATTAAAGATAAAAATAAATAAAAATACAAGAATTGAGTGATGCCGCAATTTGGTGGGGGGATGAAAGAAGAAGAAGAAGAAGAAGAAGAAGAAGAAGAAGAAGAAGAAGAAGAAGAAGAAGAAGAAGAGACATTGAGAGGGAGGGGTAAATAAGGAATGAGGAAAAGAAAAGGAAACATAAAATGAGGCTTGAGTTAGTCCCTAAACTTTTCGATTCTTCAGATGCTTTCATCCCTATTTGTTTTATTTTTAATACAACGTTGCGGCTGATACACTCCTCAGCCTTCTTCAGATATACATTATATCCGGTTGTTTTAGAAAACGCTGAGTATTTCTCATCTGTTCTATTAGAAAGACTAATTACTTAAATGTGAAGATATAAAATATATAGCTCTATTTAATATACCACATGCATTTATATATGTAACTTTTTGCTTCGATGGAGTTATATCTCCCGTTGCACCGGCAAAGCGATGTGGTAATAATTTCCTATAACAATGGTGAACTTTTCCAAGATACTTACAAAACGGGGATCTGAAAAAACCGACAACGTGTTAAACAACGATAATGAGGAAAATATATTTAAAGGTGCATATGTGAAAACGAAGAACTTAACAAAAAATGGCTTCATTTTTGATAACATGAATATAATAGTAAATACCAAATACATAAATACAATTGTAAATACTAGGCAATAAAGTAGCTGATACACACAAAACCAGAAATGATGTGTGTGGAAGGAATATTCTATGTGTATACGTTTGTGCCGCGAAACCTTATAGTTAGACAGTTCCAGAACAGACTATTAAGGTGAACTTTTTTAAAATACTAGATCTTGCTTTTCATATAGGTGAAGCATTCTCATTACTATTTTTACTTTATTATTAATTTTACACCATGTTATTATTATTGATTTTTTACTAAAACATTGGGTCAATATACGCTTCCTAATTTTTATATTACTAGTTTAACTCCATCTTAATATTGTTTGTTTGTATCATATCACTCTAGGTCAATATACATTATTCCTATTATTTTATTACACGTTTTATACCATTTTATTATTGTTGCATTTTAGTCCAACTTTCTGAGTAGATCCAAATCCAAATGCAAATCCCAAATCCTGTTGGAGGAATCCCTCTCTGGTTGACCTTCCTTAATTCCTATCTCTGGTCATTTTGCGATATATGTATATAGTAAGATTATTCTCCAAATAAGGTTTTACAGAATCCAAATCCAAATGTACGGCCTTTCTCACTTCCGTTGGAAGAACCTCTCCCTGGTTGATCTCCACTACTTCCTATCACATATTAGGCCATGTGGAGCCGACGTATCGAGTCAGATCGTCGTGCCATCTTGTCTTCTGCATGCCCTCTTGTTCTTTTCTCCTGCCTTGGTATCCTCTCTGTCGCTCTAATAGTCCACGAGTTGTCTCTGAGACGAGAGACGAGACTAACCCATCTATGTTTGCCCTTCGTTAGGGTCTCGATTATCTCCTTCACTCCAGCCTACTCTCGAATCCAGGTGTTGCTTTTCCTGTCACGTAAAGTGATGCCGAGCATGATTCTCTCCATTTTATGTTGGGCTACTGCAAGAGTCTCTGCAATGCTGGTTTTGAGCGCCCATATATCCATTCCATAAGTCATCAATGATAGGATATATTCATTAGACAACTTTCTCTTGTTAACTTGGGACTTCCCACGATGCCATAAACTTTTCCAAAAGTCGCTCAGCAAGGCACAATCCTTCTTTTGACCACCGGAAGTAGGGCGCCATCTCTTGCAATCTTTTTTCCGATGTACATATAGCTGTATACTTCTTTGATTGTTTTTCCATCTACAGTAAATGGTGATGGTTTAGCATGGCTGTTAAACATAATATTGGCTTTCCCAAAATGTCTGTTATGGTCTACTGGTCGTTTCACTGTGTGGATAGCATTGAGCCTCTCTTCCAATTATGGTGGTATATGGACTATTAGGGTGATGTGATCTGCAAAGTCTAAGTGCCATAGGAGTTCGCCATCTATGTTGATACCCATGTTCTCCCAGGTGATTTTGTTGATTGCGTCTTGTAAACAAAATGTAAATCTACAAATCAACGATTCGCCCTTGCATGGAGTATTGCTGCCATATATGGTCTGGTGCCCCTCATGTTTGTTTCAAGGTTCTTGATAAGATCAGAGACGAATACGCAACGTAATTGGCCCCGATCTAGCATCTCGTCTGCAGTCTCTCTCACAGACGTGCTGTTGCCTCCCTCTGTCTTTTTTACAAATACTTTCATGGTAACTGCTCCGAGGAGCTGCTTTCGCTGGTTCCCAAACTTCATGAATTTAAGCGTTCTACTAGGCTGGCATCTCGCTCATACCCTTTCACTGTCGAAACTTAATTGTAGCCTTCTTTTCTACTCCAATAGCTGCATGTCTCGCACCTCTCGCCTGTGGAACTCCCTCCCCTTTTCCTGATAGCTATAATCTCCAACTATTCTGATGTAATGTCAACTGACGTCTCCAGATGCCCTTATCTATCCCCTATCCTTCTCTTTATCCTTTCCTCTATCACTCCTATTTCCTCTAGCTCCAACTCTTTGTAACCCCTTGCGTGCTAGTGGCTTCCCGCCTTGCTTGGGCTGAAATGCTTAAAAAAATATTCTTGGGGAAATGTTGCCTTCTTCTTGCTCCTCTTTCTAACTTTATCTTATCGCTGTCTTTTCAAAGTTTTTCCTTAACAACAAACAAAGTTTCTGTCAGTTTCTTTTAGAACAACAGTTCATGTAAAGCAAATTTTTAGCAACAAAAGAATTGTACTTACGTCAAAAGGTTCCCAAATTCGAAGATTTAAAGGTTGAAAGTCGAAGCTCGAAGGAAATGAGAAAGAGAAGACCTAACTCAGACGATGCTGGTCCTCATGAACCTTTAAACAAAATATTCTGATTTAAATGCGATAACATCTCAGTTTTAGTAAAATCATTTGAATGAGATAAAAATCTCTAGCTTAAAAATATGATGAAGAGAATTCACGTAGGTTTTTAAGGGTTTTTCTTTTCCTTCTTTTTCTGCTTCTTCAGTAACAATCTTTTATCATCCCAGGTAACAATTTTTACGTCCGACTGTTCGAATTCTTTCTGATCCCAGATCACGGCTTCTACACGCCTGAAACGGTCAATTCTCCGCTTTGTCTGGTGTGTTCCTCCTTTCTCATCTACATAGATCAAAAATAGCTTGAGACGATGATGACACTTGAGTGTGATCTATTCTTTTCTGAGTTTGCAGTCAAAATTTCACCCTTTAAATAGCCAAGAGGTAGATCCAACCGGATCAAAACCAACTCCTTTGGGGGCCTGAACATTTGTATCCCCACTCGTTAAAAGCTCATGAATCACTTTCCAATCAAACCACACCTGCTTGGAATTTAAAATTGACGAGGTTTTGACAATATTAAATTTGATCTTCATTTTGTAAAATTTTGCCGCAAAATGTTTAGACTGTTTGGCTTCATTTTGGCTGTTTTTTTTGGGGTTTTTTTTTGTTTTTTTTTTTGCATCAATTTGGAGTCGCTTTATTTTTTTCAGATCTCTACGCATAACTTTCATTCATGTTTTGTATATATATATATGTGTGTGTGTAAATAGTGTAGCTTCATTTTAGTGGTTTATTTCAAAGAAACCGTGTTAGTAACATTCAAATTTTCTTAATTAGTTTTTCATACACTCTAATATTATCATTTTTATTAAATATAATTTTTATATTAACCTTTACACAATTCTAACATTTTAATTATTTTTGTCTTAGGATTTTTTTGTCATTTTGATTAAAAATCATTTTTATACGTTTTCTATAAAAGTTTCTTGGCAAAAGGTTGATTCTGTGATAACAATGTACAAAACCTTTCTCAATCTTCATTTTCTATCGTTAACATGAGTAACAGACGATCTTAACAGTGAGTCCTTTGATTCCGTCGGATTCATTACGTGAAGGCATAAAAAGAAAAAAAAATACCTACTGTTTCTTTAGATAACTGAATGCTGAAGATAGAGGAATAGGAATTGGACGTTTCCCATGATCAATTAGATCTTCCACTTGCCAAGTTGACTAATTATCATTCCTTGAATCAGGGCAATAAAGGGAATGCTACTAGGCGGCACCCATCTTCTCTCGAAGTGAAATGCAATAATTTTTATTTACTGTGTTAGTTGGAACCAATAATAAGGATCAATTTCTAACCTATTCGAACATCATTGAACAAGCTGTGATAGATTGCCTTTATTTACAACTGTATATATATCTTTGATAAACGGGGGTTGTCAAAGTGGACGGATACTGGCCTAGCTGGAATTTGAACTCAGTTCGTTGATTTTATTATCTTTGGTTATTTGGTTATCAACAGTCAGAAGATGGAATAATATATTGGTTGGAAACGTTATGCTTAAAAAACAAAGAAACGAAAACAACAAAGATGAAGATAATCGTTCGAAAACATATGAAATAACGGCTGTCATTAAAAATCGCATTTCTTTAATTTCTTTTCTATTACCTCGGCTAGAACACTCTGATTGAACAGAATCACAGAATTTGTCCAGGTCTAACGTATGGAATTTTAACATGACTCTTTTTTTTTTAAACGTTAACACTACTCAAACGAAACAGTACTAAACGGTCCTGTGATTCTGTCGAATTGTAGCGGTCTAGGTAATATGATGAAAACCAAAGTAAATTACTAAGCTACTTCTAAAGATCTCTGGATGTAGCGTACTTCAGATTTAGATAGAAGAATATATTGCGCGAAAAGTTACGCTAAAAACAACGCTGGTGAAGATAATAATCCGAGAAAACAAATGAAACTGGTTTCTTATTGTCATTCATATTTCAACACTACCACCCACGCACATTCGACATTTTAAAAAATATGAGAAAAAAAAGAAAGAAAATAAACGATAAAAAGAAAGAATGATAGTGTGTATGATGATTTTCTAAGCGTAGCATGGAGCACCCAGTGAGGATCGAACTAACTATCCAGTTGCAATTGTTCTGTGTATGTGTGTGTGTGTATGTGCGTAGGTGTGCGAGTGCACGAGAGTATATCAATAAACACGAAGTCTAATAGGTAGTTTATTAGTTGAGTTTTGTCTGGTAATTGTGCATTGGCAAGGAAAACAATTATGTGCATAATAAATGTTTTTCATCATTAGGCTACGGACTTATTGATATGCCTTGTGCCGACGTATGTACGAAGTTTGTGCAAATTTTCAACCGTGCATTTTTGTATAGCTATACAGACGTGCATCAACGTTAAAGAACGTAAATGAAACATGAAAAAAACAAAAAAACGATGACGCATAGAAAAGAAACCACGAGAATGCCCACAAATACTTTTTGTTACAATTCTTTTGTATATGTTAAATGATGTAAATTAGCATTAATTAAAAATATTTCTATAAATGTTTTCCTGTTATTTATATATATATATATATATATATATATATATATATATATATATATATATATATATATATCCATTTAATCTCAATAGCAAATACATAGTTTTACCTATTTACATTTGAACTATTGTCCGAATTTAGATAGTGTAAATAATGATACTTGATCTAAGATATTAATAAAGAAATGATAAAAATGCATATTTATAGAATTTACGTTAGATATCAACAATGTGAACATTAAAATATATAATACATGGTTGGTTGGTTGATTTTGTTTAGCAGCATATCAACACCTCTATGGGTTACTTAATGCCAAAATCTAAATATTTTGAACACAATTTTATGGCTTCAACTAAATATATTTTGAATGCAATTACATGCCTTCAATTATAGATAAAAATATATTGTTGGTCATTTTGTTATAAAATGTATTGTTGGTAATTCTACTATAAAATGTATTGTTGGTCATTTTGCTTTAAAAATGTATTATTGGTTAGTTTATTATAAATATATATTCTTGACAATGTTTTTAAAATAAAAAATAAAAATATATTGCTGATATTTTTACAATAAAATGTATTTTTATACTTTCATATCGTCTTGTTTTTGTTTGTGGGTTCACTATTTGCCCATAATTAGGACCCTAACAGATGCTACCACTTGGGGCCAGGGGGGATCTGGGAACAACAGCAGTTAAGTGGTAGTTCCACGTTCCTCCAAACTTCCAATAAAACGATCAGAGACCTTGCTGCCGGATGTAGTTTATTGTCATGCTCAGGACTATATAATACATGGCGATTGGGAGGTTAACACTAGAATCAATCATCAGACCATTAGATACAGTGTAGACATAGAAATCAAAACTGACAGGTTCAATTCATTAAATCAGGGATCACGAAACTACGGCCTGCGGGCCGGATCTTGACCCCGACGTCAGTTCATCATTATTTATATGAAATTTTCAATAGATTGTAGTTAAACTTACTACGTAGAAAGAATTAAAATAAATCAAAGTAAAATGCTAAAATTTGGCCAATCTGATTTTTGCATCTGACAGTAATATAAGTTTTAGGAAAATCATTGAAATAAAAAATTTGACAACTTTTTGCGATTTTTGATATCCGAGCGCTTTTTGTGTAAGTACCTGCAATGAAGTTTCTAAGAAAAACGATTACGTGCCTGCTGCAGCAATTATGTTTTAACTCACATTGCCGTGTTTAAACCGGTTTGAAGAGTGTCGTATATAAAAAGGACTGACTTCAGCGAATTATGTCATATATTTTGCCTGAACTTATAAAACCTAAAGTATGTAAAGTCATCACATGTAATGATGTTGACTGATGAACATTTGAAAGTATTTTTCCTTTTCTGCTGCTTATTTTGTGAGATTCTGATATGCGCGAATGGGGTGTGATATATAACAATTTTATTGTTATTGTCACCTTCTTAGATAGGTTTTTTAATAAATAAGTATTTTTGTTGTCTTTATTTCCTGTCCATTTATTGTATTGTATCGAACAAAACGTTTATCCGGCCCGCGCTCATCATTCTCCCAGTTATCTGACCCTCTGGTGACCCCTGCATAAAATGATGATATTCGCATCATGAGAGCGATTGCTCCAGACATCGCAAAGGCTTTTGACAATGTGTAGCATAGCGGATTACTGCACAAACTCTCCAGTTATGACATCAGAAGTGTCTACGGAATTACCAATTTTTTTTCTTCCAGGTAGATCCATGAAATTCGTTGTAAATGGCTAAGATTTCTGAAGCTCAAATGTTCTTCAGAGAAATTCCGAAATTTATTTTTTTCCATATTTTTTCCTGTTAAAAATAAAGATTAAGAGTGTTCCACTTTGATTAGGGGCCAATGTATGTATATATAAATGAAAAGAAAGAAGAGTAAGATATATAATCTAGTGTTCTTATTGATATTTTTTATTTTTATTTTTACAAAACAGTGCTCAATGTAAATTTACAGAGTATAAATTTTATAAATTAACTGATTTAAAATATGTTTTTTCTGCTACACAGTAATAACCATGTTTAAAAAATGGAAGCTAAAATCTTTAAATTTAATTATATAATTAAATTAAAATCATTAGTTCCGTTTCAACTTCAAGCGAACATTGGAATAACGCACATATAAATTCATAATTTCCTGTTTCCAAGGATACAAGTTGAAATTGGTTCCGAGTTGAAATTAGTTCTGTCACTCGGTTTTTTATCCCAATTTTATATATATATATATATAAAATTGGTTCCGAGTTAAAATTAGTTCTGTCACTCGATTTTTTATCCAAATTTTATATATATATATATATATATATATATATATATATATATATATATATATATTCAACTTGGAAACAATTTCAACTCGGAACTAATTTCAACTCGATTTAAAATCTAAGTTATGAATCTCCGTAAATTCCTAAACAAAATGCATTGAGTTAGTGTCAATTTTTTAATTTAGCATTAAAAATCCTTAGTAGATAATTCAGAATTTTATATTTTTTACAACTTTCATTAATTAGTTCCGAGTTTAAATTAATTCCGAGTTGAAATTAGTTCCGAGTTGAAAATAATTCCGAGTTTAAATTAATTCCGAGTTGAAATTAGTTCCGAGTTGAAAATAATTCCGAGTTTAAATTAATTCTGCACCCCCAAAAATCAACAATACATGGTGAATGACAGTTTGATAGTTTATGCGTTCCGCGGACCTACACTGCATGGTGATAGTTCCACATCTTAATTGATATAATGATCACTTCAGTTGTGCAACTGAAATTACCCGTAGTTCGTCTGATGATTGCTCTAGGCTTCAATCTGCCAATCACAATGCATTTCTTTCACAAAATTTACATCACCAAACGCTCTACACTGATATTTACCACTTTCCCTCGCATAAATGTAACAATAAAGATGATAGATTTTTGTATTATAATTATTTTCAAATGAATAAAGGGTGTTTAAGAGCGGACGGAAAATGCAACACTGAAATCTGAAAACAAATTGGGATAGCTAAAGTTCCCTTTCAAAAGTCAAGCAAAGTATTAAGAAGCTGAAAAAATTCATTAGAAACAAAGAAAAGAGTACTGAACTGTTACGTGGTATCAGTCCTCCTATATGGCAATGAACGCTGGACAATCTCCTCACAGATGAAGAAGAGACTTGAAGCAACAGAAACGTGGTTCTTCTAAAGGATGCTGAGAATACCATGGATCAAACATGTGAACAATGACGAAATTCTAGACAATGGAAGCAAAAAGGACACTTATACTTAACACTAGGAAGAAACAATTGAAATTTCTAAGGCACATAATGAGGAAAGAAGACTTGGAAAATGTAACATTCACAGGACAAATTGAATTCAAGAGGAACAGGAAAACAATGCATAACATAGTGAGCTTGAGTAACTCACTGGCTTAACAGGGTTAACAAAAAATAACAAAAAGAGAAAATTTATTAAGAGCTACAAAAGGCAGGAAATTGTGGAGAATCATAATCACCTACGTTCTGAATGGACACAGCATACAGAAGAAGTCTATATAAGGTGTTTGAAATTGTTCAGAAACAGGTGATAAGTGGCTAGATTGGTGGTGGCCAACCTGTAGTGGAATAATTCTTGCTAGATATTGAATAATATTTCTATTAATTTTAGACAGACAATATTTCGATATTCGCTTTGAAGTAGGATTGTTTAAAAGCAATGTTCATAGCCAAGGAATCCATCTTGTATGTTTTTCTTTGAAAACAAAAGATTTAATGTAAAATACAGGGTGCGATGTTCAAATTGTCGCCATTTTAAATTTTTATTTCGCGCATGCGTTTTGTTTGTTTCTGGTTTTGTCGACTTCACAATATAATAGGGTCAGTTAGGCACCGTCTGCGAGAAAAAGAAAAGAACCATGACGCAATTCACTCCACCAAAAATTTGTAAACAGCATGCTGTACTATTTGGCATTCGCGCCGGAAGCTTTATACGTTTGGGCATCAATCTGAGGATAGTGCAGAGGATTCGGAAAGAGATGGAGGAGTCTAATGGTAAATATCGAAGGTGTTTGAGCTAATCACTATTGATGGCGACGTTATACATCCATTCATCCTCCCACAGTGCCTCAGACAACACGAAGCCCTACATCAAGTGAGTTGAGGTAGTACTGCACTGGATCAAGGGGATGGCTCTGGAAGACCCTGTCTGGCATCAAGACTCTGCATCATGCCACACAACAGGAGAACCCAGTCTTGGCTCTCAGACAATTTCTGCGATCACATCGACCCTTAATATCTGGCCACCTAACTCCCTAGACTGCGACCCCCTTGATTATTATGAGTGGGGTGCTGTTGAGCGAGAGACCAACAAATCTTCTTGCAACACCAAAGATGAACTGAAGGCAAGGATTATGGCAGCATCCGCCAACTTAAACAAGAAGACCGTCCATAAGGGATGCATGAGATACCGAAGTCGTCTCGAAGCCGTGATTGAAGCCAATTACGATTTTATTGAATAAATTTACTCTTTAATATCTCAAGATATTTTTGTGTAATTTTGGTAAATACATCTGTTAAAATGAGATATTAGTGTTGTTCTAATTTTTGCGAAATTTAAAGTTTATAGTTAATCTGAGGTTAGAGATGAATGTGTACACAAAATCATGTGAAAAAGTTGGTCCCTACGCAGTATTATTCTTTTAAAATATAAGCGAATTAGAGTTTCAAACAGGACATTGCTTTGGTCTCATGATGTTTTCAGTAGACGAAAAAAAATATTCCTACTACATTGAATTGAGTTAACGTGTAAACAAAAACGTAACTTGATAAATGAGATATGTTATGTTTGCTTTTGTTAAGAAAAAATATTTGTTTTTTCGGCAAGTTTTTTCGATTAGTCACTCCAGTGGGACAAGACGAAAGATAAAAAAATCGGTGCAATGTTCACCCATTTTTACATTTCACGCTTTTGTTTGCATTTCATGACACGAAAATTTTGTCTTAAGGATCATTAAATTTTTGGATAAATAGTTTAATAAAAAAACACTTCACCTTACCATACTTAAAAAAAAAAATGAATCAAAATGCAAAGTCTACAGCATACACACGCACAAACACTCACTCTCTCTCTCTCTCTCTCTCTCTCTCTCTCACACACACACACACACACACACGTATATATATATATATATATATATATATATATATAGAAAGAGAGACAGAGAGAGGATACAAAATGTGTTTTCAAGGAACCAACGTAATAAAAAAAAAGTACAGTGCACAACGTAAAATGTGAAAAAAATTCCCAATACCGAGCAAAAAATATATTATAAAATAATACTCTGTGTTCCTCATTCTCTGAAGATTGTATCTACGAAATGAAACTGTTAGTTGCAGAATAGATTGGGGTACGTACGTAAAAGGATATATATATATATATATATATATATATATATATATATATATATATCCTTAATTATAATCTAGGCTCTACTTGTGTATTGAGCACTGTTTTTTTTTCTTTTTCTTTTTTTAATAAAAACAAAAATACTAAAGAACTTCGGATCATCAATCTAACGGTTCTTTGCTATTTTATCAATATATTTGCATATATATATATATATATATATATATATATGTGTGTGTATATATATATATATATATATGTCCCTAGTTGTAACCCGAGTTTGACACGATCTCCAAAAGATTTGAATGCAAATGAAAGAAGTGGGAACCAACTTTAAGGTTTACGGTCATGGGATATAAAAAGCCGGTTCCACCTTCTTCCATTTGCGTAAGTTGTTTGATTTTTTTCTTTGTCTATGCAATCTAGGCATGCCTAAAATCTCAAACCTACTTAATCACTTTGCTGGATAAGGGTATTTAGGTCAGTTAACAAGTTGTCCGTTGGTTCTACCAACTGTTCTTAGTGTTTCTTTAATATATATACTATATTTTCCGCATATAAGACAACCTTTAAATCCCAAAAATCACCCTTAAATATTAGGGGGTCTTCTTATGCTACAATTCAAATATAAAACTTAAATTCTGAATTATCTTTATAGGTAACCAATATATATATATATATATATATATATATATATATATACAGTGTAACCCGGATATAAGAGAGATGTCGGGACCGGAGAAGTCTCTTATATCCGGGTTAGGCCTATTTTGTTCAGGTAAGTATGGCTCTAATTTGGGACCAGAGATAATATATCTTATATCCGGGTTTCTCTTATATCCGGGTATCTTCTATCAGGGTTACACTGTATATATATATATATATATATATATATATATATATATATATATATATATATATACAAATGCAGTGAGAACGAACCAAATACAAATTCAAACGTTCATAAAGTAGAGCTATAATTCTTTATTACACATATTACCGCTACAAAAATGCATTAATGTTTCAATGAAACATAGAATCTCATCAGGCGGTGGTGATGTGTTGGTTATAACAATTTTTAATAATTAATACTTAGAAAACATCTCTTCTCCGCGAGAAAAAAAAAAGAAAGAAAGAAAGACATAAAATATAATCCTTTCAAAACGAAAAAGAAAAAAAGACACAAGATATAGCCTAAAGAAGAAAAGAAAGGAAGATAAGATCAAGTCAATAAAAAAGAAAGAAAAACAAATAATAAGAGATAGAAAAAAAGAAAGACCCAAGATATAATTTCTTCTCCGAAAAAAAGAAGTAGAAATAAAGATAAATATGAATTTGACAATGATATAGAAATGAAAAAAAAGATACAGAAATTAAAATACAAAACCAGATTGTGATTCGGTTTAACCAATGAAAATCATTTACGTTAAGTAAGATGTTATAGAGAATAGATTTAAATTTAATCGGAAATCATGTCTCTTAGATGAAAGATTTTGGATACATTGTAACGTCTGACGAGCAGTTGACGTTTTCATTGAAGTGGCAATATTAAACAATAATTATACATAGTTTGTAAATAAGTTTTACTCAGAAAATAGCTAAGCCAACTTTTACATTCCGGTGTCCCTACAAAACGCTTACATTTCTTTACCGTCAGTGAATGTCAACAGCTTCTTGAGAAATATAGTTTCCTGTTGTCTATTTAAAGAATTGTAGGGACAGAAATATGATTCTACCTAGGAATGTTGACTATACATACATATATGCGCAGTACTAAATGAAAAGCGCTCAATAGAGCCAACATATTCACTTGTATGGATATGAGTTTGTGACTCTGAGTTTCACGCTTTTGCGATCATCAGTTTGTCTGATGATCGCAAAAACGTGAAATCCAGGGTCACAAACTCATATCCACACAACTGAATATATATATATATATATATATATATATATATATATATATATATATATATATGCACGTTTTATATAATACGACAAACAAGGTGCTTTGATTTAGTTTTTATACAATTTCTCATGTGATCTTATATTTTTTTCAGAGGATAAATTGCATAAAAACTCTCTGATTGTTCTTTCTTTCCAAGTGCTTTCGGCTAGACATTTAGCCATTTTCAAGGTTGAGATATATTAACTGTTAACTAGAAATAGATTGTTGTATGTATGTATTTAATGTTTCATTTTCAAAACACGGTCAATATATTGTGTCCATGTTCATAGTTGATATTATTGAGTGTTGTTTCTTTGTTTTTATTAATAAGCTCCCATTATTTTTAGACTTTTATACATGTATTCCTGATCAATCAAAATTCGTAAACAATTATATAGGTCATACTACAACATGTTTGACACGCAGACCCACACTACATCTTTCTGACCATAACTCAATCACGTCTCATTTAAATACTCCTACTGGAACCTAAAAAAACATTTAAATTTCTAAATTTCATAGATGACGTTTTTTTTTTATTCGGATGTTAAATTACCGTGTTGAAAATCGGAACTACCCAACAGAAGGCCTCTTGCTGAGATGACAAACAAATAATATTAATAATAATAATTACTAGAAATACCCGTAAAATTTTCACGGTTTTCCTATTTGAATTTTATGATGAATCGTATTTCTTCAATTAATGATTGAATAATAAGCTCATGACGAGTTCTATGACAAAATATCCGTAGAAATTCCGCTATCACATCGTTAAATAGTTGAGCTTAACAACTTGAACAAAATATTGCAATAACAATCATAAATATGAATGCTTATCGTTATTTTAAATGAATAAAAGCGAAATGATTTGAAAATGAAAACTTTCCATTCACTGAAACAGCCGTTAAACATTCTTTCTTTCTTTCGTTCTTTTATTCGTCTGTCATGTTTTTCCACGCAATCAAAACGGAATAATTCATTATTAATGAGGTATCGACAGGAGACGTTAAACGCTTTTATCTTCCTTTTCTTTCCATCTTTTTTTCCACTAAAACCAAGTAATCTATTTTCTCTGCTTTCCACTCGATGTATACTCCATTACTTACGATGTATTAGCAGCCTCCCTTAAAAATCAAAACAATAGAAAATAACAAAAAAAAAAAAAAAAAAAAAATTATAACAGCAAAGCTGGTAAATAAAGTCTGTTCTTTGAAATCCAATATTTGTCTCTTTAGCTTTAATTTTTGTAGCAATAAAAGCCAATTTCTATGGATACATGAGTTCAACTGGAAAAGCTTGGATCCAAAGTTTTTACAACTATTCATGAAGTTCATACTTTGGCCCACTCCTTTGATTTTTATTTTTTCATGTCTGTTTTGTTTTTTTGTTGTTTTTTTTTTGTTTTTTTGTTTGTTTGTTTGTTTGTTTTTTGTTTGTTTGTTTGTTTTTTGTTTTTTTTTGTTTTTTCTTCGTTTTTTTTTTCTATAGAAGTGAGAAAAAGAATACGCTGATAGTGAAAGAAAGGATGGAGATATAAAGGGTGGGTGAAGAGATACAATGCCATAAAAGATTAATAAAAAATGATTCTAGGATATTGAAAATTGGGATTGTCACATTTTCATTTTATAGTTTTAGAGAAAGATATAAAAAATGTTGTTTTCCTACCAACTCCAAGTTCTTGTGCTTGATACAAAACTTAGTTGGTAGAAACAGCAACTCTTAAAAATAGGTGCAACTTAAAAAAAAACAAAGACGACCAGTGAGTAAAATTTTAAAAGGAACAATACATTTATTTACAATTACAAATTTGTAAAGCACAAAACGAGGGTTGCACAAACATTTCCTTTTGTGCACCTCTTTGGGCAGGATAACACTTTCCTGAGGTAACAAAAAAAGAGATTAAACACAGAAACATGAAAAATAATATTTCACCATTAGTTTAAGAAACGAATTCATGTACAAAAATTATTCCCTTCAAAAATAGAGAAAATGGGAAAAACTTGAGAGAAAGGATAAACAATATCGCACAAGGCAGAAATCTTTCAAATAGCACCCACCTCTGTTCTTAACAGTATGCAGAACCAGGACGTCTCAGCTTGAAGGGATTTATACCATTTGTGTTCTAAAGTTCACTTGTTTGTACTTGGGTGTGAAATCCTCAGTAGTCTTGTATCTGTTAGTCCGACTGGACTTTCATTTGAAATGCGGGGTGCTATGCTCTGTCCGTTCCCGTCAACAGCACATCCTTGTCGCCTCTATTCTTCTACTCCTCTCAGCCTGTTTTCTGATCCTCTCTATAGATCGCTGATAGCAGTCCTTTTTATTGAAAAGGTGACAGTGATATCGGCTCCAGCCCAAATTTGACATTGGCCAGCGATTTCTTATAAAAAAAAACCCTCTCCAAGTATTCAAAAAATGAATCCAAAAGCTTTCAGACAATTTTAGCGGTTCACCGCATGAACCTAAAAGGCCATAAAAAATACACAAAATTTGACAAAACCGTCTGGCCCATCTGAAGAATAAACATTTCTCAAAACGTGTATTAAAAAAATTGTGATATCAACGAACACTCGTTGTCACTTTTGTGATTCCAACGAATACTCGTTTAACTTTCGTAATGCTCGTTGTAGTAGAGACTTTGTAATCACTGATACAACTATAGTACGCCGTTGAACAATACTGGTGTCAGACGCCTTCGAATATTATTCGCACTAATAGTACTTGCTCGATAATACTCGCTCGACAAGTAACCCGTATCTGAATAGAGAAATTTGCTGTACGTCCGTATTTACAAAAACATCAGACCGTTTACATTCAAATTTATTTTAAAATATTGGGGGTCGACTAATTGTAGTAAGCTTTGCGATTTATGATTAGTAAATATAGTCTTTACTTAATCTCAATATCACCTAATCGGTACATATTGATACAGAATGTTAAAAGATGTAAAACTTTACAAATTATTCCAATTAAAGTTTTTTAAAATGAAAACAATAAGTGTGAGTTAACAGATATATATAAAATATATATATATACATAGAAAAATAAAAACCAAGTTTAAGTCATTTTATTCGACCTTACGTCTGTCTGCCACAAATATTGAAGTCGTAATCACTAGAAAAGTTTTAAAAGCACATAAAATCATGTTACAGTACAATAAATAAGAATAAAAGTATATAAAGTCATATTAAAATATGCACATTTACAGTAAATATTAATATGATAATCATAAATCCTAGAAAACGAAAAATGAATATATTACACACACACACACACACATATATATATATATATATATATATATATATATATATACAGGTATACATCGGGTTATGTCGTTTCGAGTTAAGTCGTTCTCGATTATGCGTCATTTGTCAAAAGATATCTGAACAAAAATATAAAAATCAAGTTTAAGTCATTTTATTCGACTTTACGTCTGTCCGACACAAATATGGAAGTCGTAATATCACTAGAAAAGCGCTAAAAGCACATAAAATCATGTTACAATAAAATAACTAAGAATAAAAGTATGATGTTTATACTAACATTTCCTGTAAATTTACTATGATTTTATAATCATAGTAAATTTACAGGAAATGTTAGTATAAACATCATAAATCCGCCAGTTCTCAAAACATTATATTTTTAGTTTTAGTGAATTAGTTTTGGGACAGTTCATTGAAAATTTTCAATTTTTTTTTCCATTTTCACAATTGATATTCCATATTTTTTCTTTTTACTAAAATCTCGTGCTCACATTTTCCGCTGATATAAAGTGGAAAATGATATTGAATCAATTGCTAGGTCTACTGCTCGGAAAATTGGTTCACTGTGTCATGCTAGACAATTTTTCTAGCCAGAATCTATTTTACACATTTATAAGTCTACCATTCATCCATGCATTGAATATTGCTGTCACATATGGTCTAGTGCTTCTGCTATACATTTAGTTTTAGAGATTCTTGATAAAATCCGAAGAAAATGCTATTTCATTGTTCCTGGCCTGGTATCTCCCCTTCAGTCACTTTCCCGCTGCCGTAATGCAGTGTAGAATAAGATTTCTACATTCTCTGTTTTAAACCTGTTAAAAGAGTATCACAGTTAAGTATTCTCAGTTTGTGCTGAACCCATTAAAATTGGCTCCAGGGTTCATTACGAAACAATGCTTTCTGATTGGTCCATAAATAATAATGTCATGTTTCTGCCTACATCCGCACGGTTGACCTCAAGTTGACCTATTCAACGCGCCAAAAATAGGTAAACATTCTTTTCCAGCCTTCCACATAATCAAGAAAATTCATAAATATGAAACTTCGACACGACTTAGTATGTGACATCTACTAGGTCGTTCTGGGTTCAACTCTTAGTCACTGCCACCAATATGTGACTCAATCGGCGGTCGTCGCTACCCGGCGGGATCCTTTGGTCAGGGTACCAAATGAGATGGTCGGTCGATTCTTACGGCACGAATACGTAACGGATTCACACCAGATGCAACCGGTTCGACACCAGCTCCGTCGTTCTCATCTCGCTTTCCATGACTGTTTACTGAAGTAACTACCTTGATCTCAAGTCTAATCAACTTTTATCAATCTGTTCTATACAGGAGTGTGTTTCTTCCCAACCCGTTCCTTCTGAGAGTGACACTTTTATACTTCTAGGCAAGTTCTGGTCTTCTAAGTCAACTGGTTTAGTTTTTAAGTGCCGACTTAGCTTCGTTCGTCAGTATAACTTGCTGTTTGTAAGAAGGCAAAGTCAGAGGCAGGAATCGTAGAATCTTTCATTCAGCTCTCTCCAGCTTCAAAATTCGGACTCAAATTTACTGCAACTCGAACTGGCGAACTGCCCGAGGACGCTCGCTTATATGGACGCCAACCAAAACCCGGTGCGGGGTTAGACGCAGCCTAGGGTTTTCGGTGAATCCCCGATTTCCAACAAGGGTTCCTTTGTTGTCTGGCCAAGAAAATTAATTACTTCCCATTTTTGGAAAATTAATTACTTCCTATTTCTGGTGGGATCCCTTCGTCCGTGAGGAGAGGTTGCAGGATAGCTATCCTCCTAAACTTCCTCCTCCTTACATTGTTACCTCAAACCAATTCCTTTCGGTGGGCGTTAGTAACTTCTCCGTCTTTCTTACTATTTTACCTCCGCATATCACCACTGCTACCACACGTCCAATGGCCCCTCGGTCGTGCTGGTGTGGCTAGGCTTGCTTCATTAATTAACTCTTTGACACCATTGCTTATGCAGGATTTCTTATCCATGCAGTTTTAGAATTATCAACTGGAACTTTGTTTACGCAATTCCTCTTTCGCCCAGCCAAAATTCTTACAATTAACACATGACCATATTGCCTGGCCATTTCCTAATATCTATGAATTCTCGTACGATATCTTCGTCGCTTCTGGTTACTTTGTGTTTTCTTAACCAGCACTTTTAACGGACATCATCAATCAATTGTTAGAGATCGCCACATTGCCTTTTCGTGAAATTATCATTGACGCAATTCTTCGGTTTCTTGAATAAAATAAAATGAAAATTTTTTAACCCTTCTTTTCTGTTTTCATCATTTTCCCGTTCAATTTTTATGGCTAATTAGTTAATTAATTACCATAGCTAAATAGTGTCACAAGTCAGTGAGTCATTAAAATAATGAACTCATCACGCGAATCCATGAAATCCAGCTTCCTCGCTAAAAGTTTATTTTTATTAACATCCATTCGGCTTGTGCAATTCAATTTCTTTTCAACATCAATTCCTCTAGTTACCAATTCAACCAAGATAAGATTCAGAAACCAACTTACTCAATATCTTAACAACATAAAGGAAATCGTAACTATATCAGTCGAAGCGATACAGATTGGCTAACCCACTACAGTAGCTTCCCTGTGCCTTTTCTATAAATATTGTTCGAATTGTTCTGATGAATTTTCCTCCATGGTATCTAGACTTTATGAATTTAAGTGCAGTACTAGATTGGTGACAAGGTCTCATTATTTTACAGTTGAAATGTCTAGATGTAACCGTAAGTTCTATACTAACAGTTTCTTCTATCGCACTTTTCGTTTGTGGAACCTACTTCCCGGTTTTTGCTTCACAGTCAAGTTTGATCTTCAAAAATTTAAACGTAATGTCAATCGTTATTTTCTGTATTCTTAATTCTTGTTCTTTTATTGTTCTCTCTCCTTAACATTATTTTTCTTCTTTTATTTTCACATACACTCTAACATTCAATACCCCGTTTGTGTCTTTCATTTCGTAAAAAGCGCATCCATTTTATTTGTGATGGTTACCTATAAGTTTCTTTAAAATCCGACAATTATTTGATTTTTGCAATTTTCCAAATTAATGTGTTTTCACCGGAAAAAAAGCGGCAAAAAAGTATTTTGTAATTATTAGTCCGATGATGATGTAAACAAAACAAGATTTTGAATCAAAATTTGGAACGTGCTAGAAAGGATTAAAAAATTTCAAAAATTACTTTGGTCTTTCATCTTAATAATAACACAAACATTTTGACGATAAAACTTTGTTTTTATTAAGTTTGTGGCCTTTTTCATTACGCTATGCTGTTTTCCTGTGAAAACGTGGAGGTAACTAAACCTAATACCTAATACGCACGCTCGTGCACACACACATTAAAATATATATATATTAATGAAAAGGAAAAAGAGATGACCAGCTTGAGATAGAAGTAGAGAAATACAAACATACTACGAAGAGAAAGAGATAGATAGATAGATAGATAGATAGATAGATAGATAATGAAAAGACCGAGATAGATAGATAGATAGATAGATATGAACAGAATGAGATAGATAGATAGATAGATAGATAGATAGATATGAACAGAATGAGATAGATAGATAGATAGATAGATAGATAGATAGATAGATAGATAGATATGAACAGAATGAGATAGATAGATAGATAGATAGATAGATAGATAGATAATGAACATAATGAGATAGATAGATAGATAGATAGATAGATAGATAGATAGATAGATAGATAGATAGATATGAACAGAATGAGATAGATAGATAGATAGATAGATAGATAGATAGATATGAACAGAATGAGATAGATAGATAGATAGATAGATAGATAGATAGATATGAACAGAATGAGATAGATAGATAGATAGATAGATAGATAGATAGATAATGAACATAATGAGATAGATAGATAGATAGATAGATAGATAGATAGATATGAACAGAATGAGATAGATAGATAGATAGATAGATAGATAGATAGATAGATAGATATGAACAGAATGAGATAGATAGATAGATAGATAGATAGATAGATAGATATGAACAGAATGAGATAGATAGATAGATAGATAGATAGATAGATAGATATGAACAGAATGAGATAGATAGATAGATAGATAGATAGATAGATAGATAATGAACATAATGAGATAGATAGATAGATAGATAGATAGATAGATAGATAGATAGATAGATAATGAACATAATGAGATAGATAGATAGATAGATAGATAGATAGATAGATAGATAGATAGATAGAAAAGGGCTAATACTTGGAATGGAAAGTAATAAACGAATGTGGAAAATGTTCCAAGTCTGATGTAAATAAATGTTTACACCTCTACACCCTCTACATTGAAGGTAAATATAAAGCTAAGTGTGTGTGAAGTTTGCCGGCCACTTTACCATTACAGCGACATCAGGTGTATATTCAACATGTTGAGTGAGGAAGGATGACTGACAACGAAGGAAAAAAGAAAAAAGTCAGCAAAAAAACACAAAAAAAAAACACAATAGGCGCCATCATCATCACCATAAGGATGACTAGTGAGACGACAATCATCATCATTTTCAACATGATCAGTTAAAAGAGAACGAAGCCTCAAATGACATTGAATGACTGGTATCTCTACGTTAAAACAACAAAAGTGGAGAGCCTCGTCACCCACGTCTTGAAGGATCGTGGCACAGAGAAAGAGAAAGACATAGATACAGTCCAACATTGAATCTAAAGGAGGAGATTGCTGATTGATTGATTCGTTTTCTACGGGCTATCAACCCTTTGCAGGTTATTTAAAGCCAGAAAATACTTTTAGATTGTAAGATTGTTTTTAGATAATAGTTGTTTAGTGATACAAGTCTTACTAATAAACATATAGCGGAGGGTAGATTTATACTTTTCCCGAGGTATTTTCGCGTAAGTGAATATAAAGAACCCAATGGGAATTAGAACCTGGATCTCCGATTAACAGTTTTGAGCCATTACCATTTACCGGCCTATCAAAGCTGACAGCACCTGGTATTAACAAGTGGTCACCCATGTAGACGTTGCTTAACTTCGGTGATCATACGGGAACCGGTGTTTCAACGTAAGTGATACGAACAGACTAACATAGATACCGATAAGAACAGACTTAGATAGATTTAAAATACGAATAGAAAGAAAGAAAAAGCTTAATTAGCAATGAATGGACCAAGACAGTTTCGGAAATTTTCTTGGGGGCTTACAGCGCCTGAACCCCAGCTATATGGGCTCGTTGTGCTCATTAAAATCTATTCCGAGCCAACATTGTGATAGATCGTCGAAGCTATTGTTGCTAATTACGAAGGGGGCCCTCATATCTGTTCAAGCTGCAAGGCTCCCAAAATATGGGTCCACCACTGAACCAGACCAGCTAATCTAATTTTTGTATATTAGTGTAAAAAATCTAATCATATTTTACTTTTGGTAATTGTTTTTACCCTTCTCTCTCCAGTTGTAAATAGTAGACCGGGTTCTATAGCCTTGGATGGCAACTGGTCTACCGCAGAAAGAAAGAGCAACCTACTGCGGGAAAAAAAATGTGCCTCGTCAGTCACGTATCGAGAGATACATGATCGCCTAAGCGCGTATCACGCACGGCACATAACTGACTGACATAATGTTTGCAAAATCATTATGAAAGAAAAAGTAAGAGAAAACGTTGTATAATTTTGTATATATCAAGAACAATTTCATTCAGAGTAAATTTACATTCGGGTTCTTACAACATTCCGCTTTTCTTGACAGGTCTTCTATTATCACAATGTGCAATATTTAATAACAAAAGTAATAAAACTATAAAGAAAAATAAACTAATTGAAATCGGTTAGACTCGGGGTTCTCGACTAGGCGGGAATTATCAAGTTTCGGGGGTGGGATCCTTTGCTTTTTCTTGTTTTATATTTACAGAATTTTCTTTATTGAATTGCAATCCCCTAGCATTCTATTGGACGTTTTATTTATTGAAGTATGATTCAGTTTTTTCATTTAATAATTAGTTATGAAAACAAATTACTGTCCATGTATATAAGTCTAAAAATCCAGCAACATTTCCTATTGCTATTAAACTTGTAAAACTCCTCTATAAAAATAATCCATGTAAATGTATTAATATGGAAAAGAATGAATATGTTCAATAATATATGCATATTACTTGGAATACAACTTTTGTCGGTGTTGTAAAGTGCTAATCTTTCCTGTCAGTATACGCACTGTTAGTTTGTAGCGGACCCCTCGAGCAGCCTCCATATCACACGAGGGTGAGGAGGTCACAAGAGGCCCGCTAACATTTTCGAAGACGTTAAATCTGACAAGGTGAAACAACATAGACGACAGAACGAGGATATATAAGATATAAGCTAATTTATTCTAGAAAAGTAATAAAGGTGGTCGGAACGGTAGAGATACAGATGTTCCGGTGCAGGCATTGATGGTCGAGGTTGGTTGTTACAGGTGATCGCTGCTGGTCATGCAGATGATCGCTGCTGGTCGTTGCAGTTGAAGTTGGTCGTTGCAGATAATAGCTGCTGGTCATTGGAGTTTGAGGTTGATGTTGGTCGTTGCCGGGATGCCAAACTTGACGTGTTGGGAAGGAAAGAGGAGCTGGCGTTGTTCGGGCCGTTTCAGTCGCCGACCGTAAATTTAGCGAGAAGTCACTGTCTTGTGGTAAGGGAGACTAGCAAGAGAATTGGACAAGCTAACACAGTAAATTCTATCTATAAAATTAGGAGAGCTTAGCTAAAAGAAAACCAAGGCCTAAAAACTAGGTTCGTAATATAACTAAACTGAAAAGGTAACTTGCTAGTCTCTACCTCGGGTTAACAGCGTGTAGGGAGCACAACCGAAAGGTCAAGGTCGAAATGACCTGTTTTCTTCCGGTTTAAGGAGCCAAGGAGGAGCTAACTCCGACAAGTTTCATATCACTTGGTATCTCTCTACAGCATAAAACTGCTAACTCGATATGATTGATAACGAGGTGTCTAGTAAACCGACCTTGCGCCACATCTCGCCTTGTGGGAAAGTCTCGGGTAAGTACCGAAATGACTGGTAAACATAGCAAGATGTCAAAGTCAGGACAGCGAACCAATAAGTTTGTTAAAGTCTTGTTTTTCTTCAATAACGTCAAGTCTTTCTTTCTGTACGTATTTCAATTTAAGAAACTTATTTGTGAATAAACAAAGCAATATGTAGAATTTAGCTTCTACATTTTGTGTTCATAACCCATTAAAAGTAACGTGAAAATAACCCATTAAAACAGGCTCTGCAGATAATTTTCTGAGAACGTTTTGTGATTGGTCGATAAACGTAAAATTCTTATTTGGGGGCGTTTTCAACTACGATCGCACGCATCAGTCTAGCTCGTGACTTAGATAGAATTTGGCTCCAAGTCGTTTGGAGCCTATCACGTCATCCAAAAGTCAATAAATACGATACGCTAACATACTTTCGCCAGAGAGCAAGTCTGGTATTTATTCGTACAAAAAGTACAAATTGTGGCACGAGGCCAAGCAAGTGACCAGCAGTCAATCGCCTCCTGAATCTACGTCACACAATTCTCAGGTTTAAATTTACTTCTTAACATAATCCCGTCCTGCAGAAAGAACACTCACTCACTCACACAGCAAGCATCATTCATTCTTTCCAGTGAGTTCTTTAACTTCCGCCAGTGAGCAGTGACCAACAATCATCTCGCTAAAGAAATCCACGTCACTCATTTTCTCAAACTTTAAGTTGAATTCTTAACATTTCCCAGCCTGTAAAAAGACGCTCGCTCACTCACACAGCAAACGTCATCTATTCTTGCCAGTGAGTTCTTTGAAGTTTTATCCATTTCAAAACTTGATATAACGGAATTTAATTTCCTAATTTAAAGTTCATCTCGAACAATTCATCATTTTCAACACCGAAAATATACGATTAAAGAGAGACAACTTATCACTGAACTGTAAGTTGAACACTTATAAAAAAAATTCAATATTCAACAAACTTTAATTTTTATATATACTAAAAATTGCTCTCTCATATTTGACAAATTTCATTTCACAATATTTCTCAACACATAATTTTTACCATTAAACTTGCATTATCATTTCAAACTAACTCGGAAAAACTTTGCGTTAAATTAAACACTAAAACACCAAAAACTGTTTTGTGCTCAAATTCAACTCAAAACATCAATATAATTTTGTATCACCATGGTGTTTTATATAAAAGAAATATATGTCTGTTACTGAATTGTTGTTTTCGTTTTTACTCTTGTTGTTCATTTACTTATGTTACATTTGTTGAAGTAAAAAAAAAAAAGTAGAGGGTTATTTGTGGTCGCATTAACCTTTACAGAGACAATGGAACGCTTTCTTCAACCGGAAAAATTCGATGCTGACCTGAATTTGTCTGAAGCTAGACCTGGACCTTCAACAACTTTCTTTCAACCGTCGAGAATCGCAATGTTAACAAGCTAAGTTATCCTCGTAAATCTTATCTCTCCGTCTTTTTATGAGTTTGTTGCGGATTGTGAAGAATATGAAGACGCTATTAAAACGCTACAAGGTTTGAATGTCAAGACGAAAAACAATATTTTCGCTAGACATTTACTATCGACGTACAAAACAAGAAGCTGGACAGACGCTAGACCAGTTCCTTTAGAAATTAAAATCACTGGCAAAAGACTGATTTTAAGTTAGTAACAGCAGAGCAATATAGAGATGATGCAATAAGGGGCGCCTTTACTAGTGGTTTTACTTTGAACCTCATACGCCAGAGATTCCTCGAAAAGAAAACGCTGGTTCTCTAAACAGACTTTGATGAGGCAAGATCTCTCAAAATAGCAGAGAAACATAGGATGACTTACTAACCATATAACCCTCTAATCTCAACAGCGACTGCTTCAAACGACTGCCGGGGACGTTAAAAGTTGTCTAGTACTACCGTCCAAGGATGAGGATGCTACCACGGCAGCGGTATCTACTGTCTCCAAATGCTTTTTCTGTCGGTATGGCAGACACCCACGCACCAAATACCCTGCAAGAGATGCAATTTGTATGAGATGTGGTAAAAAAGAATGTTGCCTGTCCAGCAACTCAGCTAAGTGTACAGCGGCTGGGTACTTGTCAGTTCTTGCTAGTACAACTCCTAGGTTTCTCTCCAAGGCCGTTGTTAAGATAAGTATCAATGGAACGCCAACGAAAGCTCTTATAGATACAGAAAAGCTCGGTAAGTTTAATTAGTATAATGGTCGTGCAAAGAAGAAAATTGAAAGTCCTTAAAGTACCATCACTATGACAACTAAGAGTCTTGTGATGATGATCATCATCACACACATGTACATACCTACACAAATTCAAATTTCAATAACAATCATTCATTGGATAGAAATCAACGCTGCTATCTTATGCGACAATTTTGAAATCGCTATATTTTCGTATAGTAGATTTTGTGCACTTTTGGAAGAATCGAATCCCAAGAGCCTTCTTAGCTTAGTAAATATTTCTCAGGAAATATCAGCTTCTAATTGGTCAATAAAGACACAAGTGGGCGTTGCAATCCACCCACGCACAATATATTTTTCCAGCGCGTGACTAAGTCAAGTTTCTCGCCAAAGCACTCTGATCCTGTCATGTTATTACGCAATCTATAAAAACAAACACGAGTTTGCTTTTTCGTCTTTTTTACCCTCAGGCTTCGGGCCAAATTCCACCCCGCGTGGAGGTGAGGTAAATCTCTTTCTTCTCTATTCTTGCTGTAAAATGTAGTCCCGGAGAATTGTCGTCTTGACCTTGCGGTCAGACGTTAAAGAACATTTCCAACATAGACGTACGTACGAATATTCACTATGAACATTCACCACGAACATTCAATACAAACGTTCACACACATAAATGTTCACACACAAACACAATGTTAACTGCCTATGTACTTTGTAAATGTTTTGTTTAATACATATATTTGTTTATATATATCGGTCTTGTTTGTTTGTCTTCCTTATCTTCAGTTGGACTTAATCCAAGTCCAACATTCTATTGTAACTGTACCTTCTAGCATATAGAAATATTATCTAGAAATATAAACGCACGTGTTTTCTTTACATTTTCACCCCCCCCCCACCTGGTCCTCTACAATCTCACTAGTAAAACACAGGGGTATATGATCATACTTATTATAAAACCCAGGTTGTGTATGTGTGTATTTGTATGTGTGTGTGTGTGTGTGTGTGTGTGTCTGTACGTTTATATATTGGATCGGATTTCCTACATTTTTCAACCGATTTCAACAAAACTTCACAGGACTACGTAAAATTACCTTGCGGTGGTTCTAACAGCGCCAAAAATTGGAAAAACCCAATTGTTTTTGCACGAAATCAATTTGAAAACACGATTAAGAGGCATCGCGAGAATGAAAGGGGGACAACTCATATCGAGTTATACTTATTATAAAACCCAGGTTGTGTGTGTGTGTGTTCGTTTATATATGGGATCGGATTTCCTACATTTTTCAACCGATTTCAACAATACTTCACTTGTTTTTGGCAGGTAGTGTTTCTTATTATCTTGCACGCTTTTTTCTTTATTTTTACATTCAGAATGCTTTAAAAATTCCATTTACAAGACAATTGTTTATAATAAAATTCTATTCAATCGGTAGACTCATAACGATTGAAAACAATGTTTTTGAGTTTGGGTTTGACCAATTCGTAAAAAAAAAAAAAAAAAAAAAAACTAATTAAGACATGCGTGTCCGTCAACCTTAAACAATAATCTTTGTCAATTTTATTTTTCAGTCTTTATGATGGTCGATACTTGATCTATCTCTTACTGTTACATCCCCGGGAAACGCCGGGCTCCACTGCTAGTAGTTAATATGACTTCTGAAACTTTGAATACAAACACGTGAAACTATAAGTACTTCCAAACGTATGCACCGAAATCATTCTTGGACGTGATTTTTTTTAATATCTCGTAAATGTGGAAACTCCCATCAACGGCAATCAAGCCCCATTTTCGGTGTGTAATCTAGCTGCAGCTAAAGAAAGTAAGATCTGCGCTATTTCAGAACTTGGCACCGGATTGCAAACTGATAGCAACTAAGTCTCCTCACCGTTCACCGGAAGATGAGAAATTCATCTCTTCAGAGATACAACGGTTTCTACCAACAAAAAAAAAAGTAATCGAACCCATTGAAGGGCCCAGGTAATCATTACTGCCAATGAACGCCATAGAAAGAGAATGGTGATAGATTACAGCCAGACAATAAACAAATGCACACAATTAGATGCTTATCCCCCAAAGAGTCAGTGTGCTTATCCCCAAAAGAGACAATGTGCCATGCGTGATACACGCTTAGACGATCATGTATCTTTTGATACATGACTGACGAGGCAGTTTTTTTCTCGCAGTAGGTTGCCATTTCTTTCTGCAGTAGACCAATTGCCACCCAAGGCTATAGAATCCGGTCTGTCCTGCTATTTACCCATAGCTGCGGGGAGACCAAAAGGATTCGTACATTTCTCAAGGCTATTAGCACGTAAGTGAATGTAATGGATTCAACTGGAATTCGATAGTTGACGAAATAGTTAAAACGGTATAAAAATATGAACTCTACAGTACAATTAGATCTGCGGAGTGCATATCACCAAATTTCCATTAAGAAGGAAGAAACGCTCTACACGGCCTTTTTGGCATGTGGCAATCTTTACCAATTTTGCCGGGTGCCATTCGGAGCGACAAAAAGGGTAGCTTGTTTTCAGAGAGTCATTGATGATATTATTGACACTGAAATGCTTATCGATACCTTCACTGTGTGTGATAAGGCCAAGGACGAACATGATGAGAATCTCAAAAGGTTCCTCCAAGTTACTAAAAAGTATGGCATATCGTTCAATGATGACGAAAGCATCTTTTCAGCAACGTTTATCCAAATGCTAGGATTCGAAATCTCAAAAAAAAAAAAAAAAAATCAAACCTGATCCTGAAATATTGAAATCCCTAAAAGAAATGGCACCACCCTGTGACCGCAAGTCGCAACAACGATTGATGGGAATGTTCGTCTATTATTCTCAATGGATACCAACATTTTCAAAGAAAGCTTACCCACTCATACACAACAGGATATTTCCCCTACCAAAAAAAAAAAAAAAAAAAAAACGTAAAAGATTGCTTTAAGACACTCAAGAAAGAACTTGAGAGTGCGGTTTTGGTAACTTTTGACTCTAAGTGTCCGGTAGTTGTTGAGACAGATGCATCCTGATGTTGCTATTGCTGCTGCTCTTAACCAGAACGAGGGTCAAGTAGCCTTCTTCTTAAGAACGCTCTCGCCGAGTGAGGAAAACCATTCTCCCATTGAAAAGGAATGCAATTTTGGAAGCACTAACGAAATGAAGACATCACTTACTGGGCAGTCATTTCAAACTTATCATGGATCAGAGATCCGTCGAGTTTATGTTCGATGGTCAGCATAAGGGAAAGGTTAAAAACGAAAAGATCGTTGGAGGATGGAGTTATCATCATTTAAATAGGATATTGTGTACCGACCAGGTAAAGACAATGCAGGAGCAGATACCTCATCAAAAATTCAGGTATTGTGTTGCGGCAACTCAAGCACCGAACTTAGCTGAACTACACTGCGGTCTATGTCATCCAGGTGTAACCCGGATGACATATTTCCTAAAATCAAGGAACTTACCTTTTTCGGTAGATGATGTCTAGAGAGGAACTTCCCAGTGTAAAGCGTGCGCTGAACTAAAAAACCTAGATTCTACCGAGCCCCTCATGGGACACTGGTCAAGGCAACCCAACCCTTTGAGGGGCTTTGTATATCCACCCCCGACTCTGCAAAAAACAAATACATATTCATTATTATCGATGAGCATTCTCGCTTTCATTTTGCTTATGTTTGCTCCGACATGTCAGGTTCGACGATCATCGAACGTTTGTTGGACGTTTTCTCTCTACTTTTTTTTTTTGGCATGCCATGTGTTTATCTAAAAAAAAAAAAAATAGATATAAACACACAAATATACACACATACCAATTCATTTTATTGTCTTCGATCTGAAGAAGCCCCAAATGGGCGAAATATATTATCGGATATATTTTCGATATATTATACTTTCATGTGCGTTTTTTTTTTCTAATTGTCATTATTATATAACCTAATTATATACAATAATGAATCATATGCAGTATACGTGAACAATTCAACTAGAAAAATTGAAAATAAACAAAATATATCTAAAAAATACAAATTAGAGACAATGTCATAATAATGCCCGGAAAATTCGATAACGAAAGATTCGGTAATTTTGACAAGATAGGAAAATTCGGTAACTATGAAATCAAAGTCGATTGAAAATTGAATTTAGGGAGGTTCTGGAGTTGGGATTTAGGAGATAAGCCCCCTCATCTATATTTTTAAACAGAAATGAGGCTATATAGTTTTTGCTTGTTTAAAAAGAAATAACTATCTAAAACTTAATTTATTTACTTCTTTTTTTTATTAAAATAATAATTTGAAAAGAAGATGCAAAAACTTAACTTTAAGTTAGGTAAATCAATTTTATTTGCTCGAAAACAATAGAGTAATTAAATAAATACATTTAAAAAATATTTATTTAAAACTATTGGATGAGTGGCTTAGCCCCCTAAACTCCCCATGCAGAATGTACGGCTGTTTTATCTGCACTTGAACCCATGATTTTTTTTTTTTGTAGTTAATACTTATTTAAACGATTTTTTCTTTTTGGTGTTTTTTTTTAGCTCCTCCAGAAAGTACCGCTCTGGTATTGTTCTAGTGGGGTTTTATCAAGACCGCCATGCTTAATAATACTTTTAAAAAAATATTGGGAAAGGGGGCCTAGCCCCCAAGCTCCACTTCTGCAAGTACGGCCTTGACAGTAGTGGGTTCTTATCTGTACCCCATGATTTACAATTATTTAAAAATATATTGGGTGGAGGGGTCTTAGACCCCAAATCTCCACTCCAGAACTGTTGAAATTTAATTTGAGAACAATATTTTACAAGTTTAAATTCTAGCTATTTTTTCTATCCTCACTCCAACCTCTCTCCTAAAACCTTGATTCTTATCAGAGATAAGAATATACTTTCTGACTAACGAGAGGGCCGGAAAACATAAAAAGGAATTCCACCACCATTATTCTTTCCATGGTGCCATAAAGTTTGGGCGAAACCTCACAGCTTGTTCTTTCTAACCTTTTTCATTACTTTCAAAACCGGCTCCCAAAGCATTGTTTCTTAGCAGAGATAAGAATATATTTTCTGACCAATGAAAGGGCCAGGAAATTTATATAACGATTTGGGAAGGAAAAGTCCTTGATTCTTCTGAGCCTACCAAATCTCCATAAATTTGGAGATTCTTCGCCTATTTGACTGAGATTTCGGCCCACCGTCTGTAAGGTCGACGATAGAAGCACCAGTCAATTCTGGAACCACTTTCAAAGAAAAACTACCTACTAAAAAGGGTTGTCGAGAACGAACGTAGGCCCACAATTCAAGACCAGTTGAAAGCTGCCTTCCTTTATCCTACAAGACTTTCTTGTCGACCTACGAACTCACTCAACTGCAAGATTCCTATATCTACCAACATTTTCCTACTCTGCAAGAACTGTAAGTGTTTCTAACCATTAACAAAATTCTACTCGCTTAAAGAACATTTAGGCGCTCATAGAAATATTTTGAGCAAGCCCTTTTTCTGTAATGAACATTTTCTCTTATCTTAAAGGACATTTTTTTTCCCTTTCTTTCTCTGCTAATTCTCTTTAAACCATTACCCTTTTTTGTATATGTAAATAAACACTTTCTTCTTTATTGTTACACACAGAACAGGATTTTTTCTTTATTCCTCCGCGCCTAAAAGAGAGATTTTTTTCCGCTCTAATCTTACTGTTTTCACTCGCGTTTTGTCACAATTTTTTAACCTCAAACTCTTTGATCCGGGAAAGCCGGGACAGATTTCCTTGCAGAACGTCCCCAAAATCAATTTTCAATCGACTTTTATTTCATAGTTACGAAATTTTCCTTGTCAAAATTACCGAATTTTCCGTTATCGAATCTTTCGTTACCGAATTTTCCGTTACTGAATTTTCCTAAAATCGTCATAGATCATTCCAAGATAAATTCTAAAATAAATCAACAATGTTTTCATGGCAATCATTAACATCAACTTGAGATTTTTTGTTAAAAAATTGAATAATTTTAACACATTCAACATTATGGATAAAAATAGTGTATTTTTTATAGCGTTTTTTCGAAACTTAGCATGAGAAAAACATATTCTTCAAGGATTTGGAAGAAAAAAGACCCCAGAATGACATCAAAATCCACGAAAATTGTTTATCCTTTAATAGTCATGCTTAGTTTAATTTGTAACGTATATAAATGGAGTTAGAAAGGAAGCAAATGTTAAGACTTTATAGCGATGGTGACAAAGCATTGCCCGGGTCTCCCAGTCAGGCTTGCTCCCCGGTCGAGGGATACGGGGTAGTACGTGCCGGTCCTGCTGAGAGCTGTCCCCACAAAAAATCATTTGCCCTCACCCCAACGTGAAAATAAAAACAAGTTCTTATTCATGGTCACAGTGACTTAAAGACCAACCGCCCTCTAAAAATCCTCAGATGCGTTTTATTTAAATACACGTGTAGTGCCACGCCTACATTTTCTCCAATTCTAATTGGTCAATAAATACATAATTAAAAATAACAGGACAATTTATCTATCGCATTCCACCATAGTAAATTTGTTCCTACACTTTGTTCAAAACAAGCTTTGCTACAAAATCGCTGATTGGTCCATTTCCCGTCCAATAGGATATTTTTCATGTATATTCAAAAATGTACTAAGCGTCTCTTTTTGGAGCCACTCCAGATAGTATAAATATTGGATGCATTCCAAAAAACCAGTAGTAGTAATTTCAGAACCACAGTCGAGGTACTCAGAGACAATAGTTCTTTCTCATTTACTAGCTCATGTATTTCATCCTACTCACTCCGGCCGCACGTACATACACACTACAGAACTTTATGTGACTCACCACCAGTTCTCAGTGGACACACCAAGTTAAATCAACTTTGTAAGTTGCAACTACTGAACAATTTTCTGAAAGAAATATTCTATTTTCAACATTGAACTCTGAACATTTACTCAGACAAATCTTCTATAAGACATTTTCTTACAGTCAAGGCCCTCAAGGGGAAGCTACTTTTTCCTCCCTTTTTCACTCATATTACAACTACTTTGTATTATTGTTGAATTTAATATACATATTTCTTCGTTAAACAAAATTGGTTCTCAATGTTCTTTTTCCTTGATGTTTTAAGTATTATGTATGAATGTTGATTACCTTCTCAACACGCAGCCGCATTATCTATTTGACCCATTCAACATTGGTGACCACAACACTCGAGAAGCAGTACATTCTATAATTGATCAACCCGACATACTAATCAACACTTTACAATTGGTAACCCCGACGTAGGAATTACACACGCACACAAACACTCACATAGAAGCAGTAGCTGTGAATTAGTGACTTCGCTTCTCACCCGGTGCCCCACTGTCTTAGCTTTCTGTCAGCCTGAGTAAACATCTACATGTACGCCACCTGCTATAGAGAAATGAATTAATTTTTGTTGAATCAGGCGAAAAAGTATTGAGTTCAATTTTCATTGGGTGCTCCATTCTTGTGGCCTTGTGTTAAACGGGGTGACAAAAGATTAAGAGCTCGAAACTAACACGAAACCAAGTTTAAAATTCTTCCTAAAGTTGTCTGTTTACAGTACACACTTACAATAAACACTTCAAGTGAAAGGTACGAATCATCAACCTACCCAATTTTCTCTATCATATCACTTTCGCTAAAAAAAAAAAAAAAAAAAGCACCCTGATGAAAAAAAAGCCCCAAACTTGATTAAAAAAAATTTGCATTGTCTAGATGTTATGTCATTATTTAAAGGAAAGACCAAAGTATTTTTTGAGTATTTAAAAAAATTTTTTAATCCTTTCTAGCATATCCGAAATCTTAGCTAAAAATCTTGTTTTTTTTTGAGTCATCAGAATTAACGTAAAAACGGTAAAAAAATCAATCATTATTGATTGACAGTTTTATAAACAAGAGTTTCCCATTAAAAAATCTTGTAAAATTCAATTATACTTTTCGCAAAAGTTATTTTAGGAAAATTAGAAAATTCAAAGTATATTTAATGTAATTTGAAAGAAACATTACTTTTTCATCAGAAAATTTTTAAAAAAGACATTTCCAACCAGGTGTTCGGTTTTTGGGGCCTGATTGAGGGGTGTTTGTACGTCAATCTGTCAACAACTTACGTCAGGGGAATTTATCGGACAGTAGGGAAAAAATGATATATAAATCGTTCTAGCTTTAAGTGAACCAGTTTATTATACGTATGACTTTTTTTTTTTTTTTTTTGCCTTACGTTTGACGGAGAATTCTTTAATAAAAATAACATTTAAATTACGAAAAAATACATTTATAGTTCAAATTTTATAAGACAAAAATTTTGTAACAATATTGTTATCTACACATAAAATTTTATGTTCATTTTTTTTTAAAAATTAAGTTTTATCTCAGCACAGCTGTTTTGAGGGTTCCTTCCTAGCCCCACTAAAACAGAAACTTAAAGTCAGTTCAGGTTTGCTATAGTAAAAGTTTGCTTTGTTTTTTAACAGTAACACCTACTGATCCGGGTGATGACAACAACACTGAACACTGAACAGATGACTTTTTTTTTCTTTTTTGCCATATGTCTTTCATATGACAAAAAAGTCCTTAATATTATTTATAAAATACATTAAAAGGTGTTTTCATAAAAAAATGTCTCAGTTTTCTTGCATTTTTTATTTTAAATTCAGAGCTAAAATTGTGGTAAACTTGTGTGTCAAAATTTAACACGAAATTTATGATTTATATTCCTCAAAGTATCCTTTAATTAAAAAATAAAATTAGGTACTACTATCCTAGTTTTTAAACTTTAGTTTTCATAAAATTAAGTAAGGTGGGTATCAGACGTAAAAAAAAAAAAATTTGTCGTGACTTTCTAAAAGACAAACCTTTCTAAAATAAATTCAGTCATTTCGGAATAAGTTCTGAAAGTAAAGTTTCACTAAATTGCGACGATTATTTGATTTTTACAATAATTTCCAAATTTGTTTTTTAAGTGAAAAAAAGCTATTGCAAAATATTAGGAGGTGATCTTAGACCTAAAAAAAAAACTTTTCAGCCACAAATTATTAAAACATGCTAAAAAAGAATAAAAAATTTCAAAAAATAATTAAAAAATACTTTGGTCTTAATCACAAAGTTTTTCGTGATAAAACGTTGTTTTTAAGTTTGGGGCCTTTTTTTCATCAGGATATGCCACTTTTTTAGCGAAAAATTAGAGACATACCGTCAGATACCTCGACAAAAGTCTCATCACTTGCATGTCACGATGATTGACAAAGAATGCAAGGTAAGAGATACTTCCTTGAAAGTACCATTTAAGCTATTACCGGTCTTATATTACTTGGAGAGGAGGTGGGAGCCGCCTCGTTACATTCTACATAGAGAGACATTTATTTCGATTTTTAGAGAGAGAATTATCGTCAAATAAATGGGTCAACTTCAAATTGCGGATGAAGCTGCTTGCGTTCGCTTCACTTGAGGAAGGCATGGACTGACTTCTTGAGTTTTTAAATTTAATAATTAAATTTAAAACTCAAGAAGTCAGTTCATTGTTTGATCACCAGAGTTCTTGACAAAAAACGTATCTCCGATGGTTGACAGACAAGGCGAGTTGAAATTTGAATACAAAGAGCAGTAAAAGCTGATACACCTGTTATTAACGTGACAGGAGCCAATTATGTACATTTATGCACATCAAACAACAACAAAAAGTACATAACACGCCCACACACACTGATATACGTCGATCAACACGTGTATAAAGGCAGGCACAATGTTATTTTTTTCTCGTCTTTCTTCGGAAGCTTTCGATTATTTTCGGTAAAATCCGCCAAATAGCGACTATTTAGCGACACCAGATGAATGCGGAAGAGTTTGACGACGATTTCCTTCCTCCAAACGCAGCAGCCATTTTAGTTGTCTAATTTTTTCTCTCATCCGTTTCGTATTTTCTTCCTTTTCTTGTTTTTTTAATCAATCTTTTCGGGTTTTTTTTTAATTTAATTAAGCTAAAACAGAAAAAGGAAATAAATAAGTAAATAATTTAATAAATAAATATCAGTTGCCTGGTTCTTTCTTTTTAAATATTTTTTGGTTTATGGCAGCGTTACTAAAAATAACATTTTTGCAATCAAGACTTTTTAGCTTGATCTACTTATTTAATACTAATTAATACTAATAGTATTTTAGTTAATGTCACATTTCCACCTACGCACACACACATACAGACACTGCAATAAAAAGTTAGACTTAGCTTATACTTATAGGTGCATCCAAAGAAAAGCGATACTGAAGGTTTTAAAATGATTTCTTAAAGTTTTTATTTTAATTTTAGCTTCAAGCTAATAGATTAAATTTGTTATTTTATTTCCAATAAGCAAAATATGAGGTTTTTTTTTATTATCAGTAAGAATGCTAAAATCGTCCATAATGACAAATCGGTCAACAGTGTAATTCTCTTTATTAAAAAAATCTTTCAAAAATAAGCAGTGTAACCCGGATATAAGGGAGTTGTTGGGACCGGATAATAAGTCTCTTATATCCGGGTTTCTCTTATATCAGGGTTTTTTGGTCTATTTTGTTTAGGTAAGTATGGCTCTAATTTGGGGACCTGAGAAAATCTCTCTTATATCCAGGTTTCTCTTATATTCGGGTCTCTTATATCCGGGTTATACTGTATACTTTTGTTGCGGGTGATATATGGGCCCGCAGATATTGAATGACGGAAGACAACAACAAACAAAACGAAGACTTGAGTAAAAAAATATATTGCCAAGTTTATTTTTGTTAAAGAAAATACATAAACAAAAATAATGTTACAGTTTACTAGACAAACAAAATAACTCTGAAGCTTATGTAAAGGGTGAGAAATAGAGTTGTCTTGAGAAGGACTGTTTCGTAATCGCATGTGAGCGTTGTCATGAAAAGGACAGTTTTGTGGTTGCTGAAGAGCGTTGTCCTGAAAGGATATCGTTGCAGCTGGCGAGCATGGCTGGAGCGCGAAGCCTGTTGGAGCGGCAAGAACTGGAGGCCTACTGGGGATGGTTGGAGCGGCAGGAGCTGGAGGGCTACTAGAGATGGCTGGAGTGGCAGGAGCTGGAGGCCTACTGGAGATAAAGACTGGTTGCTAGAAATGCTGTTGATGGCCTGCTGCTGTTGAAACATATACTACACTTTGATCATCGTTATTTTATTATTTATTGCATAAAGAATAAAGTCACGGCACAAGGGCGAAGAGGAAGTGCGGTGAGGTTGGTCGTCACTATCCTAAATCGAACTAATCTGATTCACGACCTCTTCATTCATTACAATTTACTCAAACACCACATTTATTCATTCCAATTCATCCGGCATACACCACAATGCCGCATAATCAAGGGGTGGGGCTACTAAAAATGCCCATGACATAACATTTTTCCCAATATATAACACTGTCATTTTTGTTACTTTTTTTTTTCAAAAGCCGACCCAACCAAGATAAAAAGAGGGGATAAAAACCAAACTGTGGAGGTTGGGAAACTTGATATGAATCAAAACGAAAGAAAATGGCGGGATCAGGCTGGGAACAACAATTACTCGTATTAAGTAGGCAAATAAAGAATATAGCTTAATCAGGGTAACGGTCCAACAGGAAAATGATCTGTTGTATCCAAAAGGGTACTAAAAAAGAAAATCAACGCTGACTCCGTTCCCTCCAACCAGACTGGCCGCATTTACCCACCTTTCGTTGAAATCTGCCGATAGCAAACGCTTTCTATCAGTTCGGAACCTTCACTATGAGCTGATGCCGAAAGAATCCAGCCAGATCCTGATAAGAATAACGTTCGTATCGGAAGACTCCCTCCATCCGAGTCGTCCACACCACCATCTTTGCCACAGCTAGCAGCATCAGAAACACCATCCGTTTTTACCGTAGACGATACATTATCGCACGCGTATTCGAGATCAATGGACGCGAGATGTTCGGGATCGATACGAGTCATCAACTCGCCTGATGTTTTCTTTAAGATTCTGAATGGCTGTCTAATGTTTAGGAATTGGCTTTCTTTCTTTCTAGGGTTGTTTCGATGAACACTGAGGACCTTTTGTGAGGTAAATTTCTATCAGGTTTTTACTAGTCGAGTTTCGTAACTGGATTTTCGGTCGCTGCCTTGCTCGGTTACCATTGTTCGATGCAGTGCGTGAGAAGTATGAGGCTTTTTGTCCAACCAAAACATCGCTTCTCGGACTTTTAGCTAAGATAGAATTTGACTATGTTAAATGCAGAATTGAAGATTTTAGCGAAGGTTATGGCCAACCGTTCGCAATTCGGAACCAATCTGAAACATTCGACGGTGAAGCTGCGCTGATCAATTTGGAGCAATCCACGACATTCGATAGGGTGGGCCATTGTTTTCTCGAGGCTATCCTCGCGTCTGCCAGTTTCGGGCCACACGTTCGTTGCTGGATCCGTCTCCTGTACAAGTTCATGGGGGCGTTGGTGGAAGTAAACGGGATAATGTCGAAGCCTTTCACCTTATCCACTTTCGGCTATGTTGTACGTTCTTGCTTTGGAGCCCTTCCTGCGAAAGTTAAAGGTAAATCCGGCCCATCGGCCAGGTATTCTGACTATGCTGATGACGCGTCTGTGTTTGTAAAGAATGCTGCTGAAATACATGAAGTCGGTAAAGAAATCTACGGGTACGAGACGGTGGCGGGGCTTGTGGTTGGGTGAGCGGGAGGGAGTTTCTCTTTCCGGGCCCTTCGGCTTGACGGACAGGCCGATCAAGATACTCGATAGCTGGTTCGGTCTGGCCTTCAGCTGGAGCCGAACTGGTCGAAGGTTCGGAAGAAGGAAGCAGTGTGTCTGTGAACTTGAAGGAATCTTTCTTTGAAGGGGGAGGGCGGAAGTGTGTGTTTCGCACATCTACCCAATTCTCCTTTACCAGCTCTCTGTTCTTTCACTACCGTTGCCGAACTAAATGATTTTGTTGGAGACATTTTCGATTTCCTTTGGAGAGGCAAGTCTCTCTTGTTAAGTCACTAGGTCTGCCGCATCGATTCTGCCGAAGGCGGTCTGGGAATACCGAGTGCTGAGACTCGTCAACATACACACCGCTTGAATTTCCTTATGTGAACACAAGAGGACGGTGTCGGTGAATTCTGGAAGGAAGACGCCCGCCGATCTTTCCCGTCCCTGGAAAGTGTCTACCACTTCGTCCCCAGCCCCTCAGCCTCCGGCGTCTTCCTTTTTGGGTTGAGGTGTCCACTCGGCCCGAACCGAACTTAGGGGTAACTGGTCGTACGCTCCTTGAGTACCCGTAGATTATTTCGTCTGGTCAAGTCCTGCTCTCTGTCCACGCTGTGTTAGTTTTTAGATCCAGTAAGCGTGGTGCTGTCCATATGTTCACGGTCGACTGGGGATGTGGACACGGCTGTGAGAATTGGCGCTAGGAAGTTTATAATGTGGCAAAATAAAACAAGAAATAATATCTGCAGAAGCCAGACAACAATGGGGGAAATATTGACGTCTTTTATATAAGAAGATAACATCAGAACAGAGGTTACGGGGAGAATAAAAATCATTTAACATAAATGAGAAAGAAAAAGAAAAAGACAAAATGCATCCAGCGAATTCCCAACAGAGAGAGGGTTTGTGTGTGATAAACGCGTATTGAATCGCCTGGGGTAGGTTTATGACTAATAGTCCAGTCTCATACGGACTTCTCAGAACAGGGGTTAGTCTTCTCTCTTTCGTCTGGCATGTGCCGACCGATCGCAGTCTCTCCCATCTCTCTCTTCCATCTGCACTCGACGGCAGTCCAGCCAACCACTCTCTGCCTCTTCCGTCTGGTTTGTAGCACTGCGACCCGTAACGGTTGCCTGCGGGTGCCCACGCACGGAACGGCACGCAGCGACGACGACGTGCCAACCGATCGCGGCCTCTCCCGTCTGCAACCTTTTCAGCATAACTATGCGTTTATATAGATAAATCTGTTTGATCATAAATCGACCCTTGGTCTGCACGCGATTATCATTAGTGCCGTTTCTAGCCCCAAATCATGTGAGTTTCAAAGTTCTCATAGCCTTAGTAAGCTCTATTTCAATTTTTAACCGATAAAATTTATTTAGATCATTTCCATTGTCTTTTCAACGACCCAATGCCAAAGGCGAGATCAGATTTCCTCAGTAAACAAAATTGTTCTGATCTAATTTCGCTACCTAGATTCGCTCCAATTTCAATAAAAAATATATATGTGTGTGTGTGTTTATGTGGATGTATATATGTATACCTCTCTCTGTTACAAGTGTGCATACGGATGATGTAGAGGGGAACGAGACAGATGCTTCTTTTATTAACAGTGCCGAAACGCGATGCTCTTCCTCTTACAGGTGAAGGATCGCCTCTCTGACACCCAGGCGTTGTCTCCGAAGGCGTGGTATCGGATGATATGGGGGTGGCGCTAAAGACAAACTCCTGGACGAGCTCAGTTTTACGAGTCGGGAGTATCACATTGTCTCGCCTTGGGTGACTGGGTTGAAATGTCTCACTAACGACGAGGCTTCATTCATCTGGCTGGTGATGCGAGGGGCCCTATGGGTTGGCAAGATGCTTTGCGCAGCTGGGATGTCGATTTCGTCCGAGTGTGTGTGCTGCGGTGACTTGGATGAGTCCATTTGATTCGTCTTCTTTCACTGCGGTGTCATGTACCCGTTGTGCAGGTTGACTAAAGGCTACATGATTCGCGTTCTGGACGGAAAGTTTTTCGTTCTATGAAACTAGTTCCATCTGTGCCAATATAGTACCTTCGTTGAAAAAAGATCAACACCACGTGCTCTTGTGCCTGCTCGGCATTATGCGAATGGTTGTGTAGACAAAAAGACAGTGTTTCATGAAAGTCAGAATTTATCCTCTTCTCAACTGGTCGTATTCTTTAAGCATCAGCTTAAAGTTAAGATCAGAGCAAAAAAGGTACGACTCTGTCAAATTTCGGTAAAAGGTGTGTAAATATTACGCGCTTGGTGCTGATCTGGAGTGGTTGTTGGATGCTACTTAGGGAAGAGAATTCTGAGCCTCTAACCGAATCATCATTCATCCAAGACTGTATTTAAGGTAATTTAGGAGATTTGGATTTTCAGTTTTAGCCTCCTTGAGGCATTTTTCCGTTTAAACTTAGCTAGTGTATGCAAGTCTATCGGCGCCTCCATTTTTGTCCTCCATCTTCGTTTCTTGTTTCCATCCCCCACCTTTTTTAAGTTGGTGTTTTTGTTTTCTCTCGATATCAGATTTTTTGATGGCCGAATGTGTTGTTGACAGGTTTAGTAGGGTGGACCAGAACTGATACAAATTTTCGAATTCAAAAGTAAGAACGGTTTGCTTTTGTTTTTTTAACTATTAGGTAATGTTTAAAATTTAAAACATTTTAAGCAATTATCTAATATTTTACTGCTTCTTTTACGTAATTTTGAAAATGCTTTCTTATAATTTAAAAATAAAATACTATAAAAATTTCTTAAATTATTGAGTTACCTCGTAGGTACCTCCCTGAGTTTTGCTAAAAAAGAGTATAGCATGACGAAAAAGACGCCAAACTTGACGAAAACAAAACTTTATCGTCTAAATGTTTATTATTAAGAGGAAAGAGCAAAGTATTTTGGGGGTATTTTTTTTACATTTTTTAATCGTTCCTAGCACGTCCAAAATTTTCATTAAAAATCTTTTTTTTTTTTTTTAATCAGCAAAATTGACATAAAAATGAAAATCTCAGTTTCAAATTCTTTTAAAAATCAATTATAATTTTTTCAAAACTTATTTTTTTAAAAAATCAGAAATATTTTGAAACAACAAGCATGACTTCTGCGCCGAAAAGATGTAGTTTGAAAATGAAATAAAGCAGGTGACATTTCGCGTCTCTTGGCAGGTGTTGAATGACAATTTCATGACGTATTGACGTTTTTCTACGGAAGGGAAGAAGTGAAATTATTTCCATTTAAGTGAACAAATTATTTACCTCGTTATTTTTAAGGAAAACTTTCAGCGCTCTAATTTTTTTATTTTTTGTACTTAGCTTTCACCTTTACGTTTATGATGTTTTATGGAAAATATATTATAAAGAAATTAAAATAAGACTGTTGAGAGTGAGATAAAATTTCATAAGAAAGGTATCTAATTAATTTATAGGTACCTTTCTTATGAAATTTTATCAGAAGTGTACATAAAATACTATAATTTTATGTATATTTATTACATTTTACTGTGTTATTTGTATTTCCATTCATTTTATTATTAAATTTTGATATTTCATCTATGGAAAAATGTCATGACTGAGATTAATATACAAATAAGATCATATAAATTTCATATGATGATACTAATACTTGTAGGTACCCTTCTCAGTTGAAATTGAAAAATCAAATTAACTTCATGTGTTTCGCAAAAATAAAGGCTTTAACAGCGGAGAACAATGCTTAACTCAAATAACGCAACTTAATTGTATTCTTGTTGGTCTTCCGTACTTTATAATTACAGCTATATTATAAACACAAAATTACATTTCGTAATTACTGCGGGTTTATCTGATTGGTCAAAATTATACAATTTACAATTCGCTAAAAAATGATCTATCTCATAAGGATGTTTACGAAACTGAATGCAGCTTTTAACTAATTTTATAATATTTTAACAACTTAAATGTAAAAATCTAATAATTGAAGAAATAATTGTATTTAAAAATTCATTTTTCACCGGAAAAAAGTTTTGCCTTCAGAAAATATTGTCCAGATTCATATCAACTACTAAAAGCAATAAAAGCATTTGAAATTAAATAATATCTTTGTTTTATTTAGTTTTTGCATGTTCATAATTCAGCGCGGATTTTCAGGTGTGTGCGCGCGTGTGTGTGTGTGTGTGGGGGGGGGGTCCAATTAAAAAAAATACATGATTTGCTTTCCTCAAAGCCTTGTGCTTTTAACTAATATAATCATTAAAATGAACAGTAAAGAATTTCTAGAGTTTTCATAAAATTAGTTATGGGGATGGGTAATAAATATTAAAAACAAATATTTTTTTGTGACTTTAAAGAAAGAAAACATAATAATTTCCATCATTTGTGAATAATTTCTGAAAGTTTCATTAACGTCCGACAATTATTTTTATTTTTGCAAGATTTTCCAAATTAATGTCTGTCATACAAAAAAAAAAAAAAAACGCACTAAAAATTTATTTGACTAGTTCTGGTGATACAATGTTTTTTTTTTAATCAAAATTTCGAATGTTCTAAAAAAGAAGGAAATTTTTTTAAAATAACTAAAAAGTACTTCGGTCTTCCCTCTTAATAATAATAACCTAAACATTTAGACGCTAAAATTTTGTTTTCGTCAAGTTTGGCGCCTTTTTCATCAGCCTATGCTCTTTTTTAGCAAGCAATCTCATGAAGCTACCTACTATAATAGTAGATAATATGATAAATAATTTTATTAATTACTATATTATCAGTTATTATATTTTTAATCTATAACTGAAGTATAATAATTAATAAAATTATTAATCATTATATTAATATTAGGTATCTCCATGAGATCGATAAAAAATAGCATAGCATGAATAAAAAATTCCTTAAACTTGATGAAAATAATTTTTTACTACATAAATGTTTGTTATTGTCAAGAGGAAAGATCAAAGTATTTTCTGAATATTTTTTTTATATATTTTAATCATTCCTAGAACGTCCAAAATTTTTGTTAAGTCTTTTTTTGTGTTAATCAGCAAATTTGACAGAAAATCAAACATCAGCCATTTTTTTCGCTCTTGTTTAAAAGTGAAAGTCTCCGTTTTAAAATTCTTTTAAAAATTAATAATATTTTCAAAATTTAAGAAAATTAGAAATTATAAAGTTTATTTAATATATTTTGAAACAAACATTACTTGCATTCTGCGCTGAAAAAAAAGTACTTAAAAATAAGAGAAAGCTGGTTTTAACAGCGGTGTTGATTGACCAGTAACATGTGCGCGATTTCATCACGCACTAACGTCTTACGTGAGGAAAAGATATTGTACAGAAGGTCAAAAGTGACATAGTTTAGCTTTAAGTGACCCAACTTATTTACCTCGTTATTTTTCAGGAAAACTATCAGCGCACTAACCTTATATATAATATATTTAAAAAAAAAAATAAGACATGAAGATAAAATTTCATAAGAAAGGTAACTAATCAATTAGGTACCTTTCTTATGAAATATTATCAGTAGTGTATATTTTATGTACATTTAATACATTTTACGGTGTTAGTTGGATTTCCACTCATTTTATTATTAATATTGATTTTTCATTTATGAAAAAATGACATGTCTGATATAATATTAGGTTGGTGCAAAAATAATGTCGTTTTTCACGTTAAAAAATAGGTAAAAAAACGACATTATTATTGCACCAACCTAATATAAAACTAAGATCGTATAAATTTCATAATACATTGTAGGTAACCTTATAAGTTGAAATGCTAAACATTTTTTTCTCTTTTGTTAATTTTTTTAATCTCAAGTTATGAGAATATTGAAAAGGCATTACATAATCACATACAATTTTTATTTTATTTTTCATAGCCAAGTAAGAACAGAGGTTTAGAAATTCAATGCAACTGGTATCAGACTTTCATGAAATTTTCGTGCTTCGCCCAATGTAAATGTAAAAATGTAAAGGCCATTAACAGCGCCAAACAACATATACAAAATCAAATCACATTATGTTTTTATTGTATCATGTTCGTTCCGGGCTTCCGTACATCTGAATTATAGCAAGGAACAGTAAGATTTTTCTAACTGGAGGTTCGTTGATTGTAAAAAGCTTGTGCAATTTATAATGTGTACAGATACATCTGCTTAATAAAAAAAGGATTTGTCATTTCCACAAATTTTACAATATTTAAAAACTTTAATGTAAAAATAATTTAAGAAATAGCAATTCTTTTAAAAATTCATTTTTCATCGAAAAAGTTTTTTGCCTTCAGACAATATTATTCATAAAAGCAACTAAAAGCATTTGAAATTAAATAATATTTTTGTTTTATTGAATTTTGTATGTTACAATTCAGAGCAGAATTTTAGTTCGACATGGTCGGATTTTTAATAAAACAAAACATGATTTACTTTCTTCAAAGCCTTGTCTTTTAATAATATATAGAGATTTCATAAAATTATTTATAGGGGGCTAATATATATATATATATATATTATGAAATGGACAAAGTCCGACAATTATTTTAAGACATTTTTATGTTTAACATAAAAAGAATGTTAAACATAAAAATGTCTTAATATATATATATATATATATATATATATATATATATAGTTTCTGAAAATTTCATTAAAATCCGACAATTATTTCTATTTTTGCAAGATTTTCAAAATGAATGTCATTTACCATAGTGCCTTTTTCCAGGTGAAAAACACATTGATATGGGAATTCTTGCAAATATAATGCTGTGGGTTACTCTGGCCCTTGCGCTACATGACAACTCCGTTCCATTCTCTGTTGAATCCTGCGGCTAACTGTGAAGTTGGTCACTTCGATTTGAGCCTCTCCATATGTTGTGTTTGTTTTGATCACAAGGCAGGCAGGCAAAGATCAATCGCCAGATATCGCTGGATTGGTGTCGTTCAGGCAGGATGTTGTTATGAGACAAACAAAAAAAAAAAAAAAAATTGTGTAAAAAGAAAAAAGTTTTATATAACTGAGATTTATACAGGAACACTTTTTCATAAGAATCTACAAGCATAAAGGCTAATGACCGTTCTCACAGAGTCTAATTTTGTGACACTTTGTTCTTCATTTTCAAGTAGGAGTCGAGGTTTCGAACTTTGTTAGATATTTCTTCAGGCAGAAAATTATGGAATGCTGATGAAGCACTAGTCTCCCACTCTTTATCGTTGAGTTCTTCGTGGCATCAAATCACATAGAGTAATAGAATTGCGTCTCTGCCTCAACTGTTTCTCTCTCTCTGTCCTCTATCTTCATGGCTATTTATAGAGTCCAACCGCCAAAAACTGGGTTGGGGTTGGCTTGTTCTAGGATGTCTTTGAATCGCTTGTCACCCAATAAAGTCTCTCCACAGGTGCTGCTGTGTGTTCCTTGTATATCCAAATATGGGGAGCTCACCCTGGAGGGGTAGCAACATGTTGATCTGACATCTTGTTCTCCCCACTTCTCTTCCTTGCACCAATACCTTTTGGTGGTCATATTTATTTTCCTCCTTTTCCTCACATCAGCTCCTCATGCTGCCACCATCCAGGGAATAGGTGATTCACCCAACACTAAACAGATATTATTTTTAATGTCACCATAAAATTATTATCTCCATTTGTTATTCTTAATTATTGTTGTGTCGGAAACCTACCCCCCCTCTTGAAGATGAACTTATCTGCGTCTGTAAACAGACTTTAAATAGTGACATGTCAGTTGACATGAGAGAAGACCGAGAGACCCAGAAGTTCCTAGCCGAGCTAGTTATTGACTACTCTAGGCGATTTCTGTACCTTTTTACCAACCTATTAAAACCCTTTTTATTGTTACATGTTATTTGGCGTTTGTCTCTACTAACCCCAAATCAACATCATAACAATTATCAATTTTGCTTTGTAACTTTTCCTCTTTTCTCCACTTGACCAAAATTTTCCAGCCTAAGAAAATTTTGTTCCCAAACCTCCCACAAGCAGTTCAACTTTCAGGACATATTCAAAAATGAATGGAATTATTTTAGACATTTTTTTCTTACATCTTTTAGTTTATCCCAATCCTTAATTAATCTTATGAAAACCCAAGAAATTCATGATTATATTAGTTAAAAGCAGAAGACTTTGAAGAATATAAACTGATTTTTTTTTTTGTAAATTGAAATACATAATTCAGCTTTGAATTGTAAAAAAATACAAAACCCAATAAAACTAAGACATTAATTAAAAATTGAAGCCAAAATATTTTTCTGATGAAAAATGAATTTTTAGAAGAATTTTCTTTTCTCTTTTCTCAATTTTAGATAAAAGAATATAAAGTTGTCAAATATCTTAAAAATGAAGTCTCAGTTTGTGTATTTTAGAAAATGCTTTTAAGTAGATCTTGTTTTACAGACCATCAACTTGAAATATTATAATCTGCGGGCATAAAGTATTTTTAAAATATTTTTTGAATGAGTGAAAAATGTATTAAAAACGTTTCCTCCAAATGTATGGATGGACATTTTAATCATGATAGTTACGAGTTTTAAGAGTTGTTCCCCCTGACAGCAAGGACCAGACCAGCTCTCAGGATTCAGAAAATATTTTATTTTCATTTTTGGTGAGCACATATTAAATTCTCTATCATCATTACATTTTCAAAATTTTTAATTTTCTATTTCAGTAAATATTGTAATTTAAGTTTTAAATATAATTTATTGTTTTTCAGTGAGTGACATGCTGCAATTATTTTTTAAACTTCAATTCTAATTATTTTCATTTTTAGTTTCAAGGGACAAAAAGAAACCAATTGATCAAAAATAAGGAAAATTAAAAATAACACTAAAAAATATTTCACAAAAATGAGAGATACCTATAATTATCTAATGAAATTTTATGGTATTACTTTTAATTAATTTTTATATTATTTTAGTTGTGAAATTTTTTCATAATAGAGAAATTAATAAAAAAATAAAATTTCATAAGAAATGTAGGTCAAAATTAGTTACCTCTCTCATATTTTATCTCACTGTCAGTTATCAAGTTTGAAATTTATTTTATTATAGTATTTTGAATTTTTATTTTTTTCATGAATCCTCTTCAAACGTAAAGCTAAAGAACCTAAAAAGAAATCAAAATACTAGATTGTTGAAAGTATTTAATTAAAAAAAAATGTCACTTCTGTCCGTTTAATTCCCGATGTTAGCTGCCAATAGTTGATGTATCAATCAAATGATACCCTCTAAAACAAGGCATAATGGTTAAGACAGGTTTCTCTTATTTTCAACTAAATTTTTCTGCTAAAAAGTAATGTTTGTTTCCAATTACATTAAGTAAACTTAGAATTTTCTAATTTTCCTCAAATAATTTTTGAAAAAGCTATAACTGATTTTTACAAGATTTTTAAATGGAGAATTTAACTTTTGTTTATAAAGTTGTCAAAAATAACAGAAATCAGTGATTTTTATGGCAATTTTGCTGACTCAAAAAGATTTTTAACTAAAATTTCAGACATGCTAGGAAGGATTAAAAATGTAAAAAAAAGTAATCAAAAAATACTTTTCTCTTTACTGTTCTTATTAATAACATAGGTACCTCGACTTTTTCGCTAAGATTTTTGATACCTCAGGTTTAAAAATTTTAAAGCTAAATTAATCTGATTTGAAACGTATTACTTATAGCATAAAAAAATAGTATGCAAGCATTTCCTTTATTCCTATGTCTTATTGATGCTACTGATGAGCTTTGAGGTGTTGACAGCTAATATGGATGACACGAATTGAGAAATTTATGAAATCTAAGTGAACGCATTTTTTGTTTTGAACTCCCCAGTACTTTCTACAAATTGACATATTTTCAGTAATTATCTAATATTTTGACTTTTAGTTACATTTGAAGATGTTTTCTGAAAAAATAATAAAATTTTATTATATTAATTTAAAAATTTAATAATTGAGATGAAATACCAGGATAGAGGTAAGTCAATAATCTATGAAATGTATAACTGCAGACAAGCCAATTTCTCTGAAAATGGAGGATAACTCTTACATGATGATACCGTTACATAATAATGCTAGGTATCGGCTACCATAAATGAAAAATGGAAATGATTAAAGCAATATATATATATATATATATATTAGTAAAAACGATATATATTAAGCTTTTCAATTTTGGATTTGTAAATTTTGTTTTCACTTAATTACAATATCACCTATTAGAAAGAAAGTAATGCCAAATTTTAAATGATTTTTAAATTTAAAAAAAATGGAAAAATTCATTATTCATTGAAAAAAAATTTTTTTTTAGTGTCCTTAATATAACTTATTTACAAAAGCAATTAAGAGCTTTTCTAATTAATGTCTTTGACTGATTACATTTTTTTAGTTTACCATTTGAAACAGATTTTCAACACAAATATTAAAAGTCGGAAAAAAGAATTGGATGATTTACATTCTCCAAGAAGTCCTACTTTTAACTAATAAAGAAAATTTAATTTCGAAATTTCATGAAATTAAGTAAAATTGGGTATCATATGTATAAAAATGAAAAAAAATTACCAAGATTTTCTAAAACAAAAAATTGCAAAAATAATTTCATTCATTTGTGAATAAGTCCTGAAAGTTTCATTAAAACCCAACAATTATTTAATTTTTTTGTTTTTGTTTTGCAGGAATTTCTAAATCAATGTGTTTTTCACTGGAAAAAAAACATTTTTAACCAAAATTTCAAATGTGTTAGAAAGGTCTAAAAAATTTTAAAACTAATTAAAAAATACTTTGTTCTTTCCTCTTAAATAACAAACATTTGGATGATAAAACTTTGTTTTTATGAAGTTTGGGGGCTTCTTTCATCATGCTATGCTGTTTCTTTCATGTTTTTTGGTGAATTATTGAACATACTTAGTTCATACCTGGCATCATTTTTTAATCATTCTTACAACTTGCCCACCTCTGATTTTTTGTACATCGTTGAAGTGTTGATAGTTGGTGTGATGTGTACATCATGTATATTATACAACGTTTCAGTTAACATGTTGAGTTCTGACTTTTGGTCAATGGTGTGAGAATTTTGAATGTGTCTAGCTGCAATTGTCGTAGGTTTTCATCCATAGAGTTGCTACCTAAAAGTTTCTTCATGTCTTACTAGCCGTGATGGTGATCTGTTGCTGATCTTTATGTCCCTAAAAACTTCCCGTATTTGAGCCTGATCTTATTTTATGATTCTTTTTAGCATGCTTGTTTTTTCACACGGATTTGTGGTTGGGATGTGCTTGATGACGTCATTAAAAGTTGTAGTTATATCCTCTGGTAGGGCTTCTACTACATGAACAAACTTCATTTGCTGTGAAGTTATCATTCAGATCTACAATGAAGCTTGTACTTGGTTGAACCAGGTCTGAGGGTTTCTTTTGTTAAAAGGAAGTAAATGAATGGTGTTTAGTCTTGTTTCGGAGACATATTCGAAACTGTCAAAAAGACGCTTTCCATTTTTACAGTCGGGTTCATTTGTGTGGTCACCAGTTGATCTGAGGTGGATGAAAGCAAGAAAAAGGAGTAGGCTTAACCCAGCTGACTGCTTGTTGACTATTGGTTTGGGTTTGTTGCATTGATAATGGAGTCCATTATCATACTGTGTTCACAGCCTAATGGTCAGACAGGCAGTCAGCCTTGCTCTCAGATAGCTTCTATGGTTAGCATATGTGTGTGTGAAGTCTCCCTCTCATCTATCTCCATGTCCAGTTTCTCTTATAGCCTATATAAGGGAAACACACAGACGTAGTTGTAGACATCTGTGTCAAGCAAGAGTTGCGTAGATAATGGTATATTTGTGTTTGTTTTAAAATTTGTTTTGAGTATAGTGCAGTGCATGTGTGACTTAGCTAGAGGAAAATTGATGTGTAGATAGATATATTTTTTAATAATAGTACAAATTAATTTTTTATCTCTATGTATAAAGACTGTTTTTCTGCTATAAACTTTCTTTATTATTTATAGAATAATTAATATTTTAATGATAGTTATATGAGGAACATATATTTTTTTTGATTATTTACATTGTAGATGGAGTTAATTATTACTATCTCTGTCCGATAACAGCTGTTACACAAAACTTGACACTTATGGGACAGATGGTAAGGTATCAACTCTAAGGGAGATAACTCTTGTACAGTTGTGTCAGAGAGAGAGAGAGACAGAAACGAGGTGGATTTAGTAATCAACAGTGCTAAAGAATTAGAATGAAGGTGCTAATTACTTGGGTAGAAGGCATTCTGGAGTAATTCCAGAAATAAGTTGTTTTTTTTTTTCTCTTAATAATTGTTTCTGGGGTTGAGTTATTAGTTAATTACATGTAATAATTCCAAAGTGATTAAGAGACGGATTCGTTAAAGTAAAGTTTGTGATAAATGGCAAATTGGATTTTTTGGGTGGTCTGAATAGCGGAATTCAACCAGACAGGATAAGTGGTTTTGTCAAAATTTAAGTATACGTTGTCTGTGGAAGATCCAGCAGGATGTCTGAATCCGATTTTAGTACCTCTTGAAAACTGGTTGCTCGCGGAGATCCAGAGATTAGGCGGAAACACATGGTGGTCCAGGCGATTTGCATATTAAAATTCGGGGGCAGTGCCTAAAGATGGTTTAGCTCCGCCTCTCTCTATATAAGCTGCCCGCATGATTGAGTTAGTCAGATGAGTTCGGAGATTAGAACGTGGAAGAGGCGGCTTGTTGGAATTTGCTGGTTTGGTCTGTTGGTTGCCCTGTGTCAAGAAGACTGATCCGAAGAAAGAGATCGAAATAGAACCCGTACGAATCCATATAACTTTGTCAACAAGGCTACGAGAAAGCAGACTGCTATATCGTAGGGTGCAGACGAAGATCCATAGATTACTTCGCTTAGATCAGCTGAAATTGTTTAGGCAGAAATTTTCCTACTCTCTCTTTGTGACTTTCCGACCCAAACGAGTGGATCTCGTTATGACATTTTGTACTCGTGTAAATTCTTCGGTAGAGACATAAAAAACAGTGGCCTAAATAGGGCTCTTTGTATAGGAACAGGAGTTGCTTATTTTTTGTTTTTCTTTTTCATGTGTTTGCGGCTATGACAAGAAACTTTTGCTGCATGAATAGTGATTTCAGCGAAATACCCAGCCATTTCCTCCCCTTCCCACCGGATCGTTCTGGGGAGATCGATACACTGCTTTTCGGATCAAGAATTCACAACGTGGCGAATAGTGGTGGTTCCTTCAGTTCACCGGAGGAAGATCAGGTGGTTTTCTTTTTCGGACAGAACCACCGGGGAGACAGGATAGAACTGCAACAGGCAGGGTTATTACGTTAGAATGTACAAAATTAATTTCTTCATGAAAATATTTTATTGGTTCATAGAGCTTCTGAAGTGGAATAAAGTGTAGTCCTACGATTGTTGTTAGTAAGTTCATTATATAATAAGCATAATATGATGTTGACCTTGATCTTATAGCAACAAATGTTAATGCAGAAAATTTTCTATACATAAACAAAAGAAGAAAAAATAATTGGAGCTGCTAGTTGTATTTCAGTAAGTCTAAAGTAAATCACAGAAAATAATTTGAAAGTTGTTAAGGTAACGGAACAAACAGAATATAGTTTTGCTATTATTAAAAATACTGAATGGATGAATGGGGAGAGAAGTAATTTAAAGCAATTTTATCCGCACTTAAAAAAAAAAAAAAAGCATTTCACTCCAAGCAAGGTAAGAGTGCCACTAGCACACAGGGGGTTACTGAGAGTGAAAATGAGAGAAAAAAGTGGGTGTAGGGGGATTGAGAAAAGAAAAAAAAGGACAGGGATCAAAGCAACAGAAGATGCCAATTGATGTTGAATTTAAATTTTTGAAGATTGTGGTTAGCAGGGAAGCAAGTGAAAGGAAATGAGTTCTACTCTCAGGAAGTGTGAGAAAAGAAACTGTTGGAGTAGAAGTAGCAGTTATGTTTAACTATTTCAGAAGTAAAACGGGTGGACCTAGATGCCAATCTAGTAGCATACTTGAATTCATATAGTCAGGACACCAGTGAAAAAAGCTCCTCAGAGCAGTTGCCATGAAAATATTTGTAGCAAAGACAGGGAGGCCACATCACATCTGTGAGAAAGTGTCTGAAGTTGAGAAGCTAATTTAAGACCAATTATATCACAGGTACTTCTCTGGATTTTGTTGAGAACTTTGAGATGAACAACAGTGGCACCAGACCAGATATGGCAACAGTATTCAATACAAGGATGAATGGTATATTTTTAGATGTGTAAGATGGACTCTGACGAGAAATACCTTCTAGCACAACACAGTGGATCAACTTTCCTTGCAGTAGATGCAGCTATTGATTCAATGTAGTTGAACCACTTCAAGTCAGTTGAATACATGAAGCCAAGCATCAACCATGTTGATGGTGGGTAGGGATATTTCTCTATGATGGTTAAATGAGAGCAGTTTAATTTTGGAGGCATTAAAATTTACAAGCCATTTCTTGCCCCAGTTAATCACTGACTAGAAGTTCTTTTCAAGAGCAGCAGTCAGGTTAATTTTGTCAGCACAGATGCCTACTTGGGAACTGATGACATTAGGGAGATCATTGATGAAGATCAGAAACAGTGTAGGATCCAGGATAGAGCCTTGGGGAACACCTGCGTTAGTATGAAAGGAACTGGAAGAGAGCTTATTCAGCATGACATTCACTTCCCGATTAGATAGGAATGATTGGATTAAATCAAGTTAATGTTCTGTAATAACGTAGCTCTGAAGCTTACATAGAAGACCAGCATGCCAAACCCTGTCGAACACCTTTGAGCTTTCTCAAGCCAACCAGTGAAAAATAATATGACTCATCCAATTTTTCTTTTTAATAAAAAGTTCAATAAAATTTGACTATTTTTAAGAAAAATCTGGTTTGTTCAAGACTCTATTCACCAAATTTCTCACTTTAATATCACGTTTTGAAAACTTTCCCAAATTTACGTGAATGAACATACTTTTAATAATTACACATAACACTTGCCATTGTTTTCTAAATAACAAACAAATTTATCAAAACCCTTGTTCTATTATTAAAAAAAACAAACCCAAAAAACAACACTTGTCATTGTTTTTCTATAAAACAATTTTACCAAAAACAGTAACCACCCCTAATCTAACTGTAGTAATTAAGATGAGTAAGGTCAGAAAAAAGGCCGTTAACTAAGTAAGCTTCCATGCATAAGTGCTCTGGAGTGAATGAGTTTGAACTGTTATCGATAACTGCAACACAGATTTTAGCAAAATTTCTTTATTTTTGAATTAGGCATGTAAATTTACACCTAAATATCACTATTGCTTAGCATGGGGCTTAAAAAAAAAAAATATGCTTATCTTTGCTTTTTAAGCCCTGCAAAGACAATCTATATTTCCATGTAAATGTAAATGCTGAACGCGAAAATAATGCCCAAATTTTGATAAAACCTACCATTTTGTAGTCATCAACTATAAAACTTCAAACTCAGTTGCGTTCATTCGTCCGCCATTACGGGCCTTGTTTAACTACATTCACTGCAGAACACTTTGCACACGGAAGATTAATTAAAGGCCTATTTACTGCTCCATTTCTGCTCTTGTGTAAATTACTGCACACTGTCAGAAAGCAATGACAAGTGGCAAGTAAAGCTTTCATTTTAAATTGTAAAAAAAAAAAAAAAAAAATTAAATAAAATAAAGATTTTCTTTTAAATGAAAATAAAACAATGATTAATGTGCAAACTTTGCATTAACTTTGAAAAGAGCATGATAACTAACCCTAACAGTTAAGGTTAGGGCAGAGAACAGGTAGATTCATACCTTTCCCAAGGGTATTTGCATGTAAATGAATGTAACAAACGTGACTGGAAGTAGATCTCAGCTTTCCAAATTTACAATTTTGTGTGTTTGTGTTTAAAAGAATTAATGGATTTTATGACTGATTTCATCATGATTCTTCTGTTAACCTTGGAGTGTAATTATACATTCTTATTGCTCAGAGCCCAATAGTGTTATAAAAACCTCGGAGAATTCCAGTAAGATATCTTTAATCATTTCTAAGATACAATTCAAAGCTTAATCTAATAATTGGACTATTTTGCTGTTATACCCAATGTGTGTGTGTGTGTATGTATGTATATATATATATATATGACAAAGTGGAAACAAGTTTTCTAAATTTTAAATTATTACACATAAACAAATAACAATAAAAAATTTAAAAAAAGAAAAAATAATTCAAAATTTAGAATTTGTGCACGTGTAGTCACATCAACGTAAACAAATTCAGTAAAATGAATTCCTTTTTGGCATTTTGTCATGCATCTTTCCCACCAAATTGTTCTTGATATATAAAAAAGACATATTATTATCCTGTATATAGAAAAACATTGTGACTTATACATATCATGTGTTATTTTGTTACACTAAACGGTTTTGCCCTAAATAGTTATCGATCCTTGAAGGAACAGCTTGTTTATTGCATCCATATATAAACGCATTATTTGTGACTGTTCCCACTTTAAACAATGAGGATAATTCATTGTTATTGCTAAACCATGTGCAATATATTTGGTGGTTTTCTAATCGCAGCTTAGATGTGGCACAAGGCTGAAAGCATAGTGCACCCAGTGAGGATCGAACTTATTACTCAGTTGTAATGGTTCTAGCGAGACAAGCTTGTTAACCATTACACCACGTTGAGGTTCTCATGCGCAATTATATATGTAGGGATTTTCTTGCGTTCTGTTAGGGATTATTTACTTTCAACGCTCATCATTTCAAACCGACACTTGACCGGCCTTGAAACTTTCATACCACTCAGAAGCCAGTTCCTATTCGATCACCGGTTAGGCAACGTGGAGCTCAGTCAGTACTTGGATGGTGCACTATTTGAGTGCAACCTAAAATCTGAAATATCGTTTGGCTTTAAATAACCCACAAAATACTGATAAACTGTAAAAAATTAAACACTCAATCAAAACAGATATACAGAAAAGACAGCAAAAATCTAATATGCTTATAAGTTTATAGAAGCATGGAGTAATTGCGTCTTGGATTGAGGAATCGGAGAACCGAGTTTGAATTCTAATCAAGTTCATTACATTCACTTTCATGTTAATACCCTTGGGAAAGGCATGAATCCAACTCTTCTCCCTCCTCCTACTATGGCCAAATAGAAGAACAGACTGGGTTCTAGCCTTGGATGGCAACTGGTCTAGGAGAAGGAAAACTTTGAATTCTAAATTGTATTTAGCCCCGGTGAAGCACATGTGCAGTGGAGGAAAGGGTTGTTCACATTAACTCTATGATCCAGGGTTGATAATTATATATTATAATGCAAGACTGAAACTTTTTCTCTAACATGCCTCGGTAGTGTCAAGTTATAGCATGCTAAACAAATAAATAAATAAATATATATATTTATTTCTTTGGCATGCTATAACTTGCCACTACCGATTCTTCTAAAGAGAACAGACACCAATATGAGCATATGCAGGGTCGGTGGATCCCCAGATAACATTTTTCTGTTGTCCTCATAAAATTTGCCAGGACCCTCTTGTGGCCATGGTTAAGAAATTCTGCTCTGAAGGGAAACCACTGCACTGTTTTTTCCCAAGAATTCATGGTAATTTGCAGGTAATAAAGAAAAGCCATAATTGCCCAAGTCCTGAAGAAGCATAGGATTAGAATAAATGATTTGAAACATCAACTTTTAATAATTAGCCACAACACGGTTACAGCCTGTATCTGTCTAGTCATTTATTTAAAAAGTAGTTTTTTAGTGAATTAGTTTACATTTTTGCAGTAGCAGAACAACTAAAATTCATAAAGATCCCACTATCAATATTTACAATGAAACCTGATACAGTATCCTACATTTCCGTTAAATAACGATGCATAAAAAGAAAACATAGATATATAAAAGGGGACTTACTATATACCGAAAGCAGTTTCCATTTGTTTATGTAGCGTGGATATGTTAAAGTGCATTTGTGTAGGGCGATCAATAACGCCTACTAACAATCTGATTACAAAACAGCATTTAAGAAGAAGAAGAAGAGTATCTGCAGTTGATAATTCGAGTGTTACGAATTGGAAAAGGAGTATTATTAATATTTTGTTTGACGTTTTGATATGGTACTCCTTAGCAAAACCCAGAAATGAAGATGTGATGTAGCTAACATCACTGATTTTACTAGTAAATGAATACATTCAAATAAAGCTTCTCGGTTCAGTCGGTGACTGGCGCAATTTCGATGCCAGGACAGATATTGGAATTGTTTCCAGAAATATGTGAGCTACACACACAACCCCCCCCCCCCAAAAAAAAACACACACACACACAGGCTTATAAGCAATTAATGTATTTTTCTAATCCAACCTTATTTCAGTACCAATTTAAAGTCACATAAAAGAAAAAGAGCCTCTCAGTAGAGAGCGAATCTGCCTTCATTCATTGTTTGTGCAGGTAAGCACGGCTACATTAGAAATTGTTTATACAGGATAAAAGAAAGAAAAGCCATTTCAATCCAGGCCGAGAGACAACTTTTATTTAATAAAACTTTCATTTTGCAGGCAGGTAGATGGCACCTGTACACACTGAATGCTTAATGTTTATAGAAAAACACACACACACAGTATTTATTCAAAAATTCTAACATGAAAGTTATAACATCACTATTAAAATAGCTATTTAGGTTCAACACTTCTAGTGTATTGTCAAGTGATGGTGTTTATATATATATATATATGTATGTGTTACTATAAACAGTGGTTTTCTCCTATTTGCCCTGTTGGAGAACACATACCCTTTCTTTATTAAACCTCTTAATTAAAAAAAAAACAACAAAAACAAAGCATCTACCTAAACATACATATCCACAAAATATATACCCTACTATTCTTAACAGAAAGTAGTAGGGCAACCTACAACTCTTAATATTATTTTGTGGATACACATGTAGGATTTGTTTCTCTGCTTTTTTGATACAATCCCTGAGTTTCATGCATGTTGCAATAGTAGGCAGTGTGTGTGTGTATATATATATATATATATTTTATTACACACACACTAGTTGCTACAAAAAATTTAATCGAACGGTTATTAATGTAAATTATTCCAGCATCTAGTGTCTCATGTCTCCTTCGAAGTAGTCGACTTCCGTACAGTTTTCTATACTAGTTAACATTGTGTACCATCCAGAAAAGGTGGTAGGGAACGCTGTCCAATATTTGATTCTCACTAAATGTTGGGTTGAAATATTTGCCCCATTTCTTACAGGAAACATTGCAGATTTTAAAATAAATCATATCTACTAATAGAGAAAATACTTTAACCTAGGTACCTCCATGAGATTGCTAAAAATGAGCATAGTATGATGAATAAAAAAAAACAAACTTGATGAAAACAATATTTTATCATCTTTTAAATAAATGTTTGTTATTATTAAGAGGAAAGAACAAAGTATTTTAAAAAATTTTTCCTCCATTTTTCTCAATCTAACTTTTGATTAATTTAAAAAAAACCTTATTTCTCTTTGTATCAGCAGAAGTATAGCAAAATTTAGTGCATTTTTTAATGATAGACATTAATTTGGTAATTCTTGCAAAAATAGAAATAATTGCCGGGTTTTAAGAAACTTTCAGAAACTATTCACAAATGATGGAAATTAGTATAAATGTTTTTCTTTTTTTATAGCCATGGCAAAAATATTTTCTTAAATATTTATTATCCCCACCCAAACTAATTTTATGAAAATACTAGAAATTCAATACTGTATAATTTAGAGTGATAATATTGGTTAAAAGTAAAATACTGTGAGGAAAGCAATTCATTTTTTTTTTTTTTTTAAATCAGACACCCTCTATCTGAAAATCAACTCTGAATTCTAACATACAAAATTCAGTAAAGCAAAGATAAATTTAATTTCAAATGCTTTTACTTGTCTTTATGAATATGGATAATGTCTTAAAGCAAAAAACTTTTTCGATGAAAAACGAATTTTTAAAACAATTATTTCTTAAATTATTTTACATTGAAGTTGTTAAATATTCTGAAATTAGTGAAAATAATGTACAGTTTAAGAAGTCAATGGTGTTTATTAAATAGATCTATCTTTACAGATTATAAATTATAAAGCTGGTTACAATCAGGAAACCCCCACTATATAAAAAAAACTAATTCCAGACGGCTTTTTTGTCCATAAAACGGCTGTAATTCATAGTATTAGTAAGATATGAGAAGCTGTTAAAAAAAAAAAAAAAAAGTAAGCTTCCATGCATTAAGGAGTTGAGGAAAAAATATGTAAACAACGTCAGCAATGGTGGATGGACAATGGGAAAGAGACTGAACTTACATTGATGATAAGTCGAAAATGGTAATCAAGCTCAATGTTTTAATATCATTTTCGAAATAACCAGGCAATTTCACACCAGAATGGCATATCCTCCATACCAGGGGCTTTTGGTGCTTATACTACAAATTAACTTTAGTGTCATTTAAAAAAAAAAAAAAGCCATAACTTATTCAAGTTATGCTACTTAATTTATCTATGATTTTTAAAAGGGTAAGAAAAAAAAAAAAAAAAAAAAAAATTTAAAATTATTTTCTTTATACAAAATAAAATTCCAGTTAGAATTTTGGCAGCAGTTCTATTAATACAAAATGCTTACAAAAACTGGAACGTTTGAGCCAAACTTTAATTCACATATTATATGTGAATTAAAGTTTGCAATCAGAAAAAAAAAAAAAAAATTCTTTATTTAAAAAAAAAAAAAAAAATGAACCCCTATTTATTTTTAAAAAGTCCTTGGCATCAACAAATCTTGCAAACCCAAAACTTATTAATGCTGCTAACTTATACAAAATACACTCAAAATTTTGCTTTTTTTTTTTTAAATCTAGACACTAAAAGCAAAACTTTGTAATATAGTTTTCATTGATAAAAAACAAAAAACCTAATAACTGAAATTGTCAGAATTTGTATTTGGCCAAATTGTTTGTACTTCATCTTTTTGAAAATTCAAGTCAAAATATCTAACAACTTAGACTGGAATGAAGAAAATGAAAATACTAAAATTGAAAGAGGACTCTTTTGTTAAATAAACTATTTAAATAAGAATGTTTGCGTGTCTGTGTTTTTTTTGTTTTACATACCTCATGTGCTATACATTTAATGTTGTGTATATTTCCAGAGAAATTTCTGTCTGTTGAAGGAAAAAGTGAAAAACACTGAAAAATTGATGCATGCGCAGTTGAGGCCATCATCTCTTCTGAAATTGGAATTTTGAGCGGTGTAAAAAAGAAAATAGAGATGAAAATGAAAAAAGAAGAAATGTTGATTTTCTGTCAATATTCCTTTTTTTAACTATTTTTTTTTTAAAGACACGCATGGTGCATAGAATTATTATTAGGAATTAAAACAAAAATATTCATCTACAATGGGTTTCTTAAAAAAAAAAAAAACATTAAAAAATTCATAAATCGTAAACTTGACTCATTCTTTGACCAAAGAAAACTTGAAATATTTTTCGTATCGTTTTCAAAACACCTTGAATAAAATTTCAAAAAGTTAAAACATGTGGAAAAAAAGTGATGTGAAGTAAAACAAAAAAAAAATATTGTAAAAATTTTAAGGACAAAATCAAACTTTGTGTATGTGAAAGATAAAAGTCTTAAAATTTCTAGAGAAAAAATGTCGAATGACGACAGATTTATTGAAAATTTTTCCAAAATTTAATTTTACTCAATTTCAATTATCATTATTGTATCAAAGATATTATTAGCAAATCATGCAGAATTTCACTGAAATTTACACTTGCAGAAAGTGAGTACTTCTTTTTGGAGGAAAAACAGTATCATGATGCAAAAAGGCCATAAACCTAATAAAAACAAAGTTTTATTGTCAAAATGTTTATGCTATTATTAAAAAGAAAGACCAGAGTATTTTTGATTATTTTTTTTGAAATCTTTTAATCCTTTCTAGCACAAAGTAAATTTTGGTACAAAATCTTTTGTTTATGGCAGTGGTGAATGTAATAATTACAATTACTTTTTCTCCCAGTGAAAACACATTGATTCGGAAATTCTTGCAAAAATCAAATAATTCTCTGATTTTAATGAAACTATAAGGACAAATGACGTAAATAATTTTTGAAAGTTTTTTTTTAAGAAAATCTTGGTAATTTTTTTTTTTTTACTACATATGTCGTTAAAATTTCTTGAATTTAAAGCTTCAAAAATAACATTTTAGGATGAGATTCTGTTTCATTAGCTATAGATTTATTAAGGAAAATAAAGAAAAAAAATACTATTCATTTAAAACTTCATTTTGCAAAATAAAATAACATCTGCAAAAATCATGCAGTAATCAAGATATGAAAAGCTGTAAAAAAAAAAAAAAAAAAAAAAAAAAAAGACTTAACTAAGTAAGCTTCCATATGTTAAGGAGTGAGGAAAAAATATGTAAACAACGTCAGTAATGGTGGATGCTAGAATAATTTACGTTAATGACCATTCGATTAAATTTTATGTAGCAACTAGTGTGTGCGTATATGTATATATATATATACTGCCTACTATTGCAACATGCATGAAACTCAGATTGTATCAAAAAAGCAGAGAAGCAACCACCATTACTGACGATGTTTACATATTTTTTCATGGAATATAATTCGTTTTTTTTTTCCAGAATTTTTTTTATTAGTTAAAAGTAGGACTCCTTGGGGGATGTTATTTTAGCAGAAAATCTGCTCTGAATAGTAAACTAAAAAATGTAATCAAACTATATTATTTAATTAGAAAATCTTTAAATTGCTTGTGTAAGGACACTATTGTCTGAAGAAAAAAATTTTTTTTTTACAAGAATCTTTTCATTTTTTTTTTAATTATACTAATTTATAATAGTTTAAGAATCGTTTAAAATTCTGCATTACTTTATTTCCTCTATGTCCGATTGTAATTAAGTGGAAACAAAATTTACGAATTCAAAATTAATAAATGAGGCGTTACTATTCTATTTTTAAAATTTTTTTTGTTCCCTTTGTCATTTATGGTATTATGAAAAAGTCATGTGCTTGGATTGAAGAAAATAGAAAAAATACTTTTTAGCTAATGTAAATTAAAGTTTATTAACTGTTAATGATTAAACAATATTTTAATTATTATAAAAAAATTCCAGATCAATGTGTTAATTTTCTTGCTTATTTTTATTATGACTGACTGAGGAGTTAGTTCAATCCTCACTTGATGCTCCATACTTTCAGCTTTGGGCCACATAAAAGCTACGTTTCATATATCATAGGTGTCTCCACTAATTCAATATAAATTTTCAAAAATGAAAAAGCAATCTTGAAGATTTCATTTTTAACTTTAATTGAAAGCTAAATGTACTATTTCCAGTAAGTAAAATATTCTGGTTTATTTCAAATAGAAATTATATAGATCGGAATCTCAACGTTTTGGCTGATTTCAGAAAATTTTCTTAAAAGTGGTCATTATCTTAATTTTAAGAAATTTGTAAACAAAATTATCAGTTGTAAAAATCTTCCAAAAATAAAATATTTCTGACACATTATTAGAGTAAAATTAGAAAATTAAAAAAAAAAAATTAATCTGATTTGAAATAAATATTACTTATTTATAGCATAAAAAAGTAATATACAAGTATTTCTTAACGAGTCCTATTTTTCTTTGATCTTTATTGATGTATCAATAAGTTCTGAGGTGATGACAGCTTGTATGGTTGACCAGAAATGACAAATTTAAAAAAATCTAAGTGAACACATTTTTTAGTTTTTAACTACCTAGTAATTTTTTTTTTTACAAATTAATGTATTTTCAATTATTTAATATTTTATGAACTTTTAGTTAGGTTTCAAGATACTTTGATGAAATTTGGTTTTTTTTCTCTAGGTTCTTAAGTATACTAACTTAAACAAAAGATTACTTAATTGAAGTATGACCTAAAAATAAAATATTTAGTAAAATAGTAATTAAAAAAATTACTTTGAAATTTTGAAGTGATGATTTGCAAAGACATTAATAAAACAGACCTGAATAAGTGAGAAAAAATTCAAGTGCATCAGATGATACTTAAATCACCGAGACCTTTTTAAGGATTATGTCATGTATAGCTTCCCATAGGAAGAAATTGGGAATGTTTATACACTAAAATATTATTTTTTAAAAAATATATTGGCTCAAATGATTATGATCTTTTCAATTTTTGATTCTGAAATGTACTTTTCACTTAATATCATCAAACTGTTTTCAAGGCAGCAATGAAGAATTTTAAATTTTTAAATATTATAAATTATTTAAAAGATGAAAACATTTCTTGTAAAAATTAATTATTCATAAAAAAATTTTTCTTTAGACAATAGAGTCCTTAATAAATCCTATTTATGAAAGCAATTAAAAGCTTTTATAATTGAATAAACTCATAGTTTTATTGCATTTTTTATTTTACAATTCAGAGCAGATTTTTGGTGAAATGGCTGTTTTACAAAAAAAAATTTGGAGTCCTGTTTTTAATTAATATTTTAACCCAATACCCTAAACAATATTAGAAATTGCCGTTATCTATAATGGTGAAAATACTTTCAGAAATATTTTGTGGCCCTAAAAAGGGCTGTTTTTATCTTTCATTGCCTCTTCATTTGTCACCATTGCTGGGCTAATTTTCAAAATACAATCCCTGCAAAACAGTCAGCACCAACTTCATATTTGGTCAAATGATAGCAGTCAATTACATGATTGAAATATGAAATTGTATAAAATTGATTTTCATATTATTTGATGTAACTGATGTATTCACAGTTGATACCATCAATTGTCCAAATATGTCTAATTGTGCGTCTAACAATGTTTCCAGTTAGTATTTCTTGCAGGACTTGTCCACAATCAGGATAGTTAGAAGCAAAAAGAATCAATTGACATTTCTTTTTTTGTTGGTAGTCTTCCATAGATTTTAGCCTTTTGACAATTTCTTCGTCGACTTCCTGTTGCCGCCTTTTCTTTATCCCCGTCTTGTGTCTGCTGTACATCAGTGTATGCGGTAAATATTTATGGATCTGCTCAGCATCAAGTTCATTGATGAATTTCCTTACTCGATTCTGCTTGGTCTTGATGACATCGCTTATGCTTGATACATAAGCATTAGGCGCAAGCTTCTGTCTTTCACAAAATTCACTGATGATGCTTTCAGCCAGCATGGTATGCTGTCTCACCGATGTTAATAATGATCTGGGAGAAGCCTCTAGTGTCTGGAATGATTTTGCAAACTGCCTGCTTAAAACCTCCACAGTCCCTTTTAAACAGGCAGTTATCTGGTGAAATAAGTTTATTTGCTGGGGCAATCAGTAGGGATGCTATAACTTTCTTTGGTAAGGTATTTCCAAAAAAAATCCTTTGTGTTGCTGAAAATAGACATAGGGTTCTTGCTGAGTACCTTCAGATTGTCAATGGGGTCTTTGGTTATTCACTTATTCAGAAGGTACTTATCCAAGGACCTGATAGCGGCTTCTTCCTTAATTATTTGTTGTAGGTTTGCAATAGTTTTATTTGTCGAGAAAAGTCCCAAGACAAATTGCTTACATTGATTGAAAATGGGAAAGTAAGTTGCACCTATATGAAAAATTACATGCAACTTATTCCCTTGGAATCTAGTGATATTGGATCATGGAACACCTTGTTGTTCAATAAAGGTCTTCATTTTCGAAATAAGGCCCAATTTATCACTATATTTAAAGGAATTGAATGCTACAAGAATTCACCATGCTAGGCACTCGCATTAGTATTTCCCTCAGGACCTTCCTCATTGTTCAACTGTCTCTAAAGGGTGCAAATTGCAGTACATTTCTACAAGTTTCACCTGCCACTCCTTTTCCAATAACAAAACTACTGAATGGTTTACCAGAGCCTGGTCTGTCAAGCAGCATTTGATTTTCGAAAGTATGAGTTGTAAATTGGCATCAACACATGCCAGTAGTCAGTGAGCCTACTTTAGCTAAGTTGTTGATGCAGTCACAAATATGCTGCTTGTAGTCCATTGCAGTTTCTCCAGGAAGATATTCCAGTGACAAAAGTTGGGAAGGTGATGGCATTGTCAATACTGTCATATGTATTAAAACGAGGCTTCAACTACCGCTATTAGGGTTGTCATGCTCAACCTCCCCATATCAGCTGCTGTTGCTAATCTGAAGCGATCTTTAATTGATAATAAAAGCTTCAACATTACACACGTGTTCCGGTCTTATCAATATTCTTTGTTTCAGCACAAGACTTTTGGACTTCTGAACATAATTAATGGTGCCAGAAGTTAACAAAATTCTCATATACATATATATATAAAAATGATGTAACATTTACCTCCACCACAATCCCTAAATTTCTCACATGAAAACCTGGCTGCCACTTGGAAAATATGGAAAAATGAATTCAACTTCTTCCTACAAGCAACAGAAAGCGACACCAAACCAAGTAAAGTGACCATTTCAATTTTTCTAACTTGTATAAGTACAAAAGGTAGAGAAATCTATTCTACATTTGTCGTCTTTGACTCATCACAAGACAAAATAAACCTAGAAATTGTATTTAGAAAAATTTGACGCATATTGCCAACTGAGACAAAAACTTAACCATCACGACAGATTTTTTTTTTCATTCGCAAACAAGCTGAAAATAAAAAAAATAGCATACCAGGCATAAAAAAGGCCTTAAACTTGATTAAAATAATTTATCGTCTAAATGTTAATATCAAGAGGAATGATCAAAGTATTTTTTGAATATTTTTTAATAATTTCTAGCACGTCCAAAATTTTCGTTAAAAATCTTGTTTATTTTTTAATCAGCAAAATTGACAGCCAATCAATCAGCCATTTTTTTACAAAAGTAAATATCGCCGTTTAAAATTCATTTAAAAAATCAATTATGACTTTTTTAAAAATAATTTAAAGAAAATTAGAAACTATAGTCTATTTAATATATTTTAAAACAAAGATTACTTACTTTCTGCGCTGGAAAAATGTAATTTAAAATTAGAAGTAAGCCGGTCTGAACAACGGTGCTGATTGACGAGTGTTGTGCAAGTTATCTCGTCACGCAATGACGTGTTACGGGAGGAAATTTATAGTACGGAAGGTCATATGTGACAGTTTACGTTAAGGAATGTCCTAGTTATTTTTAAGTAGGCATAAAAAACGGCCTTAAACTTGCCTAAAGCAGAATTTTATCGCCAAAATGTTCATGTTACTATTAAGAAGGGGAAAAACAAAGTAATTTTTAATTATTTTAAAAAAATGTCTTTAGAAGAGTTTTTTTTTTTTTTATTAAAAAATCTTATTTTTCTCGTCAACATCAGAACTAACATGGCGAATTTTTTTTTTTTTTTAACAGACATTTTTGAAAATCTTGCAAAAATAGATATAATTGTCTGATTTTAATGAAACTTTCAGAAACTATTCAGGAAATTATTATAATTTTTTTAAAGTAATTATTTATTTACATATATATACACACATATATATATATTACCCCCAACCTAAATAATTTAATGAAAGCTCTAGAAATTCAATGTTGAAGCACCCAAGTCATTAAGGAAAAGTATCAGTGCCCATTTATTTATTTTTTTGTACTTACCTTTACTATACTTCATGGAAAAGCATAGTACTATAAAAAAAATTAAATAAGACACAAAGAGTGAGATCAAATTTCATAAGAAAGGTACCTAATTAATTAGCTTTCTTATGAAATATAGCAGTATGGTATTTGGATTTCCACTCATTTTATTAATTTTGATATTTCATTTATGGAAAAATGACAACTGAAAGCATATAAATTTCGTAAGATGTTAACTATTGAGCAGTAGATCGTGCATGATATAGTCGGTCGCTAAGTTACATTTGTCCAGTTGATATTCTTCATTTTCCTGCTCATAAAATATATAGTAATCTGGGTCAGAAAATCCATTGACACATCCTACAAATAGTGTATCAACAGAATCAACTGTCCAAATGTGCCTTATGCTGCGGCCAACTATATCACCACTTAAGATTTTGTAGATGTTATACACAAAATCTTGTGCCAAGTCCGGGAATTCTGCCTTTATAGCAGAAGTACTTAAATTAGGTACCTCTACGAAATCGCTAAAAAAAAAAAAAAAGAGCATAGTCTGATGAAAAAGACGCCAAACTTTATGAAAACAAAATTTTATCGTCTAAATGCTTGTTTTTATGAAGAGGATAGACCAAATTTTTTTTTAATTATTTTACAAAATTTTTTCCATCTTTTTAGAATATTCTAAATTTTGATTTAAAAACTTTATCTTTGTTGCAACAAGGGGTAGTAAATAACAGATAATTTTAGAGCGCTTTTTTTTGTATTTACACACATTAATTTTGAAAATCTTGTAATTGTCAGATGTTAATTAAACTTTCAGAAACTATTCACAGATGATCGAAATTATTATAAATATGTTGTTTTTTATAAAAGTCATGGCAGAAATATTTTTTTTTCATTTTTAACACCCCATAACTAATTTTATGAAAAACTCTAGAAATTAGATCGTGCCTCCCCCTACAGATTGCAATAGTTAAAAGCACAAGGCTTTGAAGAATGCAAATCATGTATTTTTTTTTTTTTTTTTAAATTGTGGCCAACGTACCTGAAAATCAGCTCTGAATTGTAACATACAAAACTCAATAAAACAAATATATTATTTAATTTCAAATGCTTTTATTTGCTTTTATGAATATGGACAATATTTTCTGAAAGCAAAAAATTTTTTCAATGAAAATTGAATTTTTAATACAATTATTTGTTATTTCTTTTAATTATAATAGATTTTTACATTAAGTATTTAAAAATATAAAATTAGTTAAAAGCAGTGCCAAGCTTTCAATTGTGTCCAGATGAGACCGCCATTGTCTAGCGCTTTGAAAATTGTATCGTTTGGACCAATCGGATTAGTCAACGTAATTAAAAAATGTAACTTTTATGCTTATAATAGAGCGTTAATTATAAAGTACGGAAGATCAACCAGGATACAATTTAGTTGCATTATTTGAGTTCAGCATTGTTCTCCACTCTTAAGGCCTTTACTTTTGCGAAACACGTATGGAGAAGTTAATTTGATTTTTCAATTTCAACTTACCTATAAGTATCAGTAACATATGAAATTTAACTACTGCTAAACTTTAATTTATATGATCTTATTTTGATTTTAATCTCAGTTATGACATTTTTCCATAAATGAAATATCAAAATTAATAAAAAAATAAATGGAAATACAAATAACACAGTAAAATTTAATAAATGTACATAAAATTATAGTATTTTATGTACACTTCTGATAAAAATTCATAAGGTACATATAAATTAATAGATACCTCTTTCTTATGAAATTTAATCTCACTCTTAACAGTCTTATTTTTTAATTTCTTTATATTTTCCATAAAGCATCGTAAACGTAAAGATGAAAGCTAAGTACAAAAAAAAAAAAAAAAAATTAGAGTGCTGAAAGTTTTTCTTAAAAGTAACGAGGTAAATAATTTGTTCATTTAAATCTAAATAATTTCACTTCCTTCCATCCGTAGAAAGAATTATCCTCCCGTAAGTTATCTAAACGTCATGAATCAGAGCTGTCAACGAGGCGAAAGGTTATGACCTGCTTTGTTTTATTTTCAAATTACATTTTTTCGGCGCAGAAGCTAAGTTAAGCTTGGTTCAAAATATTTTAAATAAACATTATAATTTCTGATTTTATTAAAATCAGTTTTGAAAAAATGATAATTGATTTTTAAAAGAATATCAAAGTCAGATTTTCATCTTTTTATCAAATGATTGATTATCTGTCCTTTTTTTTGTGACTAAAAAAAAAAAAAAAAAAAAAAAAAAAAAAAAAATTTGTAACCAAAATTTCGGACGTGCTAGGAACGATTAAAAAATGTAAAAAAATACCCCAAAAATACTTTGATCTTTCCTCTTTAATAATAATATGAACATTAGATGATAAAAAATTGTTTTCGTCAAGTTCGGCGTCTTTTTCATCATGCTATCTGTTTGTTTACATTTTCGTGGAGGTACCTAACTTAAATGCATCAGCCTTACTCTCCTTTGCAGTTGTCGCCTTCTCTGTTTGTTTTCTTTTTTTTAAGCAATGTTGACAACTGTTTAATTTTTTGTTTTAGTTGAATTATTATCTTTTTTTGTCGGTAGACCTTCATTTTCAAATTTTTATTTTCTACCATGACATTTGTAGAAAACGGGGATGCAGGTGTCACAATCGGGGTTGAAGGTGCCACAGAATGGGCCACTTCCTCACATTTTTTTATAAATCTATAAAAATTTCTCCCATTATGCCTGTTTCTATAAATACGCCTAAAATTCATTACTCGGCCAAATGATATTTCCGGAAATCCATTTTTGGCATTTTGGGATGATGCCCAATTTGCTGCGTCACTAACCGGGGTGTGTTCATAAAATTTCCTAAAAATATGCCCACATAAAACTGGCTCTCCAGATGGAATGCAAGCATATTTTCTAAGACTTCCTCAGTCCTGCTCATCCTGAAATGTCAAAGAAAAAAAGAAAATTAATTACAAAATAAAATATATTTCATGGAGAAATTAATTAGTACTTGAGATAATTGAATGTAGAAACAATGTTAGTATTGTGTTTTATTTCTAGGCTATGTATTCTTAATTGAAAACAAACTAAGCATTAAATTATGACTCACAAGTCACTTTAAATTAGGTATGTCCCAGGTAACGCTAAAAAAGTGGTATACCCTGGAGAAAAAAGGTCTCCAAATTGATAAAAAAAATTTTTAACTTGTAAATGTTTATGTTAAAATTAAAGAGGGAAGACCAAAGTATTTTTTTCAGATTTTTTAATCCTTCCTATAAATTTTAAAAATTTTATTTAAAAATCTCGTTTTTCTTGAATAAAAAAGAAATCAGTAAAATTGATTTATCGACATTTCTGCCCGAATTTGTAAAAAACAAACAAAACAAAATTAGTTCAAAAATCAATTAAAATTCAGTTACACTTTTTTTTTGTTATCTTAGGAAATTTAGAATAATTAAAGTATACTTAATGTAATTTGAAAGAAACATTACTTACTTTTTTAGCAGAAAATTTTTTAATAGAGATATTTCCAACCGAGGTACTTGCGCGGGTGCTTGATTGAAGGGTGTTAATTGACGGCAGTCAATATATTGACACCTTAAAGCGAATTTATCGTACGGTAGCGCAGAAGTGATGTAATTCGTTCTAATTTTAAGTGAACCTGGTTAGTAAATTAAAAAAAAAAAAAAAAAAAAACTTTCTTAACTGAATGAATGCAAAGCAATTTCTGAAGTAAAAAGAACTTGCTTCTATCAAGAGAAACAAGTCGACCTCGTGACATTATTTCAAAGCTGTGCATCCATACTTTCGTTGGAGACGATTTTAAGTACAATTTTGGATAGGAATGTCCAATTTATCACGTTAAAAACGTATAATCTGAGAAAAAAAGGTGCGAAAATTGATAAAACAATTTTTTAACGTCTAAATGTTTAATTTATTATTAAGAGGAAAGACTAAAGTATTTTTTGAGTATTTTTCCAGATTTTTTAATCCTTCCTAACCTGTTAAGAAATTGATTCAAATATCTTGTTTTTTTAGTAAATTAAATTTACTAAAAAATCAACCCGATCAGCCATTTTTTCAGAATTTAAAAAAAATTTTAAAACTAATTATTTTAAAATATTTAAAAAAATTAAGTATAAATTTTTCAGACGTTTTTTTTAGGATAATTAGAAAATTTAATGCTTACTTAATGTAATTTGAAAGAACAGTTACTTACTTTTCTCGCCAAAAATTTTTTAAGAGATATCTCCAACCGGGGTGACCGGTTTTGGTAAGTGTGAACTGATGTATGTCAATGTATCGACAACTTATGTCAGACGAATTTATCGTACGGTAGAACGGAAGTAACAAAATTTGCGCCAATTTTTAGCGCGCCGGGATAGTGTTAATAGATAAAATTACATTTTAAAAATTTTCATTTTCTAAAATTAAAAAATTTAATTTTTTTTTTTTTTTTTTTTTTTTAAACCCTACGTTTGATAAGTTCTGGAATAATAATAAAAAAAAAAAGAAATAAAGTAACAGTTACTTTATTTCCTTTTTTTTTTTTTTTTTTTTTTTTAAGCCGTTACGTTTTATTTTATTTTTTTTTAATTAAGTTACGTAACACAAGCTTTGAACTTCTGGTCTTCCGTAGATTTAATTTTTTTTTTTTTTTTTTTTTTTTAAACCCTACGTTTGATAAGTTCTGGAATAATAAAAAAAAGAAATAAAGTAACAGTTACTTTATTTCCTTTTTTTTATTTAGTAAAGCAGTTACGTTTTATTTCATTTTTTTTTTAATTAAGTCAGTTACGTAACACAAGCTTTGAACTTCTGGTCATATGTACATATAAATTAACTAAAAATACCATTACATTTTCAAAATGAAACCCGTAACTCATTTATGAAGAGATTTATTTATTTTCCTGATTACTTAAAAAAAAAAAAAAATAATTTGTCTCTCACTGAAAAAGAATTGATTATATTTAAAAATATAATTAGAAGAAAAGTTTTGTTAACAGAATTAGAAAAGTTTGTTGACAATGCGACGATAATGGTCACTCAGAAAATTTGACAAGTGCGTGTACAGACAGTAGCTAATGACAGAAAGACTGTCAGTCTTTCTGTCATTAGCTACTGTCTGTACAGTGTACACGCTTCAATCAATCAGTCAGTTAAGGGGTATAACTCTAACATAATTTTATTCATCTTTTTCTTAAATGTACACCCGTAGTTTTGTCGGAGATGATTTTAATACATTTTTGAAATCATAATAAATTATTTTTAAATATCGCGCGTATCACAGATTGTAATAAGCTTTCTAATTTATGATCTGTAAAAATAGATCTTTTTAATGAGCAAAAAAACCGAGAGACAACTGTTCTAATTTATTTATGAAATATTTATCAATATTATTATTTTTTATTTAGAAATGAAAAAAATTCTCCTAAAAATTTATTTTTCAACCTAAAAGAATTTTGACTTCAGACAAAAAAGTCCTTAATATATATTATTGATAAAATCCATTAAAAGCCGTTTTCATAAAATAATGCCTTAGTTTTCTTGCATTTTTATATTTTAAATTCAGAGCTAAAATTGGAGTTCACGCGTATCAAATTTTTACACGAAATTTATGATTTATATATTAAATTTTCTTCTTTATTTAATAAAAAAATAAAATAAGAGACAAGTATTCTAGTTTTAAAGTTTTCATAAACTTAAGTAAGGTGGGTATTAAACGTAAAAAAAAAAAAAATAGTTTTACTGTGACTTTCTAAAAGACAAACATTTCTACAATAAATTCAATCAATTCGGAATAAATTCTGAAAGTTCCACTTAAATTGCGACAATTATTTGATTTTTACAAGAATTTCCAAATAAATGTGTTTTTTAAGTGAAAAAAAGCTATTGCAAAATATTAGGGGATCTCAAACCTAACAAAAAAGAGATTTTTCAGCCACAAATTAAAACGTGCTAAAAAGAAAAAAAAAATTCAAAAAATACTTTGGTCTCTACTCTTATTAATAACAAAGTTTTTCCTGATAAAACGTTGTTTTTATTAAGTTTGGGGCCTTTTTCATCAGGGTGTGCCATTTTTTAGCGAAAAAAATGGACATTCCTAAATTAAAAAATTATTTTAAAAATATTAACGGTTGTCAAATTTTTATGAGCCTTCAAATTTATGATCTTTAAAAAGTAGGGAACATATGTTATTTCCATAAAGCTTCATTCAGAAACTTAATTTTAAAATATATAACATTTTTTTGTCATATTGTGTATTTAAAATAGAAAAAAATTGTAAAAATTCATTTTTCATCAAAATTTTTTTTTTTTTTTTTTCAGATAAGAATTACCGTAGTATATGTTATTCAGAAAAGTCATAAAAAGTTTTTTGAATTAAATATTAGTCTTAGTTAGGTACCTCCACTTTTTCGCGGGAAAACAGCATAGCGTAATAAACAAAAATGCCACAAACTTAACGAAAATAAATTTTTATCGTCAAAAGGAACGCTTGTTATGAAAGACCAAAGTATATTTTAATTATTTTTTGATATTTTTTAATATTTTTTAACACGTTCGAAATTTTGGTTAAAGTTTTTTTTTTTACGTCATCGCGGTGCTGTAAAAATAACATTGTTTTTTTTTTGCGCTTTTTCCCCGTTGAAAACCCATTGATTTGGAAATTCTTGTAAAATTAAAGTAATTGTCCGATTTTAATGAAATTTTCAGGACTTATTCACAAATGAATGAAATTATTTTTTAAATATTTCTTTTTAGTAAAAAATATTTTTTTTTTAATATGTTACACCCCACTTACTTATTGTCCCGAAATTTCGTTCAATCCTTTTTATTTCCTTACAATTTTTTTTTGTTTAAAGTAAGAGTCATTGGAGATGGTAAATCACCTACTTTTTTTTTTCAAATTTGTTCCAACCAACTCACGGAAAATGAGCTCTGAATAGAAAAATAATGAATCCAATAAAACTATGATATTACTTAATTAGAAAAGCTTTTAATTGCTTTTGTAAATAAGTAATATTAAGGTCATTATTGCCTGAAGAAATAAATTTTTTCTGATGAATAATTAAATTTTACAAGAATTTTTTATTTGTTTTACATTTTGATTATAATAATTTATAATAGTTTAAAAATCGTGCAAAACTCTGTATTAGCCTATTTCCTTGTGATAATTAGTAATTAAGTAGAAACAAAATTTACGAGTTCAAAATTGCAAAGTTTAATAAATTTAGTGATTCCACTTTTTTTTTTCAAATAATTTTTTATGTTGTATTTTTCTACTTAATACATTCCTTATTTCCATGTACGGTAGACTGAAATTGCCATTATTATAAAAAGAGTTTTGTCCCTTTATTCCAATAAATAAACATAACAGTAAAACTAAAAATAAAACTAAAAGGGTTCACTCAGATTTCTAGTAATTTTCATTTATGGTCATCCGTAGTAGCTGTCATCACTTGTCAATCAACACATGGATCAAAATTACGGTACCAATCGTTAATAATTCGTTGTATATTTCTTTTTTTATGCTATAATTAAGTAATATTTTTTTTTAAATCAGATTATTAATTTAACATTAAATTTTCTAATTTTACTAAAATGACGTGTCAGAAATTTTTTTAAATATTTTTAAAATCGATAAATTTGTGTTTGTTTACAAATTTCTTAAAATTAAGAAAATGGCGGGTTTTAAGAAAATTTAAAAATTTGAAATTAAATTTTACATTAAATATTCTACCTCAAAATAAATAAAAAAAAACAAAACAAGCCAAATGTTACTTTTAAAAATGGAGGACACAAAAAACAACAGAATGCCTGCTATATGGTTTCTGGGTATTTTCTTAAATAAAGAAAAAGAAATATAAATAAATTAAAAGCTCACTAGAAACAAATTCACAAAATATTTTAATTGAAATAAGAAGACTCACTAAAACACATACACAAAATTGAAATAAATTGCAATGAAATAGGTGTGAAAATGAAGAATTGGTAGTTACTTTTCAAAATTATCTGCTGCTTCTTCGTCGTATATTGGATGTAGTTCAATTTTTTTTTTAAGTAAAACTCCACGTGTTTTGACAATCGTAAATAAAAAATTGGAAAGGTCGTTAAGTGCTGTACAGCATTTATATACAGAAATAGGTCACGTGATGTTTTTATAGTATCATGTTACTACCGGGCCTCCGTACATTTGATTTTTAACCTTTTTTTAGTGACACTGAGGTCAAGAAACAGTAAAATTATTCTCATTGGTGTTTCGTTGATAGTAAAAACCTTGTGCTATTTATAATCTATAGAGATACAGGTACCCAAAAGAAACATTAAAGATTCAGCGCTACAGATAATTTTAGAATATTTAACAACTTTTAGTAACTTTATGTAAAAATGATTTGTGAAATAACAATTCATTTAAAAATTCATTTTTCATCGAAAATGTTTTTTGCTTTCAGACAATAATATTATGCATATTGATAAAAACAAATACAAGCAACTAAAAATATTTAAAACTAAATACTATTTAGTTTTAAATATTTTTAGTTGCTTGTATTTGTTTTTTTATAAAAGTTTATGGACGAAGCACGCTGGTCATTATTAGTTACAAACACAAGGCTTTGAGGAAAGTAAATCATGTTTTATTTTTTTTTTTAAATCCGACCTCGTAAACCGAAATTCAGCTCTGAATTGTAACATACAAAACCCAATAAAATTAAGATACTATTTAGTAAATAGTATCTTTGTTTTATTGGGTCTAAAAATACACTCAACATGTTGCCTTCTTTTTTTTTTATCTAGACACTAAAAGCAAAACTTTGTAATAGTTTTTATCGATAAAAGAAAATCAATTGAAATTGTCAGAATTTCTTTATGTTTCGCTGAAGTGTTTGTACTTCCATCTTCTTGAAAATTCAATTCGAAATAACGACTTGGTCCGTGAGGAAGAAAATAAAAAAGACTAAAATTTAAAGACAACTCTTTCGTTAAATAAACTATTTTAAATAAGAATTTTTTTAATACATACCATATGCGCTAGACATTTAATGTTGTGTATATTTTCAGAGAAAATTCTGTCCGTCGAAGGAAGAAGCGAATAAAAACACTTGCCGTATTACAAAGTTTGAAAAATTGTTCGCGCAAGCGCAGTCGAGGTCCTCTCCTCATCCCCTCCTTCGTCTTCCTCCTTCCTCTACGCTTTTTTCCTCCTCCTCCTCCTCCTCCGCTCTTCTGAAATTGGAATTTTGAACGGCGCGAAAAAGAAAATAAGGAGATAAAAATGAAAAAAAGAAATGTCGATTTTTTGCTAATATTCTTTCTTTTAAGAATTTTTTAAAAGAAAAGACACGCGTGGCCCATAGAATTATTATTAAGCATTAAAATCAAAATATTTATCTCCGATGAGTTTCTTAAAAGAAAAAAAAGAACTTATAAATTAGACCGTACTCATTTTTTGACCAAAGAAAATAAAAAATTTAAAACGTTTTTTTTCGTATCGTTTAACCGAACGACTTGAATAAAATCTCAAAGTTAGAACATGTATAACAAAAAAGTGATATTAAGTAAAAAAAAACAAGAAAAATAAAATTTTTAACTAAAAGACAATGAAACTTCTCTTCTTGGGTATATGAGAGAGATTATTTAAAAAAACAACACGTCTTAAAATTCCTAGAGAAAAAAAATGTCGACGAACGACATAACATAAATAAATAGTTATTTAGAAAATATTAGAGGGGTGGCTTAGCCCCCTACCCTCCATTCAGAATATACAGCCTTAGGGGAGTTTTATCTAGACCCCCCTAGTTAATAACACTTTTATTGGGGAAAGAGGCTCCTTCTGCAAGTACGTCTTTGATAGAGTTGTAGTGGGGCTTTATCTGGACCCCACGATTTTCAGTTATTTAAAAATACAGAGGCGGGGAGCTTAGCCTCCCCAACTCCCGAACGCCCCTAAAAATTTTAGGCTAAAATTAAAATCAATTTTTAAACTTTTAATTTTATTTCGTAGTTACTGAATTTTCCTACCTTGTCAAAATTTCCAAATTTCCCGTTACCGAATATTCCTAAATTCCGAAAAAATCGATATTAGCTCAAAATCTGGGAATTATCCGCTTCAAACAAAATTTTCAGTACTTATTCATTCATAATGAATGAATTGTATATTAGAAAAGGTATGTCCATTTTTTCGGTAAAAAGATGGCACACCCTGATGAAAAAGGCCCCAAACTTAATAAAAACAACGTTTTATCAGGAAAAACTTTACGTTATTAATAAGAGTAGAGACCAAAGTATTTTTTAATTATTTTTTGAATTTTTTTTTCCTTTTTAGCACGTTTTAATTTGTGGCTGAAAAATCTCTTTTTTGTTAGGTTTGAGATCCCCTAATATTTTGCAATAGCTTTTTTTCACTTAAAAAACACATTAATTTGGAAATTCTTGTAAAAATCAAATAATTGTCGCAATTTAAGTGGAACTTTCAGAATTTATTCCGAATTGACTGAATTTATTGTAGAAATGTTTGTCTTTTAGAAAGTCACAGTAAAACTATTTTTTTTTTACGTTTAATACCCACCTTACTTAAGTTTATGAAAACTTTAAAACTAGAATACTTGTCTCTTATTTTATTTTTTTATTAAATAAAGAAGACTTTGAGGAATATAAATCATAAATTTCGTGTAAAAATTTGATACGCGTGAACTCCAATTTTAGCTCTGAATTTAAAATATAAAAATGCAAGAAAACTAAGGCATTATTTTATGAAAACAGCTTTTAATGGATTTTATCAATAATATATATTAAGGACTTTTTTGTCTGAAGTCAAAATTCTTTTAGGTTGAAAAATAAATTTTTACGAGAATTTTTTTCATTTCTAAATAAAAAATAATAATATTGATAAATATTTCATAAATAAATTAGAACAGTTGTCTCTCGGTTTTTTTGCTCATTAAAAAGATCTATTTTTACAGATCATAAATTAGAAAGCTTATTACAATCTGTGATACGCGCGATATTTAAAAATAATTTATTATGATTTCAAAAATGTATTAAAATCATCTCCGACAAAACTACGGGTGTACATTTAAGAAAAAGATGAATAAAATTATGTTAGAGTTATACCCCTTAACTGACTGATTGATTGAAGCGTGTACACTGTACAGACAGTAGCTAATGACAGAAAGACTGACAGTCTTTCTGTCATTAGCTACTGTCTGTACACGCACTTGTCAAATTTTCTGAGTGACCATTATCGTCGCATTGTCAACAAACTTTTCTAATTCTGTTAACAAAACTTTTCTTCTAATTATATTTTTAAATATAATCAATTCTTTTTCAGTGAGAGACAAATTATTTTTTTTTTTTTAAGTAATCAGGAAAATAAATAAATCTCTTCATAAATGAGTTACGGGTTTCATTTTGAAAATGTAATGGTATTTTTAGTTAATTTATATGTACGTATGACCAGAAGTTCAAAGCTTGTGTTACGTAACTGACTTAATTAAAAAAAAATGAAATAAAACGTAACGGCTTTACTAAATAAAAAAAAGGAAATAAAGTAACTGTTACTTTATTTCATTTTTTTATTATTCCAGAACTTATCAAACGTAGGGTTTAAAAAAAAAAAAATTAAATCTACGGAAGACCAGAAGTTCAAAGCTTGTGTTACGTAACTTAATTAAAAAAAAATAAAATAAAACGTAACGGCTTAAAAAAAAAAAAGGAAATAAAGTAACTGTTACTTTATTTCTTTTTTTTTTATTATTATTCCAGAACTTATCAAACGTAGGGTTTAAAAAAAAAAAAAAAAAAAAATTTAAAATTTTTTAATTTTAGAAAATGAAAATTTTTAAAATGTAATTTTATCTATTAACACTATCCCGGCGCGCTAAAAATTGGCGCAAATTTTATTACTTCCGTTCTACCGTACGATAAATTCGTCTGACGTAAGTTGTCGATACATTGACATACATCAATTCACACTTACCAAAACCGGTCACCCCGGTTGGAGACATGTCCCTTAAAAAATTTTGGGTGAGAAAAGTAAGTAACTGTTCTTTCAAATTACATTAAGTAAGCATTAAATTTTCTAATTATCCTAAAAAAACGTCTGAAAAATTGATACTTAATTTTTTAAAATATTTTAAAATAATTAGTTTTAAATTTTTTTTAAATTTTGAAAAAATGGCTGATCGGGTTGATTTTTTAGTAAATTTAATTTACTAAAAAAACAAGATATTTGAATCAATTTCTTAACAGGTTAGGAAGGATTAAAAAATCTGGAAAAATACTCAAAAAATACTTTAGTCTATCCTCTTAATAATAAATTAAACATTTAGACGTTAAAAAATTGTTTTATCAATTTTCGCACCTTTTTTTCTCAGATTATACGTTTTTAACGTGATAAATTGGACATAAAAAAACTTTGTGGAAATACTTGGCTGGTGGGTCAGTCTTTCTTCCTCTTTTTTGATATCTCGTGTGTGTACTTTTTAATTTGGGGAATGTTTATTAAATTATTTTACATTTATGAAAATGTTATATCAGTATGTAATAGAAAAAAAATGCAATACTAAGTGTGAACATACAGAAAATTCGTCCCGAATCTTACGAAGAATTAATTTAATTAATAAAATTAAAACTCAAAAAATCTTTCTGGCAGTTGTTTTTCTTTTAAATTTACTTGACTTAATATTTCAAAAGCTTATAATTTTTACAATTTTGAAATTCATCCTGTTGCTATTTGTAAGAAGAGTTGTTGTTTTTTTATTCAATATTCCATGACCTTAAACCTTTTTAAACTGTAACAACTTTCAAATTATTTTCAGTGATTTACTCGTGAAACTTGGGTGAAGTTACAATTAATTTATTTAGCTGCTCCAATTTTTTTCTTTCTTCTGTTACGTATAGAAAGTTTCCTGCATTAACATTTTGTTGCTACAAGATCAAGTTCATATTATGCTTACTGAATAATGAACTCACTAACAACAATCGTAGCTTTCTGAACCAACAAAATATCTTCATGAAGAAATTAATTTTGTACTTGACTGTGCAAGAGTTATCTCCCTTAGAGTTAATTTTAAAAGCTTACCATCTCTGTCTCAGGATTTTAAAAGCTTACCATCTCAGTGTCAGGATTTTAGTCTATGTAAATGTAACAACTGTTATCGGACAGAGATAGTAATAATTAACTCTATCCACAATCAAAAAGAAAATATATGTTCCTCATATAATTGTCATTTGAATATTAATTCCTCAATAAATAGTAGACATAGTAACTTTTGGTTGATTAATATTAAAAAGGTGAACATTTGAGTTTACTAAGATTTTTCTAATTGGGGTTGATGAAGAGAAAACCTAATTTTTTTAAAAGTCCAAATGGCTTATTTACTGTCAACCAGAAAATGACTTGAATTTTTTCACTGTAACGTTGAACACATTGATTGATAGCAAAAAAATCAATTTCTGTCTACTACAGCAAGGTTTGATTCAAAAGTTTAGCAAATTTAAGGAACAGGATGGATTCCTGAATAGGAGAAAAAAATTGGTAGAATATGAAGTTATTTATTTCCTGGAGGAGTAATTTTGAAAGATGTGTAAAATGAAAAATTTAATATTAAGTTTTTAAGATAAAAAAATACTGATATTTTCTTTTTACCAATGTTATCAAGTTTTTCACAATTTTCACAATTTCAATTTTAGAATGGTTCTTAAAACCATTAACAGTTCAGATTAAAAAAAAAGGTGAATAACTTTTTAACATTAGTAACTTTTTCATTCACTGACAGTCAAAGGTTTAGTAATGGAAATGTTGATAAAATACATTTTTATAAAATGTTTATTCCATACACATTTTTATGGGATCTGTTACATATGGATATATTGCATATGGATATATTGTATTTATGGGATCTGTTACATATGGATATATTACATATGGATATATTGTATTTATGGGATCTGTTACATATGGATATATTGTATTTATGGGATCTGTTACATATGGATATATTGTATTTATGGGATCTGTTGCATATGGATATATTGTATTTATGGGATCTGTTACATATGGATATATTGCATGAAAATATTTGCATTAAATCATCTGGTATGATTAAATAATTACAGCAAATGAAATTGAAAACCAAAATATGGAAAATGTAGATTCTTTGAAAACAAGTGAGGAGAAAATTAGTTTTTTTTTTTTTTTGGTAGATGCAGTTTGATAAAAACTAACTTTTCTCTTTAAAATTCTGCAGAATATTTCTGTCGTCAGCTTATTTAATAATAATTTTGCATATAAATGGCATGATGGAATTGTTTTGTGGGGATTACACCCCACTTGGTCTGCCAAGATATCAGATAGGTTTTAGCTGTCCGCTACCACTTTTTCACAAATGTCGATTTTCGTGCAGAAAGCGGATCACATCTTCATAAATGTTTCTTAAAACCTGAACTTCTCATTGGACAATAAATATTAAAATTATCTCGTATATCTTTACGTGCATTGTTCTCAATAAACAACACAAAACATATCAGGCTCCAGACTGAGTTTTGTAAGGCGCTTTCTGAGTGGTTCCCACTGGTTAACAGATGTTAAAAAAACAATTTACCTGCTCACCACTACGTCCGAACAACGTCAACCTAGTTTTTGACCTGACGAAAAAACAATGCCGTCGGAGCCTGTCACGTGACTAAAAAAGATATAAATTGAAGGTACGAGCGACCCCAGTCAGTGAGAATTTATGACGACTAGAATTTGCTAAACGACTTCACGACGCTTGAATCATTACTGCAGTGAAGTACAAAGTTAGAACCTCAAGTTCTTTAACATGAAATAACTTCACTGAAATTCAAGCTACAATTTCAATGAAACATCTTACTCGCCAATTTCTACAAGAAAACATTCAATTACGTTATTGATTGAGTCTTAAACTTAAGTACAAACAATTACGAAACGAGCAACAAAAACAAACAGAACATTCACTTCTCCAACTTCTTTGAAGCTGAAAGTTTATCGGCATATTTTCAGCTTTATAAGATTTTCTTTCAGTGAACATTTTGAACTACAGGATAATTCAGCTTTTGTGAGCTCCGATAAAAAAATGAATTAAAACATTACCCCGGTCTAAGGGAAGTAACTCACATTATTATTGTTATTGTAAACTGTTGTCATTTATAGATATAAATATTGTACTTGTTAAGAAAAATTATTTTCTTGTATTCTTTCTTTTGTTTGCTTTTTTATTTTCTTGCACATTCGTAAAGTAAAAAATGTGTGGGTTGATTTATTCCGTCAATACCACTACAAGGTGGTGATCTTTTAGGACTGTAAAAGAATAGACACAACTCTTCTCCTTCCTTCTTTTTTGCCCCCAAATTTAGTAGTGTCAACATGAGCCTTGTCTTCACTTAGGAAAATTACTCTGGGTAAGTGATGACTAAATTTTAACTTACACAATTCCCAACAGAAAAGATTTATGGCAGCAACTTCATACAGTTACTATATTTACCTTGAGTGGCTTCTGAGCCTTGTATTGGAAAAGGATATCAAATCCGATCTGTTCTGTTTAAAGAAAAAAAAAGATTGTCTTGTTGGTTAAATGTTGAATTTATGGAGAATCATGATCAGAATATGAGTCTCTGTAAAGACGTAAAAGGCAAGTAATTCAGTATTTGGAGTTCGGGATTTGTTTCAAGCGCTAAAAGATTCATGAAAAATGACACATTTCCTAGCCTAGGGAATGATGAACATATTGTCACGGCCGCCTTTGACCGCTCCCTAAACCGGAAGAGAACAGGTCATTTCGACCTTGACCCTTCAATCGTGTTCCCCACAGGCTACAATATGTGTTTGAGTGCAAAACAATGAAAGAAAAATAATAGGCGAGTAACCATGCAAGGGAAGTAACTCTAGTGTCTTAATTAACAAACATGGCTTCCACGAAAGAAGGTCCTCCGTCGAAAAGAGAGGGAGAGAGAGTAAAGGAAACAAAGATAATGGACGGTTGTATCGTAATAAAACAGTACCACCAGTAGCTACAGACGCCGATGATTCCATTATTCCATGAATTTCTATAGAAGGGAAAACGGCTTACCTTCCGCAACAACACTCGCTCGTACACGTCTCACACGTACACGTGACAGAAAATGCGGCCGATCTAAAAGCTGCTATTTGAGAACAACTTGTTCTGATCTGAGGAATTTTGCGAGACTAGAAAAGAATGCTGAGGAGACGCCGATGAATCGAGTGGTTGTACTTTATTATGTGAAATTTCGCCTCAGTCTGACCGTTTGCGACTTGTAAACCCAGTTATGAGAAAAAACGAGTGGCTTACCTGGAGTACTTTTGTAACTCAGGATTAATTGCCATTAAGAATTTTTTGCCAGTAACTCGAGTTTCAACTACAAGCTATTTGGGCATCTCAATAGGCATAATGAGTGGGGGTCGATATGAAACTCACCCATGAGTTTGATGGCTCGGTATCCGGGCCGACCGTAGTCGAATGGGGCGAAAAGGTGGGACTCGTATGCAAGATGTGCGGTGTAAATCATCTTGAACGCATAATCCCCTCAATGCTGTCTGGTGAAGTGTTTGCGGTGTACCAGTAGTTGGAAGAAGAGGAAAATGCGGATATTAACCGAATAAAATCCGTATTGTGTACAGCTTTTGCGATGGATGGTTTTGTGGCATATGAGCAATTCACCGAGCAACAGCTTCACCGTGAGGAATCGGTCGACGTATACTAGGCGGTGTTGCAAAAACTAGCGGTATTATTCGGTGGAATGAGTGACCGTGGACTGACATGTGCTTTCATAAAGAGATTGCCAGAGCAGGTGAAGGGGCTTCTTCGCGCTTCGACCCGGATGGATGCGCTAGCGATTTCCCTGCTGTTGGATCGAGCGCGAGCAATTATGAAGCACGGGGCAATGGAGGACGTTCCGGTAGTTTCAGCAGCGTGAGCGATACAGGATGTGACAAGGAATCTTCCTAATGGGCGTCCACGCGATACCATTATACGTCTTCGTTACAACGGTGGTAACTATTTTGTAAAGAACTGCGTGGGATCACACGTCGAAATGCGCCAGTCTGCTCCCCGTACCTCAGTTGAATGAGGCGCTACCTGCAATTACTGTACGCATTAATGGGATCAATGGTGCAGCCTTGGTGGATACGGGTTGCTCACGGTCGCTTGTTAGAAGAACGCTTTGTCACTCTTGGAAGAAGAAAGAAGTGGACGTGCTCACTGTTGGTGATAAAAACCTTAGGTGCTGTGTGGTCGGACTTGTTTAACTTGGTGTGAGCGATACGCGCCCTATCAATGTCATAGAGATAAGTTTCATACGTGTGGCCTGTCCGAGGGTTCGTGGTGAAGAGAGTGAATTTAACATCTTTTGACGGAATGTCAGTGAACAGTTTTTGTTGCATGCTGGGAGAGTTTCATTATTTTTATTTTTTATTGTTTTATTTTATTTTATTTATAATTGTCATTATTATTATTTTATATTTTATTTTTATTTATTTATAATAATAATGTTCTTACAGTGTAAGTGTACATTTTTCTCAATTGTGATTGATTAAATAATAAATACTGTTTACCCCAGGACAATTTACTAATCGCAGTCACCACACTGAATTTTTCTGCCGTGAATTTCACAAACATGCTTTTGTTAGAAAATCACCGATTGGTTAATTTTTCACCCAATCATATATTTTCTGTGTTCGTTCAATTCTCCCGACTTTGTTCCTGGAGCCTAGCAATAGTTATAAAAGCAGTTTTTTGTTCCAAAAATAGACAGTAGAACCCAGCAACTCACATGCGTCTACACAGACTATTGATTCTACTCACTGCGCACACACAGACACAGAACTTGAACTACATTTCACCATTCGTTTTCTGTGAACAAGCCAAGTTACAAACCAACACTCTGTTATATAAATAACACACAACTGAATTAACTGTATGCTTTTCTGAATGCAACATTCTATTTCAACATAGAACTTTGAACTTTCTATTCAAGAAACATCCTTAATTGCATTTTATCTTATTCAAGATAACAGATAAAGGGAAACTACTTTCTTTTCCTTAATATTCACACATTACATTTTTTTGTATTTGTTGATTTTAATATATATTTTATCGTTAAAACAAAAATCGTTTTCTCATTTCCTTGATTCAATAATGTATAAATGTTAAATGCTCTTCAACACGCAGCCACATTAATCTCTTCAACATAGTACACAAGTAGCATTTACAAAACCACTTGCATCCATCGAATCAAACGTGCTAGCGTGGTCTGGTTTTCCATAATAGAAGCCCAATTTAATATTAGGTGCATAAAAGAGACAAAACAAAAATTTTACCACATATTAGCTTCTCTACCTCTAGATATTGTCGGGAAATTGCAACCAGCAGTAACAAACCAATTACGAGATACTGAAGATGTCATTACCTCGTATAAAAAAATCAAAACCAGAAATGCTGGACAATGTAGAATCGGATTTCTACATTTGTTTTAAATCTCAAATTTGTGCAAGTTAAACATATAGATATTATAGAGGCTCCCAACCAAGTAAAACAACTGATGCGTTCTAATTGGTTGAAAAATATTAATTCGGCGTCGTCAACTACGTCCGAAGGTACCGACCCAAATTTTGACCTTGAATTGACACCACAAAATGTAAACATGTTCTCGATCCCCCCCCCCCCCACATGACCAAGAGAACTAATAAAAACGAAACTTCGACGCGATTTGGTCAGTGGGTCCTTAACTCGTTCACTTGACTTCATTGGAAATCGACACAACAACAAAGGAGACGAACCAAATTCTTCATAGCGACAACGAACCTTCTCACCAATTCCAGGCTTAACGTTAATTACTTAAATTAACATAAACCCAGCTTGAGAAAGAACGCTCACTCTAACATTATTCCGCAACAAGCATCTTTGGTAAAAGAGCGACAACTCTGTAGAAATCACAGTGAATCAAGAACAACACTTTTTTTTAAAATTCAATACAAAAGACAACTATTTAATTTTCTTACAACGACAAATATTCTTAAGCACACCTTCTCACTTTCATAAATACAGATCAACAACTTAAGTTCTTTCAATATAACACACAATCAAGAACTCTAAAGTGTTTTAACAACTTTAGCATCATATATTTTGTATTTGTTGTGTTTTATAAAAAATATTTATTGTTGAACAATTTCTTCTACTTGATTATTTCTCTTGTTGTTGTCTTTGATATAGTAAAAATAGTAAGGGGGTCAGTTTTATTTGTATTTATATCCAATACAGATTGGCTAACCCACTATAACAAATTGATGTCAACCCCAGACATCACAGGTTGTCCATCCATATATTAGGTTGGCGCAAAAATATTTTTTAACGTCAAAAAACGATATTATTTTTGCACCAACCTAATATTTAAATGAACTGATGTCTCTAGCGAGTCGGCGATGATATTGTTCGACATAAATTCCTACAGGCACAACCAACATCCATCAAACCAGTGTTAGCAGCTCAAATCGACCTTGACATAAATCAACTGGGTAAAATGGCAGACGATCGTTTTTATTTTAGAAAACAAACGAGTATCCAATTTAAATGTGTCACAAATATAAGGAATAAACAAACCCAATGTTCCATCTTCGAAAAATATCGACTGCCCGCCCAGGGTCTGACCATTAAAGATAAAAAATTAAACATCTGTAGGGATCATTTATGAAAGCCGTGGTGCAAGTGGATGGATAAAAATAATGTTAAAATACAGCCTAGTTCCCACCCTCCTTTACCTGAACCTAGTATGATTATGGAAAACTAAATCGGCGAGACGATCCACCCATCTGCCGCTTCTTGAAGTTGCTGCTCGACTAGGGACTAGAAAAATTAATTTTGTTGTGAACACAGGTGCTGCGATATTGATCACCCCAAGGAGATATTTACATTGTGTGCTGATCTATCATACGATTATCAAATTGTATCAAATGCGCAGGACAAGCCATATTAAATTTGGTGCTGCACAACCTCAGACGTGAATTTACCTGGACATTTGTGATTGCAGATACCGCAAAACATCTTTTGTGTTACGATTTCTTAAACCATTTCGGTCTGATCTAATAATAGACTGATCGATACAACGAATATACAGTCTAACGCGAAACCAACAATAGAAATTATGAACATCACATTGGACCAGGAAAATTTTACCGACATGGTGCTATGAAAAACTATGGGAAAATATCCAAACCTAATATCATCCCACCCACCGCAATCCTAATGCAAAAAAAAAAAAAAAAAAAAAACTCAAAAAACAATAAAAAACAACAAAAAACAAAACAAAAAAAACAAAAACAACAAAACAAACGTTTTTCACAGAATTTAGATTGGTAGCAATACTCCTATATCCTCTAAACCATGACAGCTATCAGCCCAGAAATTCGACATAGCGATAGAGGAATTCAGGAAACTCCAAAATGTAGGAAGAATATCCCCTTTCGAAATCGAAATGGAGTTCCGCTTTACATATGATACCAAAGTCAGATGACACATACTGTACGTGACTACAGGCAATTGAATACAATGATTGATATGGGTGCCAAAGTTGGGCCCACAGAAGTAAAACACGGAACACGGATTAGATGTAAGAAAGATATATTAACAACAGGTTACAGAGATAGTGTAAGCAGAGCTTACTATAAGTTAGTGTCTAACACTGGTAGTCGTACGAGACTCTCACTGTCACTCTCTGTCAGTCTCTATCACTCTCTTGTAGAGTGCTATGTCGCCTACTTAATATAGGCCTGGAAGAGTCTATTGTGTAGGTAGTTTCCCGTCTCACAATAATGATAAAAGCAGATCGATGCCAAGTGCCAAACATAAATTCACTGGCATCTAAGCTGCATGGTAAGAAAAATCTTTTCAAAAGTCGATTTATGATCAGCTTACCATCAAGTGCCACTCCACCCGGACGATGTATATAAAACAGCCATTACAACATCTTTTGGTTTGTCTGAGTACAACTATATGCCTTTCAGACTACAGGACGCATTAAGTACATTTCAGAGGATGATGGACAACATCTCCCGTAATTTCAGTTGTACGTTCATATAGATCGATGACATCTTCATCATTTTAGAGGACGAAGAAACTCATTTCAGGGACCTCGACCAAATCTTACAAAAACTTAGTGGGTACGATCTAAAAATTTATCTTTCGAAATGTTTGTTCAGTGCTCACAAGAATTTTGGGGATTCAACATTTCTGGCGATGATATTAAACCCAGTGCTAGAAAACTTGCTGAGTTAAATGAATTTCCTCCCCGCAAACGACTCCAAGTCATTTCTTGGAATTTCTGTAGGAAACTGGTTCCACGTTTTAGCGATAAGGTATTCCCGCTCACAGAAAGTATACGTATGAACCTAAAATTGAATGACTTCACACTAAAAAAGTGAAGTAAATGAATCTTTAAAATATATAAAGGAGATTTTGTCAAACATAACTGCTTTCCTCTACCCCAACTCAAAAGCTAATAACTTTCAGCTTGTTATAGACACAGTTCTAATAATGCCATCGGTGCAGAATTACACTACATGGGAAACGACCAACCGATTCCTATTGGTTTCTTTTCAAAGAAATTGTCCTTAACGTAACAAAAATATTCTACCTTCGACGGGGAATTACTCGCTGCTTACCTGGCAGTCTTGCATTTTAAACACAAAATAGAAAGCAGGAATGTATTTACTGATCACAAACTTCTTTGTAATTACAAGCCAAACTCCACAGAAATCGTACAGACAACAGCATCACCTCTGTTTTATAAGTGACTATTTTACTGTAATTCCACATATAAAAGATCATCAGAATATACTAACTGACTGCTTATGCAGTTACTATCGAGGTATGCCGATTTGCAGGAGATGGAAAACATGAAAAGTACTGATGAAGAAATTAAGCACTTTCATGATCAGCTGAAGCCATATCCTGTAAATGAACATAAAAAATATTCCGTGCAACGTGTCATTACACTTCCGACGACCTTTTGTGACGCAAGAGCACAGGAAATCAGTATTTGACAGTCTACATACTTTATCACACCCCGGAATATCAGATGGCAGCAAGTCTTTGACTTTAAAATGTTATTTCAATCTTCAGAAAAGCTGGGAGTTCATAAAGTGGATCTTTTCATATATATATATATATATATATATATATATATATATATATATATATATATATATATGTGTATATATGTATCGGTATAAAAATGAAATAGAAAGGAAATATTCTGTACAGAAACTAGCTGTACAGACTAAAATAAGAATTGGGAAAATACAACCTGATATTCTGTGTATCGTCATAAAACTTTGTTCTCATAACAATGAACACTCAAAATGCTACAAAATTTCCCATTTTGTGTTGGAGAAAATATGGAGTCATAGCTGTTCAAAATGTTTAGCAGATAATCACAAATTCACAAGTCAAGAGCTTAGTCTAGACACATGGCAACAAATCCAATGGCTGACTTTAAAATAATATTTTAATCTTCAGAAAGGCTGGGATTTCATAAAGTGGAACTTTTCAAAATGAAGTACTCCTCTGTGTGTATGTATGCACAAATGTGTGTGTGTGTATACACATATGTGTGTGTGTGTACACACACACACACACATATATATATATATATAGAGAGAGAGAGAGAGAGAGACTTGAAAAAGCAGATAGGCATTTTCATTTCATTTCACCATGGAAATAAAAAAAAATTCAAATTCTCAAAGCCCTCTATATAAGGAGCAAACAATCAACACTAAATAAGGTCAGTTATGAGGATAGCAAAATGTTTTTAAAAAATGTTTATAATAGCAAAATGTTTTAAAATATTTAAAATTATTATAAAAAATAAAGTTATCTCCCTTAGATAAAAAACATGAAAGAAACGCCATAGCTTTTACAGTTAATTAAATTCGCAACTATCAGTTACATTAAATTTTTGTCTTACCAATTCACCTCTGAAGATGATCTTCAATGAGATTGAAATTACTTTGGAAAATAAAAAGGAAAATAAAAGAAATGAAAAAACTACAATACTTTCCTTAATGAATTTAATACCAGCAATAAGAAGTCGATAAGAGAATTCGAGGGGTTTACATTAGTGAATGTAGAAGTCAACACTCAGAGGCGACAGGCTGTTTCGTGCTAGACGCAATCGTCAGCCGCGAGTCTAGCCTGGAACAACATGTCGCCTCTGAGTGTTGACTTCTATGTTCACTTTTATATTTATATTTACATACGCTCTATCTATGATATTGAGAACTTTATCCCATAAATATAGCACAACTTAAAACTATATTTCTTCATATATATATATATATATATATATATATATATATATATATATATATATATATATGTATACACACATCCTAATGAACGAAAGTATTTATTTTTCAATCTAATCCTCTTCTTAAGAGTTGTATGTTAATCATATGACTCAAACATTATACATTGAAAATTTTAAGATCAAAATTCTACTGACAAATATGTTTTAGGCAGTAGACTTACTGATGTTCTCTTCCAGACTGTATAATTGATTTTCTTCTTTTCCTGCAGGGGTTGAAGATTTAACAGGAGAATTAATGCGTTTGGCTATAAAATCAATCAGTGATGGAGATATTGATACATCTTTCAAAATATTCAACTTTCTCTGAGGGATTTATAAGTCTTTCTTGTCCTTTGGAAATCTGTATTGAGAAACCACTTCTAAGATATACACCATGAAGCAGTCCTTAGAGAAAGTGGAAACTGCTTGTTACAAGTTGACAGTTCAAGTATCAGAATTTCCAAAACATGCTCTATTTGATGTTATCTGTTCAGCTTACCAGAAAAGTTCATCTTTTCATGCTGACACTTATACAGAATATTAGTTTGTCTATCTATGTATTTCTTTTTATACATTTTTTTCTATGCAAGTCTGACTATGCATTTCTTTGTTTTATTAATTTTTTAAACTCTGGGATTTTTTAAAATTTGATCAATAAAGAAAATAACCAGATCCACTTTACTGACATGTATTCTGTATTTTGCTTTTTAATATGCTGTAGTGTGGATGAAGGAAGAAGAGAAAATGGAATGTCGTTTACCTCGTGGTTGGGGATAAGTGGTGACAAGTGGCAATTTCTTTTAGAGAAAGATATCGCGGAAAGAGATGAATTATGGGAAGGAAGAAAAGCTATAAAGCTCAATCCGAAAATAGGAGTCGGTGACTTTTTGGTTTGTTTCAAGAAAGATTGAGAGAGAGGAAGTAGATTTAAGAGAAGGGTGAGAGAGACCCTGGAAGAAGCCTTTTTAATTTTTATTTTTGAACGATATATATAAAAAAAATTATGGAAAAATATCTAACACAGATCTTAATTTAAAATGTCTCTATGTTTGTATTACACTATGATACCAGTATATAAAATCTGCCAGAAAGGACTGGTACCAAATAATAAAATGATGCAAATGTTTCCAGCATCTTCTTTTGCACAATTTTAGAGTAATTTTAGAAGTATACTTCTTAGGGTAATAGAATGAGCCAATGAAATTCCAGAATCGTTAGGAATAGATTGCATATATGAATTCCAATTGAGATTTGGAGTGAGGCTTGAGACCCAATAGACATTCAAAGCATGGCGCCTCTTTTATGAGTGCACAAATAATCCTCATGACACGGAAACAACTCAATGTATGGATGGTGATGATGAAATGTTAGTAGCTTCGTTTTTGAACTACTGAAAGTTGTAAGCTAGTTAATTCCCTGTTGAGCTGTTGCTGCTAAAGTCAGAAGAGTTTTATAAGCCCCACAAAATTCCAGTAAAAACCAAACAGCCAGCTTAAATGTACTGCAGCCATATCTCACCATAGCCCCCACTACAATATATATCACAGGGAGTGGTGTAGCAGGACACTTGCTGCCTTCAAAACTGCCTGCAATCACTGCAAGAGAGTTATACAAAATGAAATATGTACTTATGCACAATCAGTCCAGGCCAAAGTTGAAAGCAAACAAATTGGATCCTGAGAGTTTTGGAAGATCTCCAACTAAATTCTGAATAGAGTGCCTACTATTACAAATTGTTCAGGGGTTGTCACTCCATCATTCTAAACAAAAAAACAAAACAAACAACAAAAAAAAAAAACAAATAAAAAACAAAAAATAAACAAAAATTAAACAAAAAAAGAAACAAAACAAAAAAGAAGCAAAACAAACAAAAAAAACAACAACAAAAAACACACAAAAAGCTTGCTAATGATACAAAGAGAGTTGATGGAGTAATAAAAGTGATGGAATTGAATGCTCATCAGAATTCTTGAAAACATAGTAAACAGTTGACGCCTTCCACAGATTTCGGAAACATTTCTCCTTCTGGTATTTTGTTAAACAGATTTGCCAGGATTGGAGATAATTCTGGCCAAAGGTTCTTAAAAGTAATAACGGGCTTTATCTGGATCATTACTTTCTTTAGAATTATGCTTTCTGGTGAGTTTGGGAACTTCCAGGGCCAAAAAGGTGAGGTTACATAGTTTGTGCTTCGTGAGAATAAGCATGTCAGTCTAGTGTGGAGTTTGAGGCAAAAGATTTTTTTTTAAGCGAATCACTCCAAGCAAAGCGGGAATGTCACTAGCACGTAAGGGGTCACAGAGAGTCTGCGGGAAAAGGATAAATAGAAGGATAGGGATCAAGGTCAAGAGGTATATTATACCAATATCGAGAAAATAGTATTTATGCGATTTCATTTTTCTCTCCACTATGAACGACGATTCAAGAATTTATACCCAATGTCAAGAAACTAATAGTTTTCATCTTTCTCTCAGCGATGAACAGCGAGGCAAGAGATTGTTCACATATTGAGAAACAACTTGTCAGACGTCATCATTTTTCTCTCAGTGATTAGAAATTCGATCGAACCCTTTATTTCGTCTACCGGTATAGATTGTTCTAGTTCCACGTGCCATACCTCTTCCGGATATCTCACTTATTTTCCTTTAACTCAACTCTCCAGGTTTTGATTCACCACTGCGCTATGACCTGGTATTGAAGATGGGGATAACAGTCCGAGTAATGGTAGGAGATTGTAAAAATGTCGGGAAACTAATTGTTACATGTGTTCATTTTTATATCAGCGAGGATGGCGAGCTAGAGGTTTGTAGCAATATGAGGAATCTACTTGATATGTGTGCTCATTTTTCTTTCGGCTATGAATAATGAGGTAGATGATTGTACCACGGTACATAGATTACTTGTTATATGACCTCACTTTTCTCTCCGTGATGCACAGCGAGGGAGGAGATTATACCAATGTCGAGAAACTAATTGTTATACGTGTTCATTTTTCTTCCAGTCGTGAACGGCGAGGTAGGAGCTTGTACTAATGTCGATGAGTACTTTTTTTTTTAAGCATTTCCTCCCAAGCAAGGCGGGAAGGCACTAGCACGCAAGTTGGAGCGAGAACAAAGAGGAGTGATAGAGGACATGATGAAGAGAAAGATAGGGGATAGATCAGGGCAGCTAGAGACATCGATTGACATTACATTTGAATAGTTGAAGATTATAGCTAGCAGGGAAACAAGAAATGGGGAGGGAATTTTACAGGCGAGAAGTGTGAGACATGAAACTATTGGAGTAGAAGAGACGGCTACATTTAACAGTTTCGACAGTGAAAGGGTGAGAGCGAGATGCCAGCCTAGTTTAACGCTTAAATTCATGAAGTCTGGGAACCAGCAAAAGCAGCTCATCGGAGCAGTTACCATGAAAGTATTTGTAAAAAAGATTTTCATTTTTTATTAGTGATGAACTACGTCGAGGAACTATTGTTCATCTTTTTGACAGCGATGAACAACAAGGTAGAAGATTGTAAAAATATAGAGAAACTACTTCTTATACGATTTCATTTTTTTTGTCAGGGACAAAAAGCGAGATAGAAAATTGTACCAATGTCAAGAAACTATTTTTCGTCCCTGTTTATTTTCCCGTTAGCGATGAACAGTGAGTTAGGAGATTGTAACATGCGGGGAAACTACTTGAAATACGTGTTCAGTTTTCTCTCAGCGATGGACACCGAGGTAGATAATTAATTGTGCCATATTGAGAAATTACTTGATATTAATGTTAATTTTTCTGACAACGATGAACGGCAACGCAAGTGTTTGTTCGAATATTGAGAAACTACATGATTATGTTTTCATTTTTCTGTCAAAGTTGAACGGCAAGTGAGGAGATTGTTCCAGTTTTGAAAAAACGTATTTGTTATACATCTTTATTTTTATGTCAACCACGAACGGCAATGTAGATTATACAAATATCGAGAAATTGCTTGTTTTACGTCTTAATTTATATCAGCGATCCAAGAGAGTATACGAATGTTAAAGAAATTTTTAATTTGGTAAAGAAACCTTACGAAAAAAAAAATAGTTCAGGCAAATTTGGAGGGAAAGATTTTGATTGGTTGTAGATGAAAGCTTTTGATTGGTTCTGGATGAAAGCTTTTGATTGGTTCTGGATGAAAGCTTTTTAGTGGTTCTGGATGAAAGCTTTTGAATGGTTCTGGATGAAAGCTTTTGGTTGGTTCTGGGCGAAAGCTTTTGGTTGGTTCTGGATGAAAGCTTTTGATTGGTTCTGGATGAAGGATTTTGATTGGTTCTGGATGAAAAAACAAACACAGCTGTTTGCCCAAAAATCAAAATGTACTAAAACTATATTGAAATTCAAAAATTACGCAAGAGCCCAACCTAGCGTCTACTTTCTCCCAGAAAAGCAAATTATGCATGCTCAAGCAGCTTAAATTACTTATAATATCGTGAAACTACATTTTATATCTCATTTTCATATTAGAAATGCACGGTGAGATACGAGATTATAACAATGTCCATAAACTAATTGTTATACGTATTCATTCTTCTAATAGCAATGATCAGCGAAGTGATTGTACCAATATCGAGAAACACCTACTTATACGTAGTCATTTTCATGTTTGCGGTGGACGTCGAAGTAGAAGAGAGTACCAATGTCAAGAAACGACATATACGTCGTCATTTTTATGTCAGTGATGAACGGCGAGATCGGAAATTGTACCAATGTCATGAAACGACTTATACTCTGGCATTTATATGCCAGCGATTAATGGCGTGGTAGCAGATTATATCAATGTCGGGAAACGACTCCTTATGTGTCGTCATGTATATGTCAGCGGTGAATGTCTACGTAGACGATAGCATCAATATTGAGATTCGACTTCTTATATGTTGTAGAGGGTGCAAAGAAGTCCCTCAAACAAATAATAAAAAGAAAATACACTACAAATAAAGTAAAATAAACTTTTGTTTATTTTCGTAAAAAAATATATAAGAATTATTTTTTTGTACACAATGGAATTGTCCGTAAAGCTGTGATGTCAGCTTGTAGCTGTACTCCCTCTGGTCCGATGAGAGTTTCTATCTTCCTTATATCTGAATGATGAGGCTCCGGGGAGATTAAGAAATGGGTTTCTTATGTCGGGCCCTGATTGGTCAATAAATCATATTTTTGACCACGTGGTGTGCTTTCCACAATGTCCGAACTTTTGGGTGCGCCGTCCTTGTTTTTGACCCCACAGGGTATGGTAAGGAGAGAGTTCCCGCGCAATTGTATTTTTTTGGATACACGTGGTGTGTATTAATTTTTATTGTGTGTATGTGAGTGTGGAAAGTAAAATAAGAAACAGCACAATACTCCCCCCCAGATTGGAAAATATATGAAAGATACGCGTGTTTTTCAATATGTGATATATTCTTTAAAATGTTTCGGCCAGTGGACTTTTTTGCCGGTTTTTGTTGTAGGTGTGATGTCAGTATTTTGTTTTCCAGCTTCCTCATTTTCTGTGTGAATATGTGTTTGTGGAGGTATTGTATGAGGTTGTTCCTCGATGTACGCTGGTTTAATGTGATCAATAGCGATATTATCTTTCTTTTCTTTTCTCATAATAGTAAAATATTTTTCATGCCTGTCCAGAACTTGATATGGTCCTGAATAATTTGGACAGAGTGGATTTTTAACCGTGTCATTTCTGATAAATATATATTTGCAGGTGTGAAGATCGTTTGGGATGTAAGTTTGTTTCTCTGTTTTCCTGGTTGGTGCAAAGTTGAGAAGAGACATTTTATGTTTTAATTCTGTTACAAACGTTGTTGTAGGTGAAATGTCTGTCTTGTGATTAAAATACTGTCCAGGTAGGGTTAATGCTGATCCGAAAACTACCTCTGCAGGTGTGCTTTTCAAATCTTCTTTCACCGTGTTTCTTATCGCTAAAAGAATTAGTGGTAAATTGTCTGTCCAGTCCGCATTATTTAAATTCATAGCTAGAGAAGCTTTTAACTGTCTGTAGAATCTTTCAACCATCCCATTTGCACAAGGGTGATAGGCGGTTGTTTTGATGTGATTCGTTCCTAACAATTGGGTAAATTCAGCAAAAAGTGTTGATTGGAATTGTGAACCTCTATCTGTTGTTATTACTGAAGGTACTCCGAAAATTGCTATCCAGTCCTGCAGTATAACTCTGGCTATTGTTGCAACTGAAGTGTCTTTGACTGCTATGGCTGTAGGCCATCTGCTAAATCTGTCAACTATAGTAAGAATATGTGTATGTCCTTTTGAGGTGGGTAAAGGTCCTACTAAGTCGATATGAATGTTGGTGAATCTAGCATCAGGTGTGCTAAAAGTGCCAAGTAGTGATTTCGTGTGTCTGTGGATTTTGTTCTTTTGGCAAGGTATACAAGTTTTAGTCCAATTGCGAATGTCCGTGTTCATATTGGGCCAAACAAAGCGTTCTGCTATTAATTTTACAGTAGCTCTTTTTCCTGGATGAGATAAATTGTGGAAATGTTGAAAAACTAGTCGTCTGATGTTCGGTGGTATATATGGACGCGGATGTGTTTGTGATACATCACAATAACATTTTGTTGTACCAAATGGTATGGGCATTTCTTTCAGTTGTAAGGATGTTTTTTGTTGTACAACTGGAAGTGTTTCATCTGTTTTCTGCTCTTGTGCGATTAATTCCATACTTAAAGAACTGGAATTTAAAGAGGCTATTGTAGATCGAGATAATGCGTCTGCTATAATGTTCTCTTGTCCCTTAATATATCGGATGTCTGTGGAGAACTGGGCGATATAATCGAGATGTCTGATTTCTCGTGGACCATATTTATCTACATGTGTATGTAGTGCATATGTTAATGGTTTGTGATCTGTATAAATGCAAAAATTTCTTCCTTCCAGCAAATGTTTAAAATGTTTAATTGCAAAGTAAATTGCTAGAAGCTCCCTTGAAAAGGTGCTGTATTTCGTCTGTGTCTTGCTTAGCTTAGCAGAAAAAATGATATAGGAGTCATTGTGTTGTTAGCAAGTTGGTGTATGACTGCTCCTACAGCTATTTCAGATGCATCTGTTGTAAGCGTGAGTTTTGTGTCCTCGCTGTCCGTTACGTAGTTTAGTTTTGTAAAGTTGGCCAAAGCAGTTTTAGCTTGTTTGAAGGCTTCTAAGCTAGGCCCTTCTAACTTTAACTGTTGGTTCTTTGTTTTGTTTTGTAACAAATCTGTTAACGGTGCAAGTAATCTAGAACAGTTAGGTAAAATCGTCTGTAATAGTTAATTACGCCTATGAATCTGCGTACTTGTCTGACTGATGTTGGTTGCGGGAAATTTGAAATTGCACTTACTTTCTCGGGTAGTGGAGATATTCTGTCCTTGTCAATTAAGTGTCCGAGGAAATTAACCTTTGGTTGGCTGAAAATGCATTTCTCTGTATTTATTTTCAGACCTTAATGTGATATTTTTTCAAATGTTTGCTCTAAGTGCTGTCTGTGCTCGTCGAGGTTTCTGCTGGCGATTAAAACGTCATCCACATATGCAAATATAAATGGCAGACCTCTAAAAACTTCGTCTATTAACCTTTGGAAGGTTTGACAGGCGTTCCTAAGCCCAAAAGGCATCCTTACGAACTCGTAAAGGCCAAATGGTGTGGTCAGTGCAGTTTTATGAATGTCGTCTTCTGCCACTGGAACTTGGTAGTACGCCTTTACGAGATCCAATTTGGAAAATATGGTGGCGCCTTGCAGAGCGATGGCGAAATCGTGGATATGTGGAATAGAGTATCTATCCGGGACCGTTTTAGCATTTAATCTTCTAAAATCGCCACAAGGACGCCATGTTGTAGCGTCAGACTTTTGCACCATGTGTAGCGGTGAAGACCAAGCACTTTTCGAGGGTCGGATGATCCCTTGCTGTAATAAATGTTGAAACTCGTTTTTCGCAATCTTATATTTGTCCGGTTTCAATCGTCTGGGGGTGGCATAGACAGGTTGTCCAGTTATCTTGATGTGGTGCTTGGCATAATGTTTTATGGTGTCTTTGTTTTTAAATGGCTGGGAGAGTTGTGGATATTTTTTTAGTAGCTGACGGATGTACTGGTCCTCGGGTAAGGCAGAACTGATTCCAGTAGACTGGTATTTCGAGGTGATTCCTCTTACTGAAATCTTGGTTTGATTATCCACTAGTGTGCGATTAGTCATGTCGACAGACAGGTTGAATCTGGCTAAAAAATCTGCACCCAATATAGGCGTTGTTACACTGGCTATGGTAAAATTCCAGAAAAAATTCCGTCGCATGCCGAGATTGATATTGAGCGATTTCTCTCCGTAAGTTGGTATTTTGGTACCGTTAGCTGCTTGAAGATGATAAGACTTTGGCATCGTCTCCTGATTTTGTATTGGTGGTATCACGCTTATTTCAGCTCCGGTGTCTATTAAAAAGTTATATCCATTAATTTTGTCACGGATATAAAACAGACGACCTTTTGTTAAAAATCCAGCAACAGCCGTTGTCTCTACTGGTTGGAATTTTCGTTTCCCGCATTCGCGTTGTTGAAAGAACAAGGACGTATACAGCGTCTCGCCTCAGGACCAAACTTTTTTTGGTAGTAACAAATTTCATCTTTTCTATTGCGGTTGTCAGTCCGGCCTCTGCTGAAACTTCGCTTTCTGTAGCCTGGACATTTATCGCGGCGGTACTGTCGGTCTTTTTGGAGTAAGCCTTGTAATTGTATAGACAACCTTTCTACAGTAGACTTGAAGTCGTTAAATTCCCTGTCTCTTTGTTGGGCTGGTTGTGGTTGGATAGAGTTTACCCTGCGGCTTCGAACTTTCATGGATCCGATCTGCAATTTCTGCGAGTTTTTCTGTCTGCGTTTCCTCCGTCATGGGTGCGAGGATTTGTGTTGTTGTAGTGGGTAACTTGTCCAGCCATAAGCTCCGCATAATGTTCTCGGACATTTTGTTGTCACCCAGTAAGGTTCGCATGTGCCTCAATAACTGCGATGGGGTGCGATCTCCTAATTCAACCTGAGTGAAAAGGTTGCGTAGCATGGCTTCGTTCGAGACACCGGTACGTTTTAAAATTGCTTCCTTGAGCCTATCGTACGGGTTGTCATCCGGGACATTTTCCAGTAAATCCATTACTTCCTCGACGATGTCCGCTGGCAGTTTTTCCACTAAGTAACAATACCGGGTTCTCTGGGAGGTGATTCGCTTCGCATCAAATAATGCCTGGATTTGAAGGAACCATGACTTAGTGTTAGTTGTGTTGAAAGCCGGGATATTCAACGATAGTGTGGCGAGAAGGGGTTTCCGAAGATTGTGATTCCATTGTGTCCTTCCTCTTCGTTTTGTTTGTTTTTTTAAATGTAGTGTCTCACGTTGGTCACCAATTTGTAGAGGGTGCAAAGAAGTCCCTCAAACAAATAATAAAAAGAAAATACACTACAAATAAAGTAAAATAAACTTTTGTTTATTTTCGTAAAAAAAATATATATAAGAATTATTTTTTGTACACAATGGAATTGTCCGTAAAGCTGTGATGTCAGCTTGTCGCTGTACTCCCTCTGGTCCGATGAGAGTTTCTATCTTCCTTATATCTGAATGATGAGGCTCCGGGGAGATTAAGAAATGGGTTTCTTATGTCGGGCCCTGATTGGTCAATAAATCATATTTTTGACCACGTGGTATGCTTTCCACTACGTCCGAACTTTTGGGTGCGCCGTCCTTGTTTTTGACCCCACATGGTATGGTAAGGAGAGAGTTCCCGCGCAATTGTATTTTTTTGGATACACGTGGTGTGAATTAATTTTTATTGTGTGTATGTGTGTGTGGAAAGTAAAATAAGAAACAGCACAATGTCATCATTTTTTATGTCAGTGATGAGGCAAGGTTGGACATAACACCAATGTCGACAAACGTCTTGTTATCCGTCGTTATTTTTATGTCAGTTATGACTGACGATGCAAGGGATTGTACCAATGTCAAGAAAAGACTTCTGATACGTTGTTCTTTGTATGCTAGCGATGAACACTGTAGTAGGAGAATGTACCAATGTTGAGGATCGACTTCTTATATGTCCTCATTTTTCATGTCAGATTTGTATCTTGCTGAATAGAGCAAAGTAAGGAAGCCCAATACGACAAAATATCCAACAAGTGTGATAGTTTTTATAAATGTTCCAATATAGAGTATGTATTTATAGGTGTTCATTTTTTTTCTTAGAGATGCATGGCATGATAGGATATTGTACAATATCGAAAAACTAGAGGGCATACAACTTTTTTTCTGTCAGCGGTGCTCTGCGAGACAAGATGTCTAGAAACTACTTGTTATATATCTTCATATTTCTCTCAGTGATGCAGGGCGAGGGAAAAGATTGGACCAATGTCGGGAAACTACATGTTATACTTCTTCACATTTCTCTCAGTGATGTACGGTGAGGCAAAAGATTGAACCAATGTCGGGAAGCTACATGTTATAATTCTTCACATTTCTCTCAGTGATGTACGGTGAGGCAAAAGATTGAACCAATGTCGGGAAGCTACATGTTATACTTCTTTGGCTTTTTGTTAGCGATGCACGACGAGGCAAGAGGTAGTTGCAATATTGCGAAACTACTTATACATGTTCACTTTTCTGTCAAAGTTGCACGGCGAAGGAGGATATTGTTTCAAAAACGAGTGATTATTTGTTATACGTCTTCATTTGACTTTCACTGATTCATGGTGTGTCAAGAGATTGTTTCAAAATTAGGAAATTATGTTAGATCACTTTCTTTGACTGCAGGCAATTAACGGGTAACCAGTTCATTGTATCATTGAACCAACTATTCGTTATATTCCTTTTCTTTATTATCAGTGAGAGAGGAGGTTGTTCAAATGCCAAAAAAACTACATTTTATCTTCATTTGACTGCCGCCAGGTTTTGGGAGATTGTTTAAATGGCAAAAAATTTCACGCTATATTCTTCCATTTTGCAGACAGCTAGCTATGCATGGGAAGTAAGATATTTGTCCCAATGATAAGAAATTACATGTGATAATTCTTGATTTCTAGTGGCGCGAAACTACAAGTTATAAATTTTGATTTGACAACTGGCGATGTGCGGTGGAGCAGGAGATTGTTCCAATGTTACGAAACTACACACTAAATATTTTCATTTGTCCGACAAAGATGAATTGCGAGGTAGGCGATTGTTCCATTGCCATGAAAGTACAATTTATATTAATATTCATGTTTATTTATATTAATCGTTTTATTATTAGCGATACCCGAGAGGCAGAGGATTGTGCCAGAGGCAGGAATCTACAAGTTAAGTGAATTCATTTTTCTATTGACCATGCATGGGGTTGCAGGCGATTCTTCCAATGGTACCAAACTACTCTTTAAATGTTTTCTTTTGACTGACCTCGATGCATGGGGAGACGGGCAATTGTTATAATGATACAAATCTACAATTTTATATGTTATATATTGAACTGCCGATTATGCTCGAGGTGGATGTTTTGTTCTAATGGCAATAAGATACACGCTACATATCTTAATTTGACTCCCGGCTATGCACGGCAATTCAATCGTTTGTGCCAGAAGGATAAGTTATATATCTATAAATTCTAGAGACGTTCAGTGAGGTCGGCGATTGTTCCAATTCATAAATCTACACGTTATACGTATTTACTTTACTGTCTGTGATGCTCAGGTTGGCAGGCGATTATTCCAAAGTCAGGTAAGTTATAGGCCAACAGTTGATTACCATATATGCACAAGGAAACAGACATATATATGCCACAAAACTACATTATTATTTTTCATTTGTTAGGCGCCAATAATCGTGGAGGCCCGGGGATTTATAAAAAAAAATAGTTGTATCATTATATATAATTTCAAGGTAAAAATAATATGTAAAATCTTAAAAAAATAATATATATCTTTAAAAGTATTTAGTTATAAAATAATTCATTATCTTTAGAAAAACTTATAAAAAATAATCTGCAGACGATTTCGATGTAAAAATAATAACGTCTGTTTTCTCCCAATTTTTATGGGACGAAGAAGGAAAGAAACAGTGGAAATAAGGAAGAAAGAAAAGAAAAATATGTTCAATGTTTCATACAGTTGGTGTAGTTCGAAAGAAATAAAATATGGTTCGTATCGATTTAGTATTTGCTTCGTATACCTGCAAGGATATGAAGGCGTATAGATTCCGGGGCGTGAAAATTAAATTTGTGTTTTCCTTGTACCTCTTGGAAAAAAAGATCTCTAATAACGGAATTTATATATATTTGCATTTATTTTCCATAAGACAGCCGAATTCATAGGTACCTGAAGGTAGTTATCAATAGACAGTCCTCCGAAGCTCTAGAGGTCAACGCAGGTGTCCCGCATGAGTCACTCCTCGGACCAACCCTCTTTTTGATCTACATAAATCAACTGCTTAAGAATAGACTCAAATCATTTGTAAACATCTATGCCAATGATACGGGCGCACCTCTAAAACTCTCCATGGACAAAGATTGGCAACTGAACTCTTTTCCTGTCTTGCACAAACTACCCAATAGTGTAAAAACTGGTTGGTTACATTCAATGCCAAGCTACTTACATTTACCAATCAGAGTGAACGGAATTCCTCTCGGGGAAGTACCATGCCTTGAAGGACTATTGGACCTCAAACTCACATTCGACCTCAGGTGAAACTCGTACATACAATCCATTGCTACGAATTCAGGTAAAATTGTCGGCTGCTTGTACCACTCCATCACTTGACCCCTCCTTCTATCCTCTATCTCCACAAGAGCCAGATCAGGCCCAAAATGGAGTACTGTTGTCATATTTAGGTAGGAGCTGCCCAGACCTCACTCTCAAGTCTTGATAGAGTTTAAAAACGTCTCCAAGTCCTTGGGGGGACAAACTATTCTCCACTCTTCGACCTTTCCCCACAAGCGGGACATGGCAAGCCTCTCACTGCTCGATCGCTACTTCCACGGAAAATGCTAGGACGAACTACATTCCCTGGTTCCGCCGAGGCAAACCTTCACAGCACGAACACGCCATGCCATGTACGTAGTAGCAAACCACCTACATTCCCTCCGGATTCCATCGGTGAGCAGTAAGTTCCACTCGCAGGACAGACTGGGTTCTATAGACTTGGATGGCAACTGGTCTAGGAGAAGGACAACTCTGAATTCAAAACCTGCGGAGGGTCGTTTGGGGACCGTAATGCACCAGGTCTCTGTATTTGGCCCTATCAAAAAGTGTGCACGAAACCTTCACCACTATAATCAATTCTCATGTGCTGTTGTCGGGCTGTCGTTTTCCTAGGAACTGATCTGCTTGACCTTCATACGTCGGATTCGACGGAAGAGAGTCGAGCGAGCGAGCGATACGTATATATATATATATATATATATATATATATATATATATATAGAGAGAGAGAGAGAGAGAGAGAGAGCTCTGTTAAAACATGCAATGATAACAGTAAAATGTACTGTTGTAATATTTGTTTGGGGGAGACGAACTACAATATCTGGTCCCATCGAGGCCAACCTTCACGGCAAGAACACGCAATGCTACTTACGTAGTAGCAAACTACCAACATTTCCTCCGTATTCCATCGGTGAGAAGTATGTTCCACTCGAATGGCTTCTTCCCGCTAACCACTTCCCTGTGGAACCGACTCTCAACAGGATGTTTCTTCAATCACTACAATCTTAACCGATTTAAGGCTAGGGTTAACCGTTATGTTCCTCTCCTATATACAAAAGTGGCTTCATAACGTAACCCTCTACCTCGAGTGACCCCACCCCTGACACCTTTTAAAGGGTGAACCTTATTCTAATATATATATATATATATATATATATATATATATATATATATATATATATATATATATATAGATAGGTGGGGAAAGGAGGGAGTGAGTTAGGTAGAGAAAGGGTACTGTTGTCATATTTGGTTGGTGGAGACGAACTACAATCTCTGGAATTCGTCGACAAGGTAAAACATCATTTCGGCTTCGAAAAGGCAGACGAGATTCAGTCATATTTCGATTCTTTTCATCCAACAAAAGAGAAAAGATTCACAGCAAGAGACGAACATTTGTAGTTAAAAATATATATTCGTTTCATTAAGAAATTAATTTAAGAATGTCTGCAATAAAGATTACCCTTTTTTGTGTATCGTTTCTTTTTAGAGTCAAGTTATGCAATGATTCTGATACAATATGTGCCAAATAGCTGAAAAAGAAATTGAGAGATAAATAAAACCTTTTCCTAGAATTGAACTATAGGTATCTGTCTATATTTCTGAGATGAGGTATTATGTACATTATTTACATTATCGGGACCATTGTCCTCATGTTTGTCACTACATATGCTAGGCCACAAAAATCTCCTGAGCCAACCAAGCATAGAAATGAATACAATATGGGAACCAGTAATAAGGAGTGTCAGAGAAAATCAATAATAACAAAAAAAATTGCAATATGAGCTCTGGTAAAACATACAATGATAACAGTAAACATTGCAATATGAGTACTGGTAAAAAATGATTGCTGAAGACATTAGGTTTATATACCAAGAAATTCATACACAGATGTCCTCAAGGACACATGACACAGTGGATAAAGATCCAGTGACAGGACCCAAAAAGTGTGAGTTCAATACCCGTTTTTGGCAGTGGAGAACTTTCAGAGGGGAATTAACAGGAGATAACTGACATCCATTAGACATGGCATGTGGAAGTAGAACAGTCTGCCCCAGTGAGCGAAATAAAGGCTTCAGTTCGACATTCCAAGGACACAGCGTACAACGGCCGAAACGATGTAATAAATATGGCGATAAAGATGAGGACAATAGTACGAATAATGTAAATAATGGACTATAGGTGATTAATTGTCTATTCATAATGATTTTTATGAATGCTGACATTTCTGTTAATGTGTGAAATTCGAACGAACTCTCAAAAACTTTAAACAGTTAATTTGATTCGATAATGATTTAATTAGACACAACATTAAGTTGAATATTAATATTGTTATTGATTGCCTAAAATATTTGTATGGAGGCTTGTAGTAATATTTAAACATGGACATTTATCGTGAATTGTAAAAATAAACGTTTTTAAGAAAAAATAATAACAAGAAATCTTTTCTTTTTCTATTTTATTTTATAATTGTTTTATTTTCTTTATTCTTACCACCATATCGGGAAAGTAAGTAAACACATATTTTGGGGATATTGTGCTTACATTTTCCAGAGGGAATGTTCCATTGTCAGGAAAGTCCATGATGTGATTGCTTATTTTACTTTCGGCGAACTACGTGGAGGCAGATGATTGTTCCACTGCAACGAAGTTAAAAGGCATCTTTGTTGATTTGACAGCCGTCGATGCATAGGGAGACATTTGAGAATCCCAGTGCACGAAACTACACGGACGTTTTGTTCATTGAAAAGTGGTGATTCAAGGAGAGACAAGCCATATTTCAAATGCCATGAAATGATACGGCATTGTGCTTTTTACAAGTGGTGATGCTCGGGGAGGGGATTATTTTTTCACCAAAGCCATTAAACTACAAGGCAGGTGTGCTCGTTGGACTGGTAACAAAGCAGGTGATTGTAACAGTGCTAGGAATCTATATCTTGTTCCTTTGACTGCCGGCGATACACAGTTAGATGTTTGTTTCAATGCAACGAAACGAAAATATTTTGTTTGTTTATTTGACAAGTGGAGTTGGACTGTGGAGCAACCGAGTGTTCATATGTCATAAGAACTACACAGATGGTTAAATTTGTTATCATAGCAGAAGAGGAATAACCCAGTAACAGATTATTGGTAACTATTGACTGTGTTTGCATTTTTCAGAGGGGGCGGTGCACATTGATGCATGCAATATTTCCAAAGCCAGAAAATTATAAGAAAGGTTTGTTCGAATAAGACAAGACGTTACCCAGTGAGGCAACAGTTGTGAAAATTCCAGTATGATACACACAAAACTATACTGCATTGTTCATTTGACATTGCGAAATGCTCGGGGCACATCAGCTGGTTAAACGTATGACACGAAACAACATTCGATGTTTGGTCATTTGACAGATCCAGTTGCTGAAGTAAGAAAGCGGTTGATTCCTTGCCACAAGACAATACGGGAATTTTGAACACATATGATCATCTCGAGATGTAAGAAGAGGTAGGCAACTAAGACTTGTCATGAAACGACACTGGATGTTTAGACATTTGACAAGACTCAATGCAGAACGAGTAACGGATGGTTGATCATTACACCACCAGATAAAGTTGGAGGAAAGCTATGATCCATTATCACGAAACTATATCAGTTGTTTGTTTCTTTGACATCTCGAGATGCTGTAGGATCTTGTCACGAAACTATACTGGAGGTTTGGACGAGATGCTGGAAGCACCAACCAGGAAAGGAAATTCCAACCAGGAAAGGAAATTATACTCAATGTTTGTTCATTTGACATCTCGAAATTAGCACAATAAGAGGCTAGGTAATTTTACATCTCGAGACGCAAGTAGAGTAAGCTGTTTGATCCATTGCCATGAAAATGTTTGAGAAATGCGATTGATACATTGATATGAAATTATATTAGATGGTTGTTCATTTGACATCTCGAGATACTGGAGGCTTTTGCCATAAAACTAAAATGGAGGCTTAGTAATTTTCGATCTTGAGACGTAGGAGGAGTAAGCTGTTTGATCCATTGTCATGAAACTACACTGGATGTTTGGTGATTTCATATCTCGATATAAAGTTGCAGGAAGGCGATTGATCCTTAACACGAAATTCTAATGGATGATTGTTCATTTGACATCTCGTGGTTATGGATGTGCTTGCCACCAAACAACATTGGAGGTTAGGTCATTTTATATCTCGAGATGCAGGAGGAGCAAGCAGTTTGATCAATTGCGAAAGAAACTGCACTGGATGTTTTGGAGGAAGGCGATTGATACAGTGCCACGAAATTATGTATGTGTTAATTGGTTAACTATAGTTAACCGGTACAGGAAGTGGTTTGTGAATTTTATTCCCTCCAAAACGAAACTGCTCTCATTTAACCAAAATAAAGAAACTTTCCTGTCCCCCATCACTCTGGCTGGAACTAAACCCATGCAGAGCAACACAATACGCCTTTGTGGTCTTACGTTTTCAACTGACTTGAAGAGTGGAACGGCTACATCGAATCAATAGCTGCATCTATTGCAAGGAGATTTGGGTCACTATGTCATGACAGAAAGATTTTCGTCAGAGTCCTTGAGCATTTACAAATCTATCATTCGTCCATACATTGAATCCTGTTGCCATATCTGGTCAGGTGCCCCAGCTACTCACCTCGAGGTTCTTGACAAAATCCAAAGACAGATCTGCAATCTAATCAACCCTAATATGGTATCTCTACTTCAGTCATTTTCTCAACAACGTAGCTTCCCTCTTGTCTTTTCAACAAATGTTTTCATGGCTACAGCTCTGACGAGTTTTTTTACCTTGATGCCCTCATTACGTGAGTTTAAATTGAAATCAACGTGCCACACTTTTGCTACTGAATTAGTTAAATGTAAACGCCACTTCTATTCCAACATTTTCTTTTCTCCCACTTCTCGCCCTTCTGTTTTCTTGCTTCCCGGATACATATAATCTTCAACAATTTAAATTTGGAGGAAGGCGATAGATACATCGCTGCTAAATTACACTGGACGTGTTTTCATTAGACACCGAGATACTGGAGGTGCTTGCCACAAAATTAAACTTGAAATTGTACTGGACGTGATTTCATTTGACGTCTCATGATTCTGGAGGAGCATGCAACGAAATTAAACTGGAGGGTAGTTAATTTTACATCTCGAAACAAAGGAGGAGTATGCTGTTTGAGACGAAACTACTCTAGATATTTGCTGATTTCATATGTCGATAAAAAGTTGGTGTTATATTGCCAGGAAAATGGAAGTTTCTTCATTTGGACACATCGATATGCAGAAGTTGTGATACTATGTAACATTTGAGAACAGAAAGAAAAAGGTTAAATAAAAAACATAGCTCGGAAAAAGGGGGCGAGAAGGATTAAACAATTGAACGATGGACAAACTGAGAGGAGGAAAAGGGAATTCTTTTTATTTCGAAAGTCTATTTATTTTAGGGCGGAGATACTTCGAAGGAAAGTTATTCTCTTACAAGATATTACCACAAAAAGAGATATGGCGATATTTAGCTGACAGTTGATTAATAAGACTAAAAAGAAGTGGTTAGGAAAACACTCTTTGTTAAGATAAAATTTGGTGACCTCTGTAACCAAAACAGGGGAATAGAATTTCCTTGTGTAAAGACCAAGGGTGATTAAAATACAATGACCCTGGCTGGATTTGGTGGTGGTGGTGGTGGAGGGGAGTGACTGAACGGAAGAAGCAGCTGGTAAATTTCTGATTTTTGAGCAAAGACAGTATAAGAAATTTCGACGACACGAAATTTAAAATGAAAATTTCAATTAATAACGGCGAACTAAGGTCACGCCAAGGGTTTGAGAACAAGATTAGTTGAAGAACGGCCAAGGTGACAGGTGCAGAAAAAATACAGGAGGAATTACCTACGTGCATTTAGGAAGTGTTGGTGCGAAGCAAGAATAAGAGAAGGAAGGGGTTGGGCGGATCGATATCCTGTAAACGCTACACACCGGAAAAGAGATATTTTCAAATTTGGAGACATTGTAACGAAATTACACTAGATGTTAGGTGATTACACATTTAGAGATAAGGTTGGAGGAAGACGATCGACAGATTGCCACGAAGCTTTAGTGAACGTTGTTACATTTGACACCTCGAAAAGCTGGTGTCCCTTGCTACAAAATTAAAATGGAAGGTATGTAATTTTATCTTCCGTGAGGAAGGAAGGGTAAAGCATTTGATCGATTGAGACGAAGATACACTATCTGTTTGGGGATTTCATGTCTCGATATAAGGTTTGAGGTAGGCGATCGATACATTATCACAAAATCATACTGGATGTGGTTGCATTAGACACCTCAAGAAGGTGGAAGGACTTGCCACGATACTAAAGTTGAAATTATAGTGAATGAAATTTTATAAGACAATTCGAGATGCTGGAATCCATTGCTACAAAATTAAACGTGAAGTTATGTAATTTTACATCTCGTGACGAAGGAAGGGTAAGGAATTTGAACGATGGAGACGAACATACACAATCTGTTTGGTGATTTCATGTCTCGATATAAAGTTTGAGGTAGGCAATAGATATATTGTCATAAAATCATATTGGACGTGTTGACATTAGACAACTCGAGATGCTGGGGGAAATGGCCACGTTACCAAACCGAAATTATGCAGGACGTATAATATTCGACACATCGATAGGCTGGATGCCATTGCTAGAAAACTAAAGTGGAAGGTATGCAATTTTACATTCAGTGACAAAGCAAGTGGTAGACATTTGATCCATTGCGACGAAAATAAACTACCTGTTTAGTGATTCCATGTCTCGATATGAAGATTGACGTAGGCGATCGATATATATCAGAAAATCATACTAGATGTTACTTCATTAGACATCTCGAGATGACGTAGGCCCTTTCCGATACTAAAGTTGAAATTATAGTGGAAGTATTTTTATTTGATAGGTCTAGATGCTGGTGAAACTTGCTACATAAATAAACTGGAAGGTATGTAATTTGAAATCACGGGAAGAAATGTGTTTGGTGATTCATGTCACGTTATAATGTTAGACGAAGTCGATCGATATATTGTTACAAAATCATACTGGACGTATTTTCATTTGACACCTCGAGATGATGGTGGCCTTTGCCTCGATACGAAACTGAAATTATACTGAACGAATTATTATGAGATACGTCGAGATGATGGTGTCACTTGCTAGAAAAGTAAACGGGAAGGTATGTTATTTTAGATCCCATGACGAAGGAAGGGTAATGCATTTGATCGATTGAGACGAAGATACGCTATCTGTTTGTGGATTTCATGTCTCGATATAAGGTTAGACGAAGTCGATCGATACATTGTCACCAAATCACACTGGACGTATTTTCATTTGACACCTCGAGATGTTGGAGGCCTTTGCGTCGATAGGAAACTGAAATTATACTGAACGAATTATTATGAGATACGTCGAGATTCTAGGGTCACTAGGTAGAAAATTAAACAGGAAGGTATGTAATTTACATCCGGTGACGAAGGAAGGATTATGAGATTGACCGATTGACACGAAGATACACTATCTCTTTGGGGATTTCACAGCTCGATATAATGTGAGACGGAGTCGATCGATACATTGTCACAAAATCATACTGGACGTATTTTCATTTGACACCTCGAGATGTTGGAGGCCTTTGCGTCGATACGAAACTGAAATTATACTGAACGAATTATCATGAGATACGACGAGATGCTGGTGTCACTTGCTAGAAAAATAAACTTGAATGTATATAAATTTATATCCGGTCACGAAGGAAGGGGTTTGCGATTGATCGATTGAGACGAAGATACACTATCTGTTTGGGGATCTCATGTTTCGATATAAAGTTAGACGAAGTCGATCGATATATTGTTACCAAATCATACAGGACATATTTTCATATGACTCCTCGAGATTTTGGGAGTCCCTTGCGTCGATACTAAACTGAAATTATACTGAACGTATTATAATGAGATACGTCGAAATGCGGGTGTCATTTGCCAGAAAATTAAAATGGAATATATGTAATTTTATATCCCGTCACGAAGGTAGGGTTATGCGATTGATCGATTGAGAAGAAGATACACTATCTGTTTGGGTATTTCATGTCTCGATATAAAGTTAGACGAAGTCGATCGATACATTGTTACCAAATCATACTGGACGTATTTTCATTTGGCAGCTCGAGATTATGGAGGCCTTTTCCTCGATACTAACGTGAAATTATACTGAAGGAATTATTATGAGATACGTCGAGATGAAGGTGTTACTTGCTAGAAAAATAAACTGGAACTTATGTGATTTTACATCCCGTGACGAAGGAAGGGATATGCGATTGATCGATTGAGACGAAGATACACTATTTGTGTGGGGATTTCCTGTTTCGATATAAAGTTAGACGAAGTCGATCGATATATTGTTACCAAATCATACTGGACATATTTTCATATGACTCGTCGAGATTTTGGGTGTCCGTTGCGTCGATACTAAACTGAAATTACACTAAACGAATTATTATGAGATACGTCGAGATGCAGGTGTTACTTGCTAGAAAATTAAAATGGAATATATGTAAATTTACATCCCTGACGAAGGAATGGTTAGGCGATTGATCGATTTAGACGAAGGTACATAATCCGTTCGGGGATTTCATGTCTCAATATAATGTTAGACGGAGTCGATCGATAAATTTTCACCAAATCATAGTGGACGTAGTTTCATTTGACACCTCGAGATGATGGAGGCATTTGACTCGAGACGAAACTGAAATTATACTAAACGAATTAGTATGAGATACGTCGAGATGCAGGTGTTACTTGCTAGAAAAATAAACTGGAAGTTATGTAATTTTACATCCCGTGACGAAGGAAGGGTTAGGCGATTGATAGATTGAGACGAAGATACACTATCTGTTCGGGGATTTCAAGTTTCGATAAAATGTTAGACGGAGTCGATCGATACATTTTAACCAAATTATACTGGACGTTTTTTCATCTGACACATCCCGTGAAGAAGGAAGGGTTAGGCGATTGATCGATTGAGACGAAGATACACTATCTGTTCGGGAATTTCAAGTTTCGATATAATGTTAGACGGAGCCGATCGATACATTTTCACCAAATTATATTCGACGTATTTTCATTTGATACGACGAGATGATGGAGCCATTTGCCTCGATACCAAACAGAAATTATTATAAATGAATTATTATGAGATACGACGAGATGCTGGTTTCATTTGCTAGAAAACTAAACTGGAAGGTATGTAATTTTACATCCCGTGACGAAGGAAGGGTTAGGCGATTGATCGATTGAGACGAAGATACACTATCTGTACGGGGATTTCATGTCTCGATATGATGGTAGAAGGAGTCGATTGATACATTTTCACCAAATCGTACTGGACGTAGTTTCATTTGACACATCGAGATGATGGAGGCCTTTGCCTCGATACTAAACTGAAATTATACTAAACAAATTATTATAAGATACGTCGAGATGCTGTTGGTACTTGCTAAAAAAATAAACTGGAACTTATGTAATTTTACATCGCGTGACGAAGAAAGGTTTAGGCGATTGATCGATTGAGACGAAGATACACTATGTGTTCGGGGAATTCATGTCTCGATATAATGTTAGACGGAGTCAATCAATACATTTTCACCAAATCATACTGGACGTAGTTTCATTTGACACCTCGAGATGTTGGAGGCCTTTGCCTCGATCCTCAACTGAAATTATACTAATCGAATTATTATGAGATGCTACGTGTTGCTGGTGTTACTGGCTAGAAAAATAAACTGGAACTTATGTAGTTTTACATCCGGTGACGAAGGAAGGGTTAGGCGATTGATTGATTGATTGAGAAGCCGATACACTATATTTTCAGGGATTTCATGTCACGATATAATGTTAGACGGAGTGGATCGATACATTTTCACCAAATCATACTGGACGTAGTTTTATTTGACACCTTGAGATGATGGAGGCCTTTGCCTCGACACTAAACTGAAATTATACTAAACGAATTATGAGATACGACGAGATGCTGGTGTCTCTTGCTGGAAAAATAAACTGGAACTTATGTAATTTTACATCTCGGGACGAAGGAAGGGTTAGGAGATTGATCGATTGAGACGAAGATACACTATATATTTGGGGATTTCATGTTTCGATATGATGATAGACGGAGACGATCAATACATTTTCACCAAATCATAATGGACGTAGTTTCATTTGAAACCTCGAGATTATGGAGGCCTTTGCATCGACACTAAACTGAAATTATACTAAACGAATTATTATCAGATACGTCGAGAGGCAGGTGTTACTTGCTAGAAAAATAAACTGGAACTTATGTAATTTTACATCCCGTGACGAAGGAAGGGTTAGGTGATTGATCAATTGAGACGAAGATACACTATCTGTTCGGGGATTTCATGTCTCGATATAATGTTAGACGGAGTCGATCGATACATTTTCACCAAATCACACTGGACATAGTTTTATTTGACACCTCGCGATTATGGAGGCTTTTGCCTCGACACTAAACTGAAATTATACTAAATGAATTATTATGAGATACGAAGAGATGCTGTTGGTACTTGCTAGAAAAATAAACTGGAACTTATGTAATTTTACATCCCTTGACGAAGGAAGGGTTAGGTGATTGATCAATCGAGACGAAGATACACTATCTGTGCGGGGATTTCATGTCTCGATATAATGTTAGACGGAGTGGATCGATACATTTTCACCAAATCACACTGGACGTAGTTTTATTTGACACCTCGCGATTATGGAGGCTTTTGTCTCGACAGTAAACTGAAATTTTACTAAACGAATTATTATGAGATACGACGAGATGCTGTTGGTACTTGCTAGAAAAATAACCTGGAACTTATGTAATTTTACATCCCTTGACGAAGGAAGGGTTAGGTGATTGATCGATTGAGACGAAGATACACTATCTGTTCGGGGATTTCATGTCTCGATATAATGTTAGACGGAGTGGATCGATACATTTTCACCAAATCACACTGGACGTAGTTTTATTTGACACCTCGCGATTATGGAGATTTTGCATCGACACTAAACTGAAATTATACTAAACGAATTATTATGAGATACGACGAGATGCTGTTGGTAAGTGGTAGAAAAATAAACTGGAATTTATGTAATTTTACATCCCTTGACGAAGGAAGGGTTAGGTGATTGATCAATTGAGACGAAGATTCACTATCTGTTCGGGGATTTCATGTCTCGATATAATGTTAGACGGAGTGGTTCAATACATTTTCACCAAATCACACTGGACGTAGAATTATTTGACACCTCGCGATTATGGAGGCTTTGCCTCGACACTAAACTGAAATTATACTAAACGAATTATTATGGGAAACGACGAGATGCTGTTGGTACTTGCTAGAAAAATAAACTGGAACTTATGTAATTTTACATCACTTGACGAAGGAAGGGTTAGGTGATTGATCAATTGAGACGAAGATACACTATCTGTTCGGGGATTTCATGTCTCGATATAATGTTAGACGGAGTGGTTCAATACATTTTCACCAAATCACACTGGACGTAGTTTTATTTGACACCTCGCGATTATGGAGGCTTTTGCCTCGACACTAAACTGAAATTATACTAAACGAATTATTATGAGATACGACGAGATGCTGTTGGTACTTGCTAGAAAAATAAACTGGAACTTATGTAATTTTACATCCCTTGACGAAGGAAGGGTTAGGTGATTGATCAATTGAGACGAAGATACACTATCTGTTCGGGGATTTCATGTCTCGATATAATGTTAGACGGAGTCGATCGATACATTTTCACCAAATCACACTGGACGTAGTTTTATTTGACACCTTGCGATTATGGAGGCTTTTGCCTCGACACTAAACTGAAATTATACTAAACTGAAATTATACTAAACGAATTAACATGAGATACGACAAGATGCTGTTGGAACTTGCTAGAAAAATAAACTGGAACTTATGTAATTTTACAGCCCTTGACGAAGGAAGGGTTAGGTGATTGATCGATTGAGGCGAAGATACACTATCTGTTCGGGGATTTTATATCTCGATATAATGTTAGACGGAGTGGATCGATACATTTTCACCAAAATCACACTGGACGTAGTTTTATTTGACACCTCGCGATTATGGAGATTTTGCATCGACACTAAACTGAAATTATACTAAACGAATTATTATGAGATACGACGAGATGCTGTTGGTAAGTGGTAGAAAAATAAACTGGAATTTATGTAATTTTACATCCCTTGACGAAGGAAGGGTTAGGTGATTGATCAATTGAGACGAAGATTCACTATCTGTTCGGGGATTTCATGTCTCGATATAATGTTAGACGGAGTGGTTCAATACATTTTCACCAAATCACACTGGACGTAGAATTATTTGACACCTCGCGATTATGGAGGCTTTGCCTCGACACTAAACTGAAATTATACTAAACGAATTATTATGGGAAACGACGAGATGCTGTTGGTACTTGCTAGAAAAATAAACTGGAACTTATGTAATTTTACATCACTTGACGAAGGAAGGGTTAGGTGATTGATCAATTGAGACGAAGATACACTATCTGTTCGGGGATTTCATGTCTCGATATAATGTTAGACGGAGTGGTTCAATACATTTTCACCAAATCACACTGGACGTAGTTTTATTTGACACCTCGCGATTATGGAGGCTTTTGCCTCGACACTAAACTGAAATTATACTAAACGAATTATTATGAGATACGACGAGATGCTGTTGGTACTTGCTAGAAAAATAAACTGGAACTTATGTAATTTTACATCCCTTGACGAAGGAAGGGTTAGGTGATTGATCAATTGAGACGAAGATACACTATCTGTTCGGGGATTTCATGTCTCGATATAATGTTAGACGGAGTCGATCGATACATTTTCACCAAATCACACTGGACGTAGTTTTATTTGACACCTTGCGATTATGGAGGCTTTTGCCTCGACACTAAACTGAAATTATACTAAACTGAAATTATACTAAACGAATTAACATGAGATACGACAAGATGCTGTTGGAACTTGCTAGAAAAATAAACTGGAACTTATGTAATTTTACAGCCCTTGACGAAGGAAGGGTTAGGTGATTGATCGATTGAGGCGAAGATACACTATCTGTTCGGGGATTTTATATCTCGATATAATGTTAGACGGAGTGGATCGATACATTTTCACCAAAATCACACTGGACGTAGTTTTATTTGACACCTGGCGATTATGGAGGCTTTTGCCTCGACACTAAACTGAAATTATACTAAACGAATTATTATGAGATACGACGAGATGCTGTTGGTACTTGCTAGAAAAATAAACTGGAATTTATGTAATTTTACATCCCTTGACGAAGGAAGGGTTAGGTTATTGATCAATTGAGACGAAGATACACTATCTGTTCGGGGATTTCATGTCTCGATATAATGTTAGACGGAGTCGATCGATATATTTTCACCAAATCACACTGGAAGTAGTTTTATTTGACACCTCACGATTATGGAGGCTTTTGCCTCGACACTAAACTGAAATTATACTAAACGAATTATTATGAGATACGACGAGATACTGTTGGTACTTGCTAGAAAAATAAACTGGAACTTATGAAATTTTACATCCCTTGACGAAGGAAGGGTTAGGTGATTGATCAATTGAGACGAAGATACACTATCTGTTCGGGGATTTCATGTCTCGATATAATGTTAGACGGAGTGGATCGATACATTTTCACCAAATCACACTGGACGTAGTTTTGTTTGACACCTCGCGATTATGGAGGCTTTTGCCTCGACACTAAACTGAAATTATACTAAACGAATTATTATGAGATACGACGAGATGGTGTTGGTACTTGCTAGAAAAATAAACTGGAACTTATGTAATTTTACATCCCTTGACGAAGGAAGGGTTAGGTGATTGATCAATTGAGACGAAGATACACTATCTGTTCGGGGATTTCATGTCTCGATATAATGTTAGACGGAGTCGATCGATACATTTTCACCAAATCACACTGGACGTAGTTTTATTTGACACCTCGCGATTATGGAGATTTTGCATCGACACTAAACTGAAATTATACTAAACGAATTATTATGAGATACGACGAGATGCTGTTGGTAAGTGGTAGAAAAATAAACTGGAATTTATGTAATTTTACATCCCTTGACGAAGGAAGGGTTAGGTGATTGATCAATTGAGACGAAGATTCACTATCTGTTCGGGGATTTCATGTCTCGATATAATGTTAGACGGAGTGGTTCAACACATTTTCACCAAATCACACTGGACGTAGATTTATTTGACACCTCGCGATTATGGAGGCTTTGCCTCGACACTAAACTGAAATTATACTAAACGAATTATTATGGGAAACGACGAGATGCTGTTGGTACTTGCTAGAAAAATAAACTGGAATTTATGTAATTTTACATCCCTTGACGAAGGAAGGGTTAGGTGATTGATCAATTGAGACGAAGATACACTATCTGTTCGGGGATTTCATGTCTCTATATAATGTTAGACGGAGTCGATCGATACATTTTCACCAAATCACACTGGAAGTAGTTTTATTTGACACCTCGCGATTATGGAGGCTTTTGCCACGACACTAAACTGAAATTATACTAAACGAATTATTATGAGATACGACGAGATGCTGTTGGTACTTGCTAGAAAAATAAACTGGAACTTATGAAATTTTACATCCGTTGACGAAGGAAGGGTTAGGTGATTGATCAATTGAGACGAAGATACACTATCTGTTCGGGGATTTCATGTCTCGATATAATGTAAGACGGAGTGGTTCAATACATTTTCACCAAATCACACTGGACGTAGTTTTGTTTGACACCTCGCGATTATGGAGGCTTTTGCCTCGACACTAAACTGAAATTATACTAAACGAATTATTATGAGATACGACGAGATGCTGTTGGTACTTGCTAGAAAAATAAACTGGAACTTATGTAATTTTACATCACTTGACGAAGGAAGGGTTAGGTGATTGATCAATTGAGACGAAGATACACTATCTGTTCGGGGATTTCATGTCTCGATATAATGTTAGACGGAGTCGATCGATACATTTTCACCAAATCACACTGGACGTAGTTTTATTTGACACCTTGCGATTATGGAGGCTTTTGCCTCGACACTAAAATGAAATTATACTAAACGAATTAACATGAGATACGACAAGATGCTGTTGGAACTTGCTAGAAAAATAAACTGGAACTTATGTAATTTTACAGCCCTTGACGAAGGAAGGGTTAGGTGATTGATCGATTGAGACGAAGATACACTATCTGTTCGGGGATTTTATATCTCGATATAATGTTAGACGGAGTGGATCGATACATTTTCACCAAAATCACACTGGACGTAGTTTTATTTGACACCTGGCGATTATGGAGGCTTTTGCCTCGACACTAAACTGAAATTATACTAAACGAATTATTATGAGATACGACGAGATGCTGTTGGTACTTGCTAGAAAAATAAACTGGAATTTATGTAATTTTACATCCCTTGACGAAGGAAGGGTTAGGTTATTGATCAATTGAGACGAAGATACACTATCTGTTCGGGGATTTCATGACTCGATATAATGTTAGACGGAGTCGATCGATATATTTTCACCAAATCACACTGGAAGTAGTTTTATTTGACACCTCGCGATTATGGAGGCTTTTGCCTCGACACTAAACTGAAATTATACTAAACGAATTATTATGAGATACGACGAGATGCTGTTGGTACTTGCTAGAAAAATAAACTGGAACTTATGAAATTTTACATCCCTTGACGAAGGAAGAGTTAGGTGATTGATCAATTGAGACGAAGATACACTATCTGTGCGGGGATTTCATGTCTCGATATAATGTTAGACGGAGTGGATCGATACATTTTAACCAAATCACACTGGACATAGTTTTGTTTGACACCTCGCGATTATGGAGGCTTTTGCCTCGACACTAAACTGAAATTATACTAAACGAATTATTATGAGATACGACGAGATGCTGTTGGTACTTGCTAGAAAAATAAACTGGAACTTATGTAATTTTACATCCCTTGACGAAGGAAGGGTTAGGTGATTGATCAATTGAGACGAAGATACACTATCTGTTCGGGGATTTCATGTCTCGATATAATGTTAGACGGAGTGGTTCAATACATTTTCACCAAATCACACTGGACGTAGTTTTATTTGACACCTCGCGATTATGGAGGCTTTTGCCTCGACACTAAACTGAAATTATACTAAACGAATTATTATGAGATACGACGAGATGCTGTTGGAAGTGGTAGAAAAATAAACTGGAATTTATGTAATTTTACATCCCTTGACGAAGGAAGGGTTAGGTGATTGATCAATTGAGACGAAGATACACTATCTGTTCGGGGATTACATGTCTCGATATAATGTTAGACGGAGTCGATCGATACATTTTCACCAAATCACACTGGACGTAGTTTTATTTGACACCTTGCGATTATGGAGGCTTTTGCCTCGACACTAAACTGAAATTATATTAAACGAATTATTATGAGATACGACGAGATGCTGTTGGTACATGCTAGAAAAATAAACTGGAACTTATGTAATTTTACATCCTTTGACGAAGGAAGGGTTAGGTGATTGATCAATTGAGACGAAGATACACTATCTGCGCGGGGATTTCATGTCTCGATATAATGTTAGACGGAGTCGATCGATACATTTTCACCAAATCACACTGGATGTAGTTTTATTTGACACCTCGCGATTATGGAGGCTTTTGTCTCGACACTAAACTGAAATTATACTAAACGAATTAACATGAGATACGACAAGATGCTGTTGGTACTTGCTAGAAAAATAAACTGGAACTTATGTAATTTTACAGCCCTTGACGAAGGAAGGGTTAGGTGATTGATCGATTGAGACGAAGATACACTATCTGTTCGGGGATTTTATATCTCGATATAATGTTAGACGGAGTGGATCGATACATTTTCACCAAAATCACACTGGACGTAGTTTTATTTGACACCTCGCGATTATGGAGGCTTTTGCCTCGACACTAAACTGAAATTATACTAAACGAATTATTATGAGATACGACGAGATGCTGTTGGTACTTGCTAGAAAAATAAACTGGAACTTATGTAATTTTACATCCCTTGACGAAGGAAGGGTTAGGCAATTGATCAATTGAGACGAAGATACATTATCTTTTCAGGGATTTCATGTCTCGATATAATGTTAGACGGAATGGATCGATACATTTTCACCAAATCACACTGGACGTAGTTTTATTTGACACCTCGCGATTATGGAGGCTTTTCCCTCGACACTAAACTGAAATTATACTAAACGAATTATTATGAGATACGACGAGATGCTTTTGGTACTTGCTAGAAAAATAAACTGGAACTTATGTAATTTTACATCCCTTGACGAAGGAAGGGTTAGGTGATTGATCAATTGAGACGAAGATACACTATCTGTTCGGGGATTTCATGTCTCGATATAATGTTAGACGGAGTCGATCGATACATTTTCACCAAATCACATTGGACGTAGTTTTATTTGACACCTCGCGATTATGGAGGCGTTTGCCGCGACTCTAAACTGAAATTATACTAAACGAATTATTATGAGATACAACGAGATGCTGTTGGTATTTGCTAGAAAAATAAACTGGAACTTATGTAATTTTACATCCCTTGACGAAGGAAGGGTTAGGTGATTGATCAATTGAGACGAAGATACATTATCTGTTCGGGGATTTCGTGTCTCGATATAATGTTAGACGGAATGGATCGATACATTTTCACCAAATCACACTTGACGTAGTTTTATTTGACACCTCGCGATTATGGAGGCTTTTGCCTCGACACTAAACTGAAATTATACTAAACGAATTATTATGAGATACGACGAGATGCTTTTGGTACTTGCTAGAAAAATAAACTGGAACTTATGTAATTTTACATCCCTTGACGAAGGAAGGGTTTGGCAATTGATCAATTGAGACGAAGTTAAACTATCTGTTCGGGGATTTCATGTCTCGATATAATGTTAGACGGAGTGGATCGATACATTTTCACCAAATCACACTGGACGTAGTTTTATTTGACACCTCGCGATTTTGGAGGCGTTTGCCGCGACTCTAAACTGAAATTATACTAAACGAATTATTATGAGATACAACGAGATGCTGTTGGTATTTGCTAGAAAAATAAACTGGAACTTATGTAATTTTACATCCCTTGACGACGGAAGGGATAGGCAATTGATCAATTGAGACGAAGATACACTATCTGTTCGGGGATTTCATGTCTCGATATAATGTTAGACGGAGTGGATCGATACATTTTCACCAAATCACACTGGACGTAGTTTTATTTGACACCTCGCGATTATGGAGGCTTTTGCCTCGACACTAAACTGAAATTATACTAAACGAATTATTATGAGATACGACGAGATGATGTTGGTACTTGCTAGAAAAATAAACTGGAACTTATGTAATTTTACATCCCTTGACGAAGGAAGGGTTTGGCAATTGATCAATTGAGACGAAGTTAAACTATCTGTTCGGGGATTTCATGTCTCGATATAATGTTAGACGGAGTGGATCGATACATTTTCACCAAATCACAGTGGACGTAGTTTTATTTGACACCTCGCAATTTTGGAGGCTTTTGCCTCGACACTAAACTGAAATTATACTAAAGGAATTATTATGAGATACGACGAGATGCTGTTGGTACTTGCTAGAAAAATAAACTGGAACTTATGTAATATTACATCCCTTGACGAAGGAAGGGTTAGGTGATTGATCAATAGGGACGAAGATACACTATCTGTTCGGGGATTTCATGTCTCGATATAATGTTAGACGGAGTCGATCGATACATTTTCACCAAATCACACTGGACGTAGTTTTATTTGACACCTCGCGATTATGGAGGCTTTTGCCTCGACACTAAACTGAAATTATACTAAACGAATTATTATGAGATACGACGAGATGCTGTTGGTACTTGCTAGAAAAATAAACTGGAACTTATGTAATTTTACATCCTTTGACGAAGGAAGGGTTAGGTGATTGATCAATTGAGACGAAGATACACTATCTGCGCGGGGATTTCATGTCTCGATATAATGTTAGACGGAGTCGATCGATACATTTTCACCAAATCACACTGGATGTAGTTTTATTTGACACCTCGCGATTATGGAGGCTTTTGCCTCGACACTAAACTGAAATTATACTAAACGAATTAACATGAGATACGACAAGATGCTGTTGGTACTTGCTAGAAAAATAAACTGGAACTTATGTAATTTTACAGCCCTTGACGAAGGAAGGGTTAGGTGATTGATCGATTGAGACGAAGATACACTATCTGTTCGGGGATTTTATATCTCGATATAATGTTAGACGGAGTGGATCGATACATTTTCACCAAAATCACACTGGACGTAGTTTTATTTGACACCTCGCGATTATGGAGGCTTTTCCCTCGACACTAAACTGAAATTATACTAAACGAATTATTATGAGATACGACGAGATGCTTTTGGTACTTGCTAGAAAAATAAACTGGAACTTATGTAATTTTACATCCCTTGACGAAGGAAGGGTTAGGTGATTGATCAATTGAGACGAAGATACACTATCTGTTCGGGGATTTCATGTCTCGATATAATGTTAGACGGAGTCGATCGATACATTTTCACCAAATCACATTGGACGTAGTTTTATTTGACACCTCGCGATTATGGAGGCGTTTGCCGCGACTCTAAACTGAAATTATACTAAACGAATTATTATGAGATACAACGAGATGCTGTTGGTATTTGCTAGAAAAATAAACTGGAACTTATGTAATTTTACATCCCTTGACGAAGGAAGGGTTAGGTGATTGATCAATTGAGACGAAGATACATTATCTGTTCGGGGATTTCATGTCTCGATATAATGTTAGACGGAATGGATCGATACATTTTCACCAAATCACACTTGACGTAGTTTTATTTGACACCTCGCGATTATGGAGGCTTTTGCCTCGACACTAAACTGAAATTATACTAAACGAATTATTATGAGATACGACGAGATGCTTTTGGTACTTGCTAGAAAAATAAACTGGAACTTATGTAATTTTACATCCCTTGACGAAGGAAGGGTTTGGCAATTGATCAATTGAGACGAGGTTAAACTATCTGTTCGGGGATTTCATGTCTCGATATAATGTTAGACGGAGTGGATCGATACATTTTCACCAAATCACACTGGACGTAGTTTTATTTGACACCTCGCGATTTTGGAGGCGTTTGCCGCGACTCTAAACTGAAATTATACTAAACGAATTATTATGAGATACAACGAGATGCTGTTGGTATTTGCTAGAAAAATAAACTGGAACTTATGTAATTTTACATCACTTGACGACGGAAGGGGTAGGCAATTGATCAATTGAGACGAAGATACACTATCTGTTCGGGGATTTCATGTCTCGATATAATGTTAGACGGAGTGGATCGATACATTTTCACCAAATCACACTGGACGTAGTTTTATTTGACACCTCGCGATTATGGAGGCTTTTGCCTCGACACTAAACTGAAATTATACTAAACGAATTATTATGAGATACGACGAGATGATGTTGGTACTTGCTAGAAAAATAAACTGGAACTTATGTAATTTTACATCCCTTGACGAAGGAAGGGTTTGGCAATTGATCAATTGAGACGAAGTTAAACTATCTGTTCGGGGATTTCATGTCTCGATATAATGTTAGACGGAGTGGATCGATACATTTTCACCAAATCACAGTGGACGTAGTTTTATTTGACACCTCGCAATTTTGGAGGCTTTTGCCTCGACACTAAACTGAAATTATACTAAAGGAATTATTATGAGATACGACGAGATGCTGTTGGTACTTGCTAGAAAAATAAACTGGAACTTATGTAATATTACATCCCTTGACGAAGGAAGGGTTAGGTGATTGATCAATTGGGACGAAGATACACTATCTGTTCGGGGATTTCATGTCTCGATATAATGTTAGACGGAGTCGATCGATACATTTTCACCAAATCACACTGGACGTAGTTTTATTTGACACCTCGCGATTATGGAGGCTTTTGCCTCGACACTAAACTGAAATTATACTAAACGAATTATTATGAGATACGACGAGATGCTGTTGGTACTTGCTAGAAAAATAAACTGGAACTTATGTAATTTTACATCACTTGACGAAGGAAGGGTTAGGTGACTGATCAATTGAGACGAAGATACACTATCTGTTCGGGGATTTCATGTCTCGATATAATGTTAGACGGAGTCGATCGATACATTTTCACCAAATCACACTGGACGTAGTTTTCTTTGACACCTCGCGATTATGGAGGCTTTTGCCTCGACACTAAACTGAAATTATACTAAACGAATTATTATGAGATACGACGAGATGCTGTTGGTACTTGCTAGAAAAATAAACTGGAACTTATGTAATTTTACTTCCCTTGACGAAGGAAGGGGTAGGTGATTGATCAATTGAGACGAAGATACACTATCTGTGCGGAGATTTCATGTCTCGATATAATGTTAGATGGAGTGGATCGATACATTTTCACCAAATCACACTGGACGTATTTTTATTTGACACCTCGCGATTATGGAGGCTTTTGCCTCGACACTAAACTGAAATTATACTAAACGAATTATTATGAGATAAAACGAGATGCTGTTGGTACTTGCTAGAAAAATAAACTGGAACTTATGTAATTTTACATCCCTTGACGAAGGAAGGGTTAGGCGATTGATCAATTGAGACGAAGATACACTATCTGTTCGTGGATTTCATGTCTCGATATAATGTTAGACGGAGTCGATCGATACATTTTCACCAAATCACATTGGACGTAGTTTTATTTGACACCTCGCGATTATGGAGGCTTTTGCCTCGACACTAAACTGAAATTATATTAAACGAATTATTATGAGATACGACGAGATGATGTTGGTACTTGCTAGAAAAATAAACTGGAACTTATGTAATTTTACATCCCTTGACGACGAAAGGGATAGGCAATTGATCAATTGAGACGAAGATACACTATCTGTTCGGGGATTTCATGTCTCGATATAATGTTAGACGGAGTGGATCGATACATTTTCACCAAATCACACTGGACGTAGTTTTATTTGACACCTCGCGATTATGGAGGCTTTTGCCTCGACACTAAACTGAAATTATACTAAACGAATTATTATGAGATACGACGAGATGATGTTGGTACTTGCTAGAAAAATAAACTGGAACTTATGTAATTTTACATCCCTTGACGAAGGAAGGGTTAGGTGATTGATCAATTGAGACGAAGATACATTATCTGTTCGGGGATTTCATGTCTCGATATAATGTTAGACGGAGTGGATCGATACATTTTCACCAAATCACAGTGGACGTAGTTTTATTTGACACCTCGCAATTTTGGAGGCTTTTGCCTCGACACTAAACTGAAATTATACTAAAGGAATTATTATGAGATACGACGAGATGCTGTTGGTACTTGCTAGAAAAATAAACTGGAACTTATGTAATATTACATCCCTTGACTAAGGAAGGGTTAGGTGATTGATCAATTGAGACGAAGATACACTATCTGTTCGGGGATTTTATATCTCGATATAATGTTAGACGGAGTGGATCGATACATTTTCACCAAATCACACTGGACGTAGTTTTATTTGACACCTCGCGATTATGGAGGCTTTTGCCTCGACACTAAACTGAAATTATACTAAACGAATTATTATGAGATACGACGAGATGCTGTTGGTACTTGCTAGAAAAATAAACTGGAACTTATGTAATTTTACATCCCTTGACGAAGGAAGGGTTAGGCAATTGATCAATTGAGACGAAGATACATTATCTGTTCGGGGATTTCATGTCTCGATATAATGTTAGACGGAATGGATCGATACATTTTCACCAAATCACACTGGACGTAGTTTTATTTGACACCTCGCGATTATGGAGGCTTTTGACTCGACACTAAACTGAAATTATACTAAACGAATTATTATGAGATACGACGAGATGATGTTGGTACTTGCTAGAAAAATAAACTGGAACTTATGTAATTTTACATCCCTTGACGAAGGAAGGGTTAGGTGATTGATCAATTGAGACGAAGTTAAACTATCTGTTCGGGGATTTCATGTCTCGATATAATGTTAGACGGAGTGGATCGATACATTTTCACCAAATCACAGTGGACGTAGTTTTATTTGACACCTCGCAATTTTGGAGGCTTTTGCCTCGACACTAAACTGAAATTATACTAAAGGAATTATTATGAGATACGACGAGATGCTGTTGGTACTTGCTAGAAAAAGAAACTGGAACTTATGTAATTTTACATCCCTTGACGAAGGAAGGGTTAGGTGATTGATCAATTGAGACGAAGATACATTATCTGTTCGGGGATTTCATGTCTCGATATAATGTTAGACGGAATGGATCGATACATTTTCACCAAATCACACTTGACGTAGTTTTATTTGACACCTCGCGATTATGGAGGCTTTTGCCTCGACACTAAACTGAAATTATACTAAACGAATTATTATGAGATACGACGAGATGCTTTTGGTACTTGCTAGAAAAATAAACTGGAACTTATGTAATTTTACATCCCTTGACGAAGGAAGGGTTTGGCAATTGATCAATTGAGACGAAGTTAAACTATCTGTTCGGGGATTTCATGTCTCGATATAATGTTAGACGGAGTGGATCGATACATTTTCACCAAATCACACTGGACGTAGTTTTATTTGACACCTCGCGATTTTGGAGGCGTTTGCCGCGACTCTAAACTGAAATTATACTAAACGAATTATTATGAGATACAACGAGATGCTGTTGGTATTTGCTAGAAAAATAAACTGGAACTTATGTAATTTTACATCACTTGACGACGGAAGGGATAGGCAATTGATCAATTGAGACGAAGATACACTATCTGTTCGGGGATTTCATGTCTCGATATAATGTTAGACGGAGTGGATCGATACATTTTCACCAAATCACACTGGACGTAGTTTTATTTGACACCTCGCGATTATGGAGGCTTTTGCCTCGACACTAAACTGAAATTATACTAAACGAATTATTATGAGATACGACGAGATGCTGTTGGTACTTGCTAGAAAAATAAACTGGAACTTATGTAATTTTACATCACTTGACGAAGGAAGGGTTAGGTGACTGATCAATTGAGACGAAGATACACTATCTGTTCGGGGATTTCATGTCTCGATATAATGTTAGACGGAGTCGATCGATACATTTTCACCAAATCACACTGGACGTAGTTTTCTTTGACACCTCGCGATTATGGAGGCTTTTGCCTCGACACTAAACTGAAATTATACTAAACGAATTATTATGAGATACGACGAGATGCTGTTGGTACTTGCTAGAAAAATAAACTGGAACTTATGTAATTTTACTTCCCTTGACGAAGGAAGGGGTAGGTGATTGATCAATTGAGACGAAGATACACTATCTGTGCGGAGATTTCATGTCTCGATATAATGTTAGATGGAGTGGATCGATACATTTTCACCAAATCACACTGGACGTATTTTTATTTGACACCTCGCGATTATGGAGGCTTTTGCCTCGACACTAAACTGAAATTATACTAAACGAATTATTATGAGATAAAACGAGATGCTGTTGGTACTTGCTAGAAAAATAAACTGGAACTTATGTAATTTTACATCCCTTGACGAAGGAAGGGTTAGGCGATTGATCAATTGAGACGAAGATACACTATCTGTTCGTGGATTTCATGTCTCGATATAATGTTAGACGGAGTCGATCGATACATTTTCACCAAATCACATTGGACGTAGTTTTATTTGACACCTCGCGATTATGGAGGCTTTTGCCTCGACACTAAACTGAAATTATATTAAACGAATTATTATGAGATACGACGAGATGATGTTGGTACTTGCTAGAAAAATAAACTGGAACTTATGTAATTTTACATCCCTTGACGACGAAAGGGATAGGCAATTGATCAATTGAGACGAAGATACACTATCTGTTCGGGGATTTCATGTCTCGATATAATGTTAGACGGAGTGGATCGATACATTTTCACCAAATCACACTGGACGTAGTTTTATTTGACACCTCGCGATTATGGAGGCTTTTGCCTCGACACTAAACTGAAATTATACTAAACGAATTATTATGAGATACGAAGAGATGATGTTGGTACTTGCTAGAAAAATAAACTGGAAATTATGTAATTTTACATCCTTTGACGAAGGAAGGGTTTGGCAATTGATCAATTGAGACGAAGTTAAACTATCTGTTCGGGGATTTCATGTCTCGATATAATGTTAGACGGAGTGGATCGATACATTTTCACCAAATCACAGTGGACGTAGTTTTATTTGACACCTCGCAATTTTGGAGGCTTTTGCCTCGACACTAAACTGAAATTATACTAAAGGAATTATTATGAGATACGACGAGATGCTGTTGGTACTTGCTAGAAAAATAAACTGGAACTTATGTAATATTACATCCCTTGACTAAGGAAGGGTTAGGTGATTGATCAATTGAGACGAAGATACACTATCTGTTCGGGGATTTTATATCTCGATATAATGTTAGACGGAGTGGATCGATACATTTTCACCAAATCACACTGGACGTAGTTTTATTTGACACCTCGCGATTATGGAGGCTTTTGCCTCGACACTAAACTGAAATTATACTAAACGAATTATTATGAGATACGACGAGATGCTGTTGGTACTTGCTAGAAAAATAAACTGGAACTTATGTAATTTTACATCCCTTGACGAAGGAAGGGTTAGGCAATTGATCAATTGAGACGAAGATACATTATCTGTTCGGGGATTTCATGTCTCGATATAATGTTAGACGGAATGGATCGATACATTTTCACCAAATCACACTGGACGTAGTTTTATTTGACACCTCGCGATTATGGAGGCTTTTGACTCGACACTAAACTGAAATTATACTAAACGAATTATTATGAGATACGACGAGATGATGTTGGTACTTGCTAGAAAAATAAACTGGAACTTATGTAATTTTACATCCCTTGACGAAGGAAGGGTTTGGCAATTGATCAATTGAGACGAAGTTAAACTATCTGTTCGGGGATTTCATGTCTCGATATAATGTTAGACGGAGTGGATCGATACATTTTCACCAAATCACAGTGGACGTAGTTTTATTTGACACCTCGCAATTTTGGAGGCTTTTGCCTCGACACTAAACTGAAATTATACTAAAGGAATTATTATGAGATACGACGAGATGCTGTTGGTACTTGCTAGAAAAATAAACTGGAACTTATGTAATATTACATCCCTTGACGAAGGAAGGGTTAGGTGATTGATCAATTGGGACGAAGATACACTATCTGTTCGGGGATTTCATGTCTCGATATAATGTTAGACGGAGTCGATCGATACATTTTCACCAAATCACACTGGACGTAGTTTTATTTGACACCTCGCGATTATGGAGGCTTTTGCCTCGACACTAAACTGAAATTATACTAAACGAATTATTATGAGATACGACGAGATGCTGTTGGTACTTGCTAGAAAAATAAACTGGAACTTATGTAATTTTACATCCTTTGACGAAGGAAGGGTTAGGTGATTGATCAATTGAGACGAAGATACACTATCTGTTCGGGGATTTTATATCTCGATATAATGTTAGACGGAGTGGATCGATACATTTTCACCAAATCACACTGGACGTAGTTTTATTTGACACCTCGCGATTATGGAGGCTTTTGCCTCGACACTAAACTGAAATTATACTAAACGAATTATTATGAGATACGACGAGATGCTGTTGGTACTTGCTAGAAAAATAAACTGGAACTTATGTAATTTTACATCACTTGACGAAGGAAGGGTTAGGTGACTGATCAATTGAGACGAAGATACACTATCTGTTCGGGGATTTCATGTCTCGATATAATGTTAGACGGAGTCGATCGATACATTTTCACCAAATCACACTGGACGTAGTTTTCTTTGACACCTCGCGATTATGGAGGCTTTTGCCTCGACACTAAACTGAAATTATACTAAACGAATTATTATGAGATACGACGAGATGCTGTTGGTACTTGCTAGAAAAATAAACTGGAACTTATGTAATTTTACTTCCCTTGACGAAGGAAGGGGTAGGTGATTGATCAATTGAGACGAAGATACACTATCTGTGCGGAGATTTCATGTCTCGATATAATGTTAGATGGAGTGGATCGATACATTTTCACCAAATCACACTGGACGTATTTTTATTTGACACCTCGCGATTATGGAGGCTTTTGCCTCGACACTAAACTGAAATTATACTAAACAAATTATTATGATATACGACGAGATGCTGTTGGTACTTGCTAGAAAAATAAACTGGAACTTATGTAATTTTACATCCCTTGACGAAGGAAGGGATAGGTGATTGATCAATTGAGACGAAGATACACTATCTGTTCGGGGATTTCATGTCTCGATATAATGTTAGACGGAGTCGATCGCTACATTTTCACCAAAATCACACTGGACGTAGTTTTATTTGACACCTCGCGATTTTGGAGGCTTTTGCCTCGACACTAAACTGAAATTATACTAAACGAATTATTATGAGATACGACGAGATGCTGTTGGTACTTTTTAGAAAAATAACCGGGAACTTATGTAATTTTACATCCCTTGACGAAGGAAGGGATAGGTGATTGATCGATTGAGACGAAGATACACTATCTGTTCGGGGATTTCATGTCTCGATATAATGTTAGACGGAGCGGATCGATAGATTTTCACCAAATCACACTGGACGTAGTTTTATTTGACACCTCGCGATTATGGAGGCTTTTGCCTCGACACTAAACTGAAATTATACTAAACGAATTATTATGAGATACGACGAGATGCTGTTGGTACTTGCTAGAAAAATAAACTGGAACTTATGTAATATTACATCCCTTGACGAAGGAAGGGTTAGGTGATTGATCAATTGGGACGAAGATACACTATCTGTTCGGGGATTTCATGTCTCGATATAATGTTAGACGGAGTCGATCGATACATTTTCACCAAATCACACTGGACGTAGTTTTATTTGACACCTCGCGATTATGGAGGCTTTTGCCTCGACACTAAACTGAAATTATACTAAACGAATTATTATGAGATACGACGAGATGCTGTTGGTACTTGCTAGAAAAATAAACTGGAACTTATGTAATTTTACATCCTTTGACGAAGGAAGGGTTAGGTGATTGATCAATTGAGACGAAGATACACTATCTGTTCGGGGATTTTATATCTCGATATAATGTTAGACGGAGTGGATCGATACATTTTCACCAAATCACACTGGACGTAGTTTTATTTGACACCTCGCGATTATGGAGGCTTTTGCCTCGACACTAAACTGAAATTATACTAAACGAATTATTATGAGATACGACGAGATGCTGTTGGTACTTGCTAGAAAAATAAACTGGAACTTATGTAATTTTACATCACTTGACGAAGGAAGGGTTAGGTGACTTATCAATTGAGACGAAGATACACTATCTGTTCGGGGATTTCATGTCTCGATATAATGTTAGACGGAGTCGATCGATACATTTTCACCAAATCACACTGGACGTAGTTTTCTTTGACACCTCGCGATTATGGAGGCTTTTGCCTCGACACTAAACTGAAATTATACTAAACGAATTATTATGAGATACGACGAGATGCTGTTGGTACTTGCTAGAAAAATAAACTGGAACTTATGTAATTTTACTTCCCTTGACGAAGGAAGGGGTAGGTGATTGATCAATTGAGACGAAGATACACTATCTGTGCGGAGATTTCATGTCTCGATATAATGTTAGATGGAGTGGATCGATACATTTTCACCAAATCACACTGGACGTATTTTTATTTGACACCTCGCGATTATGGAGGCTTTTGCCTCGACACTAAACTGAAATTATACTAAACGAATTATTATGATATACGACGAGATGCTGTTGGTACTTGCTAGAAAAATAAACTGGAACTTATGTAATTTTACATCCCTTGACGAAGGAAGGGATAGGTGATTGATCAATTGAGACGAAGATACACTATCTGTTTGGGGATTTCATGTCTCGATATAATGTTAGACGGAGTCGATCGCTACATTTTCACCAAAATCACACTGGACGTAGTTTTATTTGACACCTCGCGATTTTGGAGGCTTTTGCCTCGACACTAAACTGAAATTATACTAAACGAATTATTATGAGATACGACGAGATGCTGTTGGTACTTGCTAGAAAAATAACCGGGAACTTATGTAATTTTACATCCCATGACGAAAGAAGGGTTAGGTTATTGATCGATTGAGACGAAGATACACTATCTGTTCGGGGATTTCATGTCTCGATATAATGTTAGACGGAGCGGATCGATAGATTTTCACCAAATCACACTGGACGTAGTTTTATTTGACACCTCGCGATTATGGAGGCTTTTGCCTCGACACTAAACTGAAATTATACTAAACGAATTATTATGAGATACGACGAGATGCTGTTGGTACTTGCTAGAAAAATAAACTGGAACTTATGTAATTTTACATCACTTGACGAAGGAAGGGTTAGGCAATTGATCAATCGAGACGAAGATACACTATCTGTTTTGGGATTTCATGTATCGATATAATGGTAGACGGAGTCGATCGATAGATTTTCACCAAATCTCACTGGACGTAGTTTTATTGGACACCTCGGGATTATGGAGCCTTTTGCCTCGACACTAAACTGAAATTATGCTAAACGAATTATTATGAGATACGACGAGATGCTGTTGGTACTTGCTAGAAAAATAAACTGGAACTTATGTAATTTTACATCCCTTGACGAAGGAAGGGTTAGGTGATTGATCGATTGAGACGAAGATACACTATCTGTTCGGGGATTTCATGTCTCGATATAATGTTAGACGGAGTGGATCGATACATTTTCACCAAATCACAGTAGACGTAGTTTTATTTGACACCTCGCGATTATGGAGGCTTTTGCCGCGCCACTAAACTGAAATTATACTAAACGAATTATTATGAGATAAAACGAGATGCTGTTGGTACTTGCTAGAAAAATAAACTGGAACTTATGTAATTTTACATCCCTTGACGAAGGAAGGGTTAGGCGATTGATCAATTGAGACGAAGATACACTATCTGTTCGTGGATTTCATGTCTCGATATAATGTTAGACGGAGTCGATCGATACATTTTCATCAAATCACATTGGACGTAGTTTTATTTGACACCTCGCGATTATGGAGGCTTTTGCCTCGACACTAAACTGAAATTATATTAAACGAATTATTATGAGATACGACGAGATGATGTTGGTACTTGCTAGAAAAATAAACTGGAACTTATGTAATTTTACATCCCTTGACGACGGAAGGGATAGGCAATTGATCAATTGAGACGAAGATACACTATCTGTTCGGGGATTTCATGTCTCGATATAATGTTAGACGGAGTGGATCGATACATTTTCACCAAATCACACTGGACGTAGTTTTATTTGACACCTCGCGATTATGGAGGCTTTTGCCTCGACACTAAACTGAAATTATACTAAACGAATTATTATGAGATACGACGAGATGATGTTGGTACTTGCTAGAAAAATAAACTGGAACTTATGTAATTTTACATCCTTTGACGAAGGAAGGGTTTGGCAATTGATCAATTGAGACGAAGTTAAACTATCTGTTCGGGGATTTCATGTCTCGATATAATGTTAGACGGAGTGGATCGATACATTTTCACCAAATCACAGTGGACGTAGTTTTATTTGACACCTCGCAATTTTGGAGGCTTTTGCCTCGACACTAAACTGAAATTATACTAAAGGAATTATTATGAGATACGACGAGATGCTGTTGGTACTTGCTAGAAAAATAAACTGGAACTTATGTAATATTACATCCCTTGACTAAGGAAGGGTTAGGTGATTGATCAATTGAGACGAAGATACACTATCTGTTCGGGGATTTTATATCTCGATATAATGTTAGACGGAGTGGATCGATACATTTTCACCAAATCACACTGGACGTAGTTTTATTTGACACCTCGCGATTATGGAGGCTTTTGCCTCGACACTAAACTGAAATTATACTAAACGAATTATTATGAGATACGACGAGATGCTGTTGGTACTTGCTAGAAAAATAAACTGGAACTTATGTAATTTTACATCCCTTGACGAAGGAAGGGTTAGGCAATTGATCAATTGAGACGAAGATACATTATCTGTTCGGGGATTTCATGTCTCGATATAATGTTAGACGGAATGGATCGATACATTTTCACCAAATCACACTGGACGTAGTTTTGTTTGACACCTCGCGATTATGGAGGCTTTTGCCTCGACACTAAACTGAAATTATATTAAACGAATTATTATGAGATACGACGAGATGATGTTGGTACTTGCTAGAAAAATAAACTGGAACTTATGTAATTTTACATCCCTTGACGACGGAAGGGATAGGCAATTGATCAATTGAGACGAAGATACACTATCTGTTCGGGGATTTCATGTCTCGATATAATGTTAGACGGAGTGGATCGATATATTTTCACCAAATCACAGTGGACGTAGTTTTATTTGACACCTCGCAATTTTGGAGGCTTTTGCCTCGACACTAAACTGAAATTATACTAAAGGAATTATTATGAGATACGACGAGATGCTGTTGGCACTTGCTAGAAAAATAAACTGGAACTTATGTAATTTTACATCCCTTGACGAAGGAAGGGTTAGGTGATTGATCAATTGAGACGAAGATACACTATCTGTTCGGGGATTTCATGTCTCGATATAATGTTAGACGGAGTCGATCGATACATTTTCACCAAATCACACTGGACGTAGTTTTATTTGACACCTCGCGATTATGGAGATTTTGCATCGACACTAAACTGAAATTATACTAAACGAATTATTATGAGATACGACGAGATGCTGTTGGTAAGTGGTAGAAAAATAAACTGGAATTTATGTAATTTTACATCCCTTGACGAAGGAAGGGTTAGGTGATTGATCAATTGAGACGAAGATTCATTATCTGTTCGGGGATTTCATGTCTCGATATAATGTTAGATGGAGTGGTTCAACACATTTTCACCAAATCACACTGGACGTAGATTTATTTGACACCTCGCGATTATGGAGGCTTTTGCCACGACACTAAACTGAAATTATACTAAACGAATTATTATGAGATACGACGAGATGCTGTTGGTACTTGCTAGAAAAATAAACTGGAACTTATGAAATTTTACATCCCTTGACGAAGGAAGGGTTAGGTGATTGATCAATTGAGACGAAGATACACTATCTGTGCGGGGATTTCATGTCTCGATATAATGTTAGACGGATTGGATCGATACATTTTCACCAAATCACACTGGACGTAGTTTTGTTTGACACCTCGCGATTATGGAGGCTTTTGCCTCGACACTAAACTGAAATTATACTAAACGAATTATTATGAGATACGACGAGATGCAGTTGGTACTTGCTAGAAAAATAAACTGGAACTTATGTAATTTTACATCCCTTGACGAAGGAAGGGTTAGGTGATTGATCAATTGAGACGAAGATACACTATCTGTTCGGGGATTTCATGTCTCGATATAATGTTAGACGGAGTGGTTCAATACATTTTCACCAAATCACACTGGACGTAGTTTTATTTGACACCTCGCGATTATGGAGGCTTTTGCCTCGACACTAAACTGAAATTATACTAAACGAATTATTATGAGATACGACGAGATGCTGTTCGTACTTGCTAGAAAAATAAACTGGAACTTATGTAATTTTACATCCCTTGACGAAGGAAGGGTTAGGTGATTGATCAATTGAGACGAAGATACACTATCTGTTCGGGGATTTCATGTCTCGATATAATGTTAGACGGAGTCGATCGATACATTTTCACCAAATCACACTGGACGTAGTTTTATTTGACACCTTGCGATTATGGAGGCTTTTGCCTCGACACTAAACTGAAATTATACTAAACGAATTAACATGAGATACGACAAGATGCTGTTGGAAATTGCTAGAAAAATAAACTGGAACTTATGTAATTTTACAGCCCTTGACGAAGGAAGGGTTAGGTGATTGATCGATTGAGACGAAGATACACTATCTGTTCGGGGATTTTATATCTCGATATAATGTTAGACGGAGTGGATCGATACATTTTCACCAAAATCACACTGGACGTAGTTTTATTTGACACCTGGCGATTATGGAGGCTTTTGCCTCGACACTAAACTGAAATTATACTAAACGAATTATTATGAGATACGACAAGATGCTGTTGGAAGTGGTAGAAAATTAACTGGAATTTATGTAATTTTACATCCCTTGACGAAGGAAGGGTTAGGTGATTGATCAATTGACACGAAGATACACTATCTGCGCGGGGATTTCATGTCTCGATATAATGTTAGACGGAGTCGATCGATACATTTTCACCAAATCACACTGGACGTAGTCTTATTTGACACCTCGCGATTATGGAGGATTTTGCCTCGACACTAAACTGAAATTATACTAAACGAATTATTATGAGATACGACGAGATGCTGTTGGTACTTGCTAGAAAAATAAACTGGAACTTATGTAATTTTACATCCCTTGACGAAGGAAGGGTTAGGTGATTGATCAATTGAGACGAAGATACACTATCTGTTCGGGGATTTCATGTCTCGATATAATGTTAGACGGAGTCGATCGATACATTTTCACCAAATCACACTGGACGTAGTTTTATTTGACACCTCGCGATTATGGAGGCTTTTGCCTCGACACTAAACTGAAATTATACTAAACGAATTAACATGAGATACGACAAGATGCTGTTGGTACTTGCTAGAAAAATAAACTGGAACTTATGTAATTTTACATCCATTGACGAAGGAAGGGTGAGGTGATTGATCAATTGAGACGAAGATACACTATCTGTTCGGGGATTTCATGTCTCGATATAATGTTAGACGGAGTGGATCGATACATTTTCACCAAATCACACTGGACGTAGTTTTATTTGACACCTTGCAATTATGGAGGCTTTTGCCTCGACACTAAACTGAAATTATACTAAACGAATTATTATGAGATACGACGAGATGCTGTTGGTACTTGCTAGAAAAATAAACTGGAACTTATGTAATTTTACAGCCCTTGACGAAGGAAGGGTTAGGTGATTGATCGATTGAGACGAAGATACACTATCTGTTCGGGGATTTCATGTCTCGATATAATGTTAGACGGAGTGGATCGATACATTTTCACCAAATCACAGTGGACGTAGTTTTATATGACACCTCGCGATTTTGGAGGCTTTTGCCTCGACACTAAACTGAAATTATACTAAAGGAATTATTATGAGATACGACGAGATGCTGTTGGTACTTGCTAGAAAAATAAACTGGAACTTATGTAATATTACATCCCTTGACGAAGGAAGGGTTAGCTGATTGATCAATTGAGACGAAGATACACTATCTGTTCGGGGATTTCATGTCTCGATATAATGTTAGACGGAGTCGATCGATACATTTTCACCAAATCACACTGGACGTAGTTTTCTTTGACACCTCGCGATTATGGAGGCTTTTGCCTCGACACTAAACTGAAATTATACTAAACGAATTATTATGAGATACGACGAGATGCTGTTGGTACTTGCTAGAAAAATAAACTGGAACTTATGTAATTTTACATCACTTGACGAAGGAAGGGATAGGTGATTGATCAATTGAGACGAAGATACACTATCTGTTCGGGGATTTCATGTCTCGATATAATGTTAGACGGAGTGGATCGATACATTTTCACCAAATCACACTGGACGAAGTTTTATTTGACACATCGCGATTATGGAGGCTTTTGCCTCGACACTAAACTGAAATTATACTAAACGAATTATTATGAGATACGACGAGATGATCTTGGTACTTGCTAGAAAAATAAACTGGAACTTATGTAATTTTACATCCCTTGACGAAGGAAGGGTTTGGCAATTGATCAATTGAGACGAAGTTAAACTCTCTGTTCGGGGATTTCATGTCTCGATATAATGTTAGACGGAGTGGATCGATACATTTTCACCAAATCACAGTAGACGTAGTTTTATTTGACACCTCGCGATTATGGAGGCTTTTGCCGCGCCACTAAACTGAAATTATACTAAACGAATTATTATGAGATAAAACGAGATGCTTTTGGTACTTGCTAGAAAAATAAACTGGAACTTATGTAATTTTACATCCCTTGACGAAGGAAGGGTTAGGTGATTGATCAATTGAGACGAAGATTCACTATCTGTTCGGGGATTTCATGTCTCGATATAATGTTAGACGGAGTGGTTCAACACATTTTCACCAAATCACACTGGACGTAGATTTATTTGACACCTCGCGATTATGGAGGCTTTGCCTCGACACTAAACTGAAATTATACTAAACGAATTATTATGGGAAACGACGAGATGCTGTTGGTACTTGCTAGAAAAATAAACTGGAATTTATGTAATTTTACATCCCTTGACGAAGGAAGGGTTAGGTGATTGATCAATTGAGACGAAGATACACTATCTGTTCGGGGATTTCATGTCTCGATATAATGTTAGACGGAGTCGATCGATACATTTTCACCAAATCACACTGGAAGTAGTTTTATTTGACACCTCGCGATTATGGAGGCTTTTGCCACGACACTAAACTGAAATTATACTAAACGAATTATTATGAGATACGACGAGATGCTGTTGGTACTTGCTAGAAAAATAAACTGGAACTTATGAAATTTTACATCCCTTGACGAAGGAAGGGTTAGGTGATTGATCAATTGAGACGAAGATACACTATCTGTGCGGGGATTTCATGTCTCGATATAATGTTAGACGGAGTGGATCGATACATTTTCACCAAATCACACTGGACGTAGTTTTCTTTGACACCTCGCGATTATGGAGGCTTTTGCCTCGACACTAAACTGAAATTATACTAAACGAATTATTATGAGATACGACGAGATGCTGTTGGTACTTGCTAGAAAAATAAACTGGAACTTATGTAATTTTACATCCCTTGACGAAGGAAGGGTTAGGTGATTGATCAATTGAGACGAAGATACACTATCTGTTCGGGGATTTCATGTCTCGATATAATGTTAGACGGAGTGGTTCAATACATCTCATCAAATTACACTGGACGTAGTTTTATTTGACACCTCGCGATTATGGAGGCTTTTGCCTCGACACTAAACTGAAATTATACTAAACGAATTATTATGAGATACGACGAGATGCTGTTGGTACTTGCTAGAAAAATAAACTGGAACTTATGTAATTTTACATCCCTTGACGAAGGAAGGGTTAGGTGATTGATCAATTGAGACGAAGATACACTATCTGTTCGGGGATTTCATGTCTCGATATAATGTTAGACGGAGTCGATCGATACATTTTCACCAAATCACACTGGACGTAGTTTTATTTGACACCTCGCGATTATGGAGGCTTTTGCCTCGACACTAAACTGAAATTATACTAAACGAATTAACATGAGATACGACAAGATGCTGTTGGAACTTGCTAGAAAAATAAACTGGAACTTATGTAATTTTACAGCCCTTGACGAAGGAAGGGTTAGGTGATTGATCGATTCAGACGAAGATACACTATCTGTTCGGGGATTTTATATCTCGATATAATGTTAGACGGAGTGGTTCGATACATTTTCACCAAAATCACACTGGACGTAGTTTTATTTGACACCTGGCGATTATGGAGGCTTTTGCCTCGACACTAAACTGAAATTATACTAAACGAATTATTATGAGATACGACGAGATGCTGTTGGTACTTGCTAGAAAAATAAACTGGAATTTATGTAATTTTACATCCCTTGACGAAGGAAGGGTTAGGTTATTGATCAATTGAGACGAAGATACACTATCTGTTCGGGGATTTCATGTCTCGATATAATGTTAGACGGAGTCGATGGATACATTTTCACCAAATCACACTTGACGTAGTTTTATTTGACATCTCGCGATTATGGAGGCTTTTGCCTCGACACTAAACTGAAATCATACTAAACGAATTATTATGAGATACGACGAGATGCTGTTGGTACTTGCTAGAAAAATAAACTGGAACTTATGAAATTTTACATCCCTTGACGAAGGAAGGGTTAGGTGATTGATCAATTGAGACGAAGATACACTATCTGTTCGGGGATTTCATGTCTCGATATAATGTTAGACGGAGTGGTTCAATAAATTTTCACCAAATCACACTGGACGTAGTTTTATTTGACACCTCGCGATTATGGAGGCTTTTGCCTCGACACTAAACTGAAATTATACTAAACGAATTATTATGAGATACGACGAGATGCTGTTGGAAGTGGTAGAAAAATAAACTGGAATTTATGTAATTTTACATCCCTTGACGAAGGAAGGGTTAGGTGATTGATCAATTGAGCCGAAGATACACTATCTGTTCGGGGATTTCATGTCTCGATATAATGTTAGACGGAGTCGATCGATACATTTTCACCAAATCACACTGGACGTAGTTTTATTTGACACCTTGCGATTATGGAGGCTTTTGCCTCGACACTAAACTGAAATTATACTAAACGAATTATTATGAGATACGACGAGATGCTGTTGGTACATGCTAGAAAAATAAACTGGAACTTATGTAATTTTACATCCTTTGACGAAGGAAGGGTTAGGTGATTGATCAATTGAGACGAAGATACACTATCTGCGCGGGGATTTCATGTCTCGATATAATGTTAGACGGAGTGGATCGATACATTTTCACCAAATCACACTGGACGTAGTTTTATTTGACACCTCGCGATTATGGAGGCTTTTGCCTCGACACTAAACTGAAATTATACTAAACGAATTAACATGAGATACGACAAGATGCTGTTGGTACTTGCTAGAAAAATAAACTGGAACTTATGTAATTTTACAGCCCTTGACGAAGGAAGGGTTAGGTGATTGATCGATTGAGACGAAGATACACTATCTGTTCGGGGATTTTATATCTCGATATAATGTTAGACGGAGTGGATCGATACATTTTCACCAAAATCACACTGGACGTAGTTTTATTTGACACCTCGCGATTATGGAGGCTTTTGCCTCGACACTAAACTGAAATTATACTAAACGAATTATTATGAGATACGACGAGATGCTGTTGGTACTTGCTAGAAAAATAAACTGGAACTTATGTAATTTTACATCCCTTGACGAAGGAAGGGTTAGGCAATTGATCAATTGAGACGAAGATACATTATCTTTCCGGGGATTTCATGCCTCGATATAATGTTAGACGGAATGGATCGATACATTTTCACCAAATCACACTGGACGTAGTTTTATTTGACACCTCGCGATTATGGAGGCTTTTCCCTCGACACTAAACTGAAATTATACTAAACGAATTATTATGAGATACGACGAGATGCTTTTGGTACTTGCTAGAAAAATAAAATGGAACTTATGTAATTTTACATCCCTTGACGAAGGAAGGGTTAGGTGATTGATCAATTGAGACGAAGATACACTATCTGTTCGGGGATTTCATGTCTCGATATAATGTTAGACGGAGTCGATCGATACATTTTCACCAAATCACATTGGACGTAGTTTTATTTGACACCTCGCGATTATGGAGGCGTTTGCCGCGACTCTAAACTGAAATTATACTAAACGAATTATTATGAGATACAACGAGATGCTGTTGGTATTTGCTAGAAAAATAAACTGGAACTTATGTAATTTTACATCCCTTGACGAAGGAAGGGTTAGGCAATTGATCAATTGAGACGAAGATACATTATCTGTTCGGGGATTTCATGTCTCGATATAATGTTAGACGGAATGGATCGATACATTTTCACCAAATCACACTTGACGTAGTTTTATTTGACACCTCGCGATTATGGAGGCTTTTGCCTCGACACTAAACTGAAATTATACTAAACGAATTATTATGAGATACGACGAGATGCTGTTGGTACTTGCTAGAAAAATAAACTGGAACTTATGTAATATTACATCCCTTGACGAAGGAAGGGTTAGGTGATTGATCAATTGGGACGAAGATACACTATCTGTTCGGGGATTTCATGTCTCGATATAATGTTAGACGGAGTCGATCGATACATTTTCACCAAATCACACTGGACGTAGTTTTATTTGACACCTCGCGATTATGGAGGCTTTTGCCTCGACACTAAACTGAAATTATACTAAACGAATTATTATGAGATACGACGAGATGCTGTTGGTACTTGCTAGAAAAATAAACTGGAACTTATGTAATTTTACATCCTTTGACGAAGGAAGGGTTAGGTGATTGATCAATTGAGACGAAGATACACTATCTGTTCGGGGATTTTATATCTCGATATAATGTTAGACGGAGTGGATCGATACATTTTCACCAAATCACACTGGACGTAGTTTTATTTGACACCTCGCGATTATGGAGGCATTTGCCTCGACACTAAACTGAAATTATACTAAACGAATTATTATGAGATACGACGAGATGCTGTTGGTACTTGCTAGAAAATTAAACTGGAACTTATGTAATTTTACATCACTTGACGAAGGAAGGGTTAGGTGACTGATCAATTGAGACGAAGATACACTATCTGTTCGGGGATTTCATGTCTCGATATAATGTTAGACGGAGTGGATCGATACATTTTCACCAAATCACAGTGGACGTAGTTTTATTTGACACCTCGCAATTTTGGAGGCTTTTGCCTCGAAACTAAACTGAAATTATACTAAAGGAATTATTATGAGATACGACGAGATGCTGTTGGTACTTGCTAGAAAAATAAACTGGAACTTATGTAATATTACATCCCTTGACGAAGGAAGGGTTAGGTGATTGATCAATTGAGACGAAGATACACTATCTGTTCGGGGATTTTATATCTCGATATAATGTTAGACGGAGTGGATCGATACATTTTCACCAAATCACACTGGACGTAGTTTTATTTGACACCTCGCGATTATGGAGGCTTTTGCCTCGACACTAAACTGAAATTATACTAAACGAATTATTATGAGATACGACGAGATGCTGTTGGTACTTGCTAGAAAAATAAACTGGAACTTATGTAATTTTACATCCCTTGACGAAGGAAGGGTTAGGCAATTGATCAATTGAGACGAAGATACATTATCTGTTCGGGGATTTCATGTCTCGATATAATGTTATACGGAATGGATCGATACATTTTCACCAAATCACACTGGACGTAGTTTTATTTGACACCTCGCGATTATGGAGGCTTTTGACTCGACACTAAACTGAAATTATAGTAAACGAATTATTATGAGATACGACGAGATGATGTTGGTACTTGCTAGAAAAATAAACTGGAACTTATGTAATTTTACATCCCTTGACGAAGGAAGGGTTAGGTGATTGATCAATTGAGACGAAGATACACTATCTGTTCGGGGATTTTATATCTCGATATAATGTTAGACGGAGTGGATCGATACATTTTCACCAAATCACATTATACGTAGTTTTATTTTACACCTCGCGATTATGGAGGCGTTTGCCGCGACTCTAAACTGAAATTATACTAAACGAATTATTATGAGATACAACGAGATGCTGTTGGTATTTGCTAGAAAAATAAACTGGAACTTATGTAATTTTACATCCCTTGACGACGGAAGGGATAGGCAATTGATCAATTGAGACGAAGATACAATATCTGTTCGGGGATTTCATGTCTCGATATAATGTTAGACGGAGTGGATCGATACATTTTCACCAAATCACACTGGACGCAGTTTTATTTGACACCTCGCGATTATGGAGGCTTTTGCCTCGACACTAAACGGAAATTATACTAAACGAATTATTATGAGATACGACGAGATGATGTTGGTACTTGCTAGAAAAATAAACTGGAACTTATGTAATTTTACATCCCTTGACGAAGGAAGGGTTTGGCAATTGATCAATTGAGACGAAGTTAAACTATCTGTTCGGGGATTTTATATCTCGATATAATGTTAGACGGAGTGGATCGATACATTTTCACCAAATCACATTATACGTAGTTTTATTTTACACCTCGCGATTATGGAGGCGTTTGCCGCGACTCTAAACTGAAATTATACTAAACGAATTATTATGAGATACAACGAGATGCTGTTGGTATTTGCTAGAAAAATAAACTGGAACTTATGTAATTTTACAGCCCTTGACGAAGGAAGGGTTAGGTGATTGATCGATTGAGACGAAGATACACTATCTGTTCGGGGATTTTATATCTCGATATAATGTTAGACGGAGTGGATCGATACATTTTCACCAAAATCACACTGGACGTAGTTTTATTTGACACCTCGCGATTATGGAGGCTTTTCCCTCGACACTAAACTGAAATTATACTAAACGAATTATTATGAGATACGACGAGATGCTGTTGGTACTTGCTAGAAAAATAACCGGGAACTTATGTAATTTTACATCCCTTGACGAAGGAAGGGTTTGGCAATTGATCAATTGAGACGAAGTTAAACTCTCTGTTCGGGGATTTCATGTCTCGATATAATGTTAGACGGAGTGGATCGATACATTTTCACCAAATCACAGTGGACGTAGTTTTATTTGACACCTCGCAATTTTGGAGGCTTTTGCCTCGACACTAAACTGAAATTATACTAAAGGAATTATTATGAGATACGACGAGATGCTGTTGGTACTTGCTAGAAAAATAAACTGGAACTTATGTAATATTACATCCCTTGACTAAGGAAGGGTTAGGTGATTGATCAATTGGGACGAAGATACACTATCTGTTCGGGGATTTCATGTCTCGATATAATGTTAGACGGAGTGGATCGATACATTTTCACCAAATCACAGTAGACGTAGTTTTATTTGACACCTCGCGATTATGGAGGCTTTTGCCGCGCCACTAAACTGAAATTATACTAAACGAATTATTATGAGATAAAACGAGATGCTTTTGGTACTTGCTAGAAAAATAAACTGGAACTTATGTAATTTTACATCCCTTGACGAAGGAAGGGTTAGGCAATTGATCAATTGAGACGAAGATACATTATCTGTTCGGGGATTTCATGTCTCGATATAATGTTAGACGGAATGGATCGATACATTTTCACCAAATCACACTTGACGTAGTTTTATTTGACAACTCGCGATTATGGAGGCTTTTGCCTCGACACTAAACTGAAATTATACTAAACGAATTATTATGAGATACGACGAGATGCTTTTGGTACTTGCTAGAAAAATAAACTGGAACTTATGTAATTTTACATCCCTTGACGACGGAAGGGATAGGCAATTGATCAATTGAGACGAAGATACACTATCTGTTCGGGGATTTCATGTCTCGATATAATGTTAGACGGAGTGGATCGATACATTTTCACCAAATCACACTGGACGTAGTTTTATTTGACACCTCGCGATTATAGAGGCTTTTGCCTCGACACTAAACTGAAATCATACTAAACGAATTATTATGAGATACGACGAGATGATGTTGGTACTTGCTAGAAAAATAAACTGGAACTTATGTAATTTAACATCACTTGACTAAGGAAGGGTTAGGTGATTGATCAATTGGGACGAAGATACACTATCTGTTCGGGGATTTCATGTCTCGATATAATGTTAGACGGAGTGGATCGATACATTTTCACCAAATCACAGTGGACGTAGTTTTATTTGACACCTCGCAATTTTGGAGGCTTTTGCCTCGACACTAAACTGAAATTATACTAAAGGAATTATTATGAGATACGACGAGATGCTGTTGTACTTGCTAGAAAAATAAACTGGAACTTATGTAATATTACATCCCTTGACGAAGGAAGGGTTAGGTGATTGATCAATTGGGACGAAGATACACTATCTGTTCGGGGATTTCATGTCTCGATATAATGTTAGACGGAGTCGATCGATACATTTTCACCAAATCACACTGGACGTAGTTTTATTTGATACCTCGCGATTATGGAGGCTTTTGCCTCGACACTAAACTGAAATTATACTAAACGAATTATTATGAGATACGACGAGATGCTGTTGGTACTTGCTAGAAAAATAAACTGGAACTTATGTAATTTTACATCCCTTGACGAAGGAAGGGTTAGGTGATTGATCAATTGAGACGAAGATGCACTATCTGTGCGGAGATTTCATGTGTCGATATAATGTTAGACGGAGTGGATCGATACATTTTCACCAAATCACACTGGACGTATTTTTATTTGACACCTCGCGATTATGGAGGCTTTTGCCTCGACACTAAACTGAAATTATACTAAACGATTTATTATGAGATACGACGAGATGCTGTTGGTACTTGCTAGAAAAATAAACTGGAACTTATGTAATTTTACATCCTTTGACGAAGGAAGGGTTAGGTGATTGATCAATTGAGACGAAGATACACTATCTGTTCGGGGATTTTATAACTCGATATAATGTTAGACGGAGTGGATCGATACATTTTCACCAAATCACACTGGACGTAGTTTTATTTGACACCTCGCGATTATGGAGTCTTTTGCCTCGACACTAAACTGAAATTATACTAAACGAATTATTATGAGATACGACGAGATGCTGTTGGTACTTGCTAGAAAAATAAACTGGAACTTATGTAATTTTACATCACTTGACGAAGGAAGGGTTAGGTGACTGATCAATTGAGACGAAGATACACTATCTGTTCGGGGATTTCATGTCTCGATATAATGTTAGACGGAGTCGATCGATACATTTTCACCAAATCACACTGGACGTAGTTTTCTTTGACACCTCGCGATTATGGAGGCTTTTGCCTCGACACTAAACTGAAATTATACTGAACGAATTATTATGAGATACGACGAGATGCTGTTGGTACTTGCTAGAAAAATAAACTGGAACTTATGTAATTTTACATCCCTTGACGAAGGAAGGGTTAGGTGATTGATCAATTGAGACGAAGATACACTATCTGTGCGGAGATTTCATGTCTCGATATAATGTTAGACGGAGTGGATCGATACATTTTCACCAAATCACACTGGACCTATTTTTATTTGACACCTCGCGATTATGGAGGCTTTTGCCTCGACACTAAACTGAAATTATACTAAACGAATTATTATGAGATACGACGAGATGCTGTTGGTACTTGCTGGAAAAATAAACTGGAACTTATGTAATTTTACATCCCTTGACGAAGGAAGGGATAGGTGATTGATCAATTGAGACGAAGATACACTATCTGTTCGGGGATTTCATGTCTCGATATAAAGTTAGACGGAGCGGATCAATACATTTTCACCAAATCACACTGGACGTAGTTTTATTTGACACCTCGCGATTATGGAGGCTTTTGCCTCGACACTAAACTGAAATTATACTAAACGAATTATTATGAGATACGACGAGATGCTGTTGGTACTTGCTAGAAAAATAAACTGGAACTTATGTAATTTTACATCCCTTGACGAAGGAAGGGATAGGTGATTGATCAATTGAGACGAAGATACACTATCTGTTCGGGGATTTCATGTCTCGATATAATGTTAGACGGAGTCGATCGCTACAGTTTCACCAAAATCACACTGGACGTAGTTTTATTTGACACCTCGCGATTTTGGAGGCTTTTGCCTCGACACTAAACTGAAATTATACTAAACGAATTATTATGAGATACGACGAGATGCTGTTGGTACTTGCTAGAAAAATAAACTGGAACTTATGTAATTTTACATCCCATGACGAAAGAAGGGTTAGGTTATTTATCGATTGAGACGAAGATACACTATCTGTTCGGGGATTTCATGTCTCGATATAATGTTAGACGGAGCGGATCGATACATTTTCACCAAATCACACTGGACGTAGTTTTATTTGACACCTCGCGATTATGGAGGCTTTTGCCTCGACACTAAACTGAAATTATACTAAACGAATTATTATGAGATACGACGAGATGCTGTTGGTACTTGCTAGAAAAATAAACTGGAACTTATGTAATTTTACATCACTTGACGAAGGAAGGGTTAGGCAATTGATCAATCGAGACGAAGATACACTATCTGTTTTGGGATTTCATGTATCGATATAATGGTAGACGGAGTCGATCGATAGATTTTCACCAAATCTCACTGGACGTAGTTTTATTGGACACCTCGCGATTATGGAGCCTTTTGCCTCGACACTAAACTGAAATTATGCTAAACGAATTATTATGAGATACGACGAGATGCTGTTGGTACTTGCTAGAAAAATAAACTGGAACTTATGTAATTTTACATCCCTTGACGAAGGAAGGGTTAGGTGATTGATCGATTGAGACGAAGATACACTATCTGTTCGGGGATTTCATGTCTCGATATAATGTTAGACGGAGTGGATCGATACATTTTCACCAAATCACAGTAGACGTAGTTTTATTTGACACCTCGCGATTATGGAGGCTTTTGCCGCGCCACTAAACTGAAATTATACTAAACGAATTATTATGAGATAAAACGAGATGCTGTTGGTACTTGCTAGAAAAATAAACTGGAACTTATGTAATTTTACATCCCTTGACGAAGGAAGGGTTAGGCGTTTGATCAATTGAGACGAAGATACACTATCTGTTCGTGGATTTCATGTCTCGATATAATGTTAGACGGAGTCGATCGATACATTTTCACCAAATCACATTGGACGTAGTTTTATTTGACACCTCGCGATTATGGAGGCTTTTGCCTCGACACTAAACTGAAATTATATTAAACGAATTATTATGAGATACGACGAGATGATGTTGGTACTTGCTAGAAAAATAAACTGGAACTTATGTAATTTTACATCCCTTGACGACGGAAGGGATAGGCAATTGATCAATTGAGACGAAGATACACTATCTGTTCGGGGATTTCATGTCTCGATATAATGTTAGACGGAGTGGATCGATACATTTTCACCAAATCACACTGGTCGTAGTTTTATTTGACACGTCGCGATTATGGAGGCTTTTGCCTCGACACTAAACTGAAATTATACTAAACGAATTATTATGAGATACGACGAGATGCTGTTGGTACTTGCTAGAAAAATAAACTGGAACTTATGTAATTTTACATCCCTTGACGAAGGAAGGGTTAGGTGATTGATCAATTGAGACGAAGATGCACTATCTGTGCGGAGATTTCATGTCTCGATATAATGTTAGACGGAGTGGATCGATACATTTTCACCAAATCACACTGGACGTATTTTTATTTGACACCTCGCGATTATGGAGGCTTTTGCCTCGACACTAAACTGAAATTATACTAAACGAATTATTATGAGATACGACGAGATGCTGTTGGTACTTGCTAGAAAAATAAACTGGAACTTATGTAATTTTACATCCCTTGACGAAGGAAGGGTTAGGTGATTGATCAATTGAGACGAAGATACACTATCTGTTCGGGGATTTTATATCTCGATATAATGTTAGACGGAGTGGATCGATACATTTTCACCAAATCACACTGGACGTAGTTTTATTTGACACCTCGCGATTATGGAGGCTTTTGCCTCGACACTAAACTGAAATTATACTAAACGAATTATTATGAGATACGACGAGATGCTGTTGGTACTTGCTAGAAAAATTAGCTGGAACTTATGTAATTTTACATCCCTTGACGAAGGAAGGGTTAGGCAATTGATCAATTGAGACGAAGATACATTATCTGTTCGGGGATTTCATGTCTCGATATAATGTTAGACGGAATGGATCGATACATTTTCACCAAATCACACTGGACGTAGTTTTATTTGACACCTCGCGATTATGGAGGCTTTTGACTCGACACTAAACTGAAATTATACTAAACGAATTATTATGAGATACGACGAGATGATGTTGGTACTTGCTAGAAAAATAAACTGGAACATATGTAATTTACATCCCTTGACGAAGGAAGGGTTAGGTGATTGATCAATTGAGACGAAGATACACTATCTGTTCGGGGATTTTATATCTCGATATAATGTTAGACGGAGTGGATCGATACATTTTCACCAAATCACATTGGACGTAGTTTTATTTGACACCTCGCGATTATGGAGGCTTTTGCCTCGACACTAAACTGAAATTATACTAAACGAATTATTATGAGATACGACGAGATGATGTTGGTACTTGCTAGAAAAATAAACTGGAACTTATGTAATTTTACATCCCTTGACGAATGAAGGGTTTGGCAATTGATCAATTGAGAGGAAGTTAAACCATCTGTTCGGGGATTTCATGTCTCGATATAATGTTAGACGGAGTGGATCGATACATTTTCACCAAATCACAGTGGACGTAGTTTTATTTGACACCTCGCAATTTTGGAGGCTTTTGCCTCGACACTAAACTGAAATTATACTAAAGGAATTATTATGAGATACGACGAGATGCTGTTGGTACTTGCTAGAAAAATAAACTGGAACTTATGTAATATTACATCACTTGACGAAGGAAGTGTTAGGTGACTGATCAATTGAGACGAAGATACACTATCTGTTCGGGGATTTCATGTCTCGATATAATGTTAGACGGAGTCGATCGATACAATTTCACCAAATCACACTGGACGTAGTTTTCTTTGACACCTCGCGATTATGGAGGCTTTTGCCTCGACACTAAACTGAAATTATACTAAACGAATTATTATGAGATACGACGAGATGCTGTATGTACTTGCTAGAAAAAGACACTGGAACTTATGTAATTTTACATCCCTTGACGAAGGAAGGGTTAGGTGATTGATCAATTGAGACGAAGATACGCTATCTGTTCGGGGATTTCATGTCTCGATATAATGTTAGACGGAGTGGATCGATACATTTTCACCAAATCACACTGGACGTAGTTTTATTTGACACATCGCGATTATGGAGGCTTTTGCCTCGACACTAAACTGAAATTATAGTAAACGAATTATTATGAGATACGACGAGATGCTGTTGGTACTTGCTAGAAAAATAAACTGGAACTTATGTAATTTTACATCCCTTGACGAAGGAAGGGTTAGGTGATTGATCAATTGAGACGAAGATACACTATCTGTTCGGGGATTTCATGTCTCGATATAATGTTAGACGAGTGGATCAATACATTTTCACCAAATCACACTGGACGTAGTTTTATTTGACACCTCGCGATTATGGAGGCTTTTGCCTCGACACTAAACTGAAATTATACTAAACGAATTATTATGAGCTACGACGAGATGCTGTTGGTATTTGCTAGAAAAAGAAACTGGAACTTATGTAATTTTACATCCCTTGACGAAGGAAGGGTTAGGTGATTGATCAATTGAGACGAAGATACACTATTTGTTCGGGGATTTCATGTCTCGATATAATGTTAGACGAGTGGATCAATACATTTTCACCAAATCACACTGGACGTAGTTTTATTTGACACCTCGCGATTATGGAGGCTTTTGCCTCGACACTAAACTGAAATTATACTAAACGAATTATTATGAGATACGAAGAGATGCTGTTGGTACTTGCTAGAAAAAGAAACTGGAACTTATGTAATTTTACATCCCGTGACGAAGGAAGGGTTAGGTGATTGATCGATTGAGACGAAGATACACTATCTGTTCGTGGATTTCATGTCTCGATATAATGGTAGACGGAGTGGATCGATACATTTTCACCAAATCACACTGGACGTAGTTTTATTTGACACCTCGCGATTATGGAGGCTTTTGCCTCGAAACTAAACTGAAATTATACTAAACGAATTATTATGAGATACGACGAGATGCTGTTGGTACTTGCTAGAAATGAAACTTGAACTTATGTAATTTTACATCCCTTGAAGAAGGAAGGGTTAGGTGATTGATCAATTGAGACGAAGATACACTATCTGTTCGGGGATTTCATGTCTCGATATAATGTTAGACGAGTGGATCAATACATTTTCACCAAATCACACTGGACGTAGTTTTATTTGACACCTCGCGATTATGGAGGCTTTTGCCTCGACACTAAACTGAAATTATACTAAACGAATTATTATGAGATACGACGAGATGCTGTATGTACTTGCTAGAAAAAGAAACTGGAACTTATGTAATTTTACATCCCTTGACGAAGGAAGGTTTAGGTGATGGATCAATTGAGACGAAGATACACTATCTGTTCGTGGATTTCATGTCTCGATATAATGTTAGACGGAGTCGATCGATACATTTTCACCAAATCACATTGGACGTAGTTTTATTTGACACCTCGCGATTATGGAGGCTTTTGCCTCGACACTAAACTGAAATTATACTAAACGAATTATTATGAGATACGACGAGATGCTGTTGGTACTTGATAGAAAAATAAACTGGAACTTATGTAATTTTACATCCCTTGACGAAGGAAGGGTTAGGTGATTGATCAATTGAGACGAAGATACACTATCTGTTCGGGGATTTCATGTCTCGATATAATGTTAGACGGAGTGGATCGATACATTTTCACCAAATCACACTGGACGTAGTTTTATTTGACACATCGCGATTATGGAGGCTTTTGCCTCGACACTAAACTGAAATTATACTAAACGAATTATTATGAGATACGACGAGATGCTGTTGGTACTTGCTAGAAAAATAAACTGGAACTTATGTAATTTTACATCCCTTGACGAAGGAAGGGTTAGGTGATTGATCAATTGAGACGAAGATACACTATCTGTTCGGGGATTTCAAGTCTCGATATAATGTTAGTCGGAGTCGATCGATACATTTTCACCAAATCACAGTGGACGTAGTTTTATTTGACACCTCGCGATTATGGAGGCTTTTGCCTCGACACTAAACTGAAATTATACTAAACGAATTATCATGAGATACGACAAGATGCTGTTGGTACTTGCTAGAAAAATAAACTGGAACTTATGTAATTTTACATCCCTGGACGAAGGAAGGGTTAGGTGATTGATCGATTGAGACGAAGATACACTATCTGTTCGGGGATTTCATGTCTCGATATAATGTTAGACGGAGTCGATCGATAGATTTTCACCAAATCTCACTGGACGTAGTTTTATTTGACACCTCGCGATTATGGAGACTTTTGCCTCGACACTAAACTGAAATTATACTAAACGAATTATTATGAGATACGACGAGATCATGTTGGTACTTGCTAGAAAAAGAAACTGGAACTTATGTAATTTTACATCCCTTGACGAAGGAAGGGTTAGGTGATTGATCAATCGAGACGAAGATACACTATCTGTTCGGGGATTTCATGTCTCGATATAATGTTAAACGGAGTCGATCGATACATTTTCACCAAATCACACTGGACGTAGTTTTATTTGACATATCGCGATTATGGAGGCTTTTGCCTCGACAGTAAACTGAAATTTTACTAAACGAAATATTATGAGATACGACGAGATGCTGTTGGTAATTGCTAGAAAAATAAACTGGAACTTATGTAATTTTACTTCCCTTGACGAAGGAAGGGTTAGGTGATTGATCAATTGAGACGAAGTTACACTATCTGTTTGGGGATTTCATGTCTCGATATAATGTTAGACGGAGTGGATCGATACATTTTCACCAAATCACACTGGACGTAGTTTTATTTGACACCTCGCGATTATGGAGGCTTTTGCCTCGACACTAAACTGAAATTATACTAAACGAATTATTATGAGATACGACGAGATGATGTTGGTATTTGCTAGAAAAATAAACTGGAACTTATGTAATTTTACATCCCTTGACGACGGAAGGGATAGGTGATTGATCAATTGAGACGAAGATACACTATCTGTTCGGGGATTTCATGTCTCGATATAATGTTAGACGGAGTGGTTCAATACATTTTCACCAAATCACACTGGACGTAGTTTTATTTGACACCTCGCGATTATGGAGGCTTTTGCCTCGACACTAAACTGAAATTATACTAAACGAATTATCATGAGATACGACGAGATGCTGTTGGTACTTGCTAGAAAAAGAAACTGGAACTTATGTAATTTTACATCCCGTGACGAAGGAAGGGTTAGGTGATTGATCGATTGAGACGAAGATACACTATCTGTTCGTGGATTTCATGTCTCGATATAATGGTAGACGGAGTGGATCGATACATTTTCACCAAATCACACTGGACGTAGTTTTATTTGACACCTCGCGATTATGGAGGCTTTTGCCTCGAAACTAAACTGAAATTATACTAAACGAATTATTATGAGATACGACGAGATGCTGTTGGTACTTGCTAGAAAAATAAACTTGAACTTATGTAATTTTACATCCCTTGAAGAAGGAAGGGTTAGGTGATTGATCAATTGAGACGAAGATACACTATCTGTTCGGGGATTTCATGTCTCGATATAATGTTAGACGAGTGGATCAATACATTTTCACCAAATCACACTGGACGTAGTTTTATTTGACACCTCGCGATTATGGAGGCTTTTTCCTCGACACTAAACTGAAATTATACTAAACGAATTATTATGAGATACGACGAGATGCTGTATGTACTTGCTAGAAAAAGAAACTGGAACTTATGTAATTTTACATCCCTTGACGAAGGAAGGGTTAGGTGATGGATCAATTGAGACGAAGATACACTATCTGTTCGTGGATTTCATGTCTCGATATAATGTTAGACGGAGTCGATCGATACATTTTCACCAAATCACACTGGACGTAGTTTTATTTGGCACCTCGGGATTATGGAGGCTTTTGCCTCGACACTAAACTGAAATTATACTAAACGAATTATTATGAGATACGACGAGATGCTGTTGGTACTTGATAGAAAAATAAACTGGAACTTATGTAATTTTACATCCCTTGACGAAGGAAGGGTTAGGTGATTGATCAATTGAGACGAAGATACACTATCTGTTCGGGGATTTCATGTCTCGATATAATGTTAGACGGAGTGGATCGATACATTTTCACCAAATCACACTGGACGTAGTTTTATTTGACACATCGCGATTATGGAGGCTTTTGCCTCGACACTAAACTGAAATTATACTAAACGAATTATTATGAGATACGACGAGATGCTGTTGGTACTTGCTAGAAAAATAAACTGGAACTTATGTAATTTTACATCCCTTGACGAAGGAAGGGTTAGGTGATTGATCAATTGAGACGAAGATACACTATCTGTTCGGGGATTTCATGTCTCGATATAATGTTAGACGAGTGGATCAATACATTTTCACCAAATCACACTGGACGCAGTTTTATTTGACACCTCGCGATTATGGAGGCTTTTGCCTCGACACTAAACTGAAATTATACTAAACGAATTATTATGAGTTACGACGAGATGGTGTTGGTATTTGCTAGAAAAAGAAACTGGAACTTATGTAATTTTACATCCCTTGACGAAGGAAGGGTTAGGTGATGGATCAATTGAGACGAAGATACACTATCTGTTCGGGGATTTCATGTCTCGATATAATGTTAGACGAGTGGATCAATACATTTTCACCAAATCACACTGGACGTAGTTTTATTTGACACCTCGCGATTATGGAGGCTTTTGCCTCGACACTAAACTGAAATTATACTAAACGAATTATTATGAGATACGACGAGATGCTGTATGTACTTGCTAGAAAAAGAAACTGGAACTTATGTAATTTTACATCCCTTGACGAAGGAAGGGTTAGGTGATGGATCAATTGAGACGAAGATACACTATCTGTTCGTGGATTTCATGTCTCGATATAATGTTAGACGGAGTCGATCGATACATTTTCACCAAATCACACTGGATGTAGTTTTATTTGGCACCTCGGGATTATGGAGGCTTTTGCCTCGACACTAAACTGAAATTATACTAAACGAATTATTATGAGATACGACGAGATGCTGTTGGTACTTGCTAGAAAAATAAACTGGAACTTATGTAATTTTACATCCCTTGACGAAGGAAGGGTTAGGTGATTGATCAATTGAGACGAAGATACACTATCTGTTCGGGGATTTCAAGTCTCGATATAATGTTAGTCGGAGTCGATCGATACATTTTCACCAAATCACAGTGGACGTAGTTTTATTTGACACCTCGCGATTATGGAGGCTTTTGCCTCGACACTAAACTGAAATTATACTAAACGAATTATCATGAGATACGACAAGATGCTGTTGGTACTTGCTAGAAAAATAAACTGGAACTTATGTAATTTTACATCCCTGGACGAAGGAAGGGTTAGGTGATTGATCGATTGAGACGAAGATACACTATCTGTTCGGGGATTTCATGTCTCGATATAATGTTAGACGGAGTCGATCGATAGATTTTCACCAAATCTCACTGGACGTAGTTTTATTTGACACCTCGCGATTATGGAGACTTTTGCCTCGACACTAAACTGAAATTATACTAAACGAATTATTATGAGATACGACGAGATCATGTTGGTACTTGCTAGAAAAAGAAACTGGAACTTATGTAATTTTACATCCCTTGACGAAGGAAGGGTTAGGTGATTGATCAATCGAGACGAAGATACACTATCTGTTCGGGGATTTCATGTCTCGATATAATGTTAAACGGAGTCGATCGATACATTTTCACCAAATCACACTGGACGTAGTTTTATTTGACATATCGCGATTATGGAGGCTTTTGCCTCGACAGTAAACTGAAATTTTACTAAACGAAATATTATGAGATACGACGAGATGCTGTTGGTAATTGCTAGAAAAATAAACTGGAACTTATGTAATTTTACTTCCCTTGACGAAGGAAGGGTTAGGTGATTGATCAATTGAGACGAAGTTACACTATCTGTTTGGGGATTTCATGTCTCGATATAATGTTAGACGGAGTGGATCGATACATTTTCACCAAATCACACTGGACGTAGTTTTATTTGACACCTCGCGATTATGGAGGCTTTTGCCTCGACACTAAACTGAAATTATACTAAACGAATTATCATGAGATACGACGAGATGCTGTTGGTACTTGCTAGAAAAAGAAACTGGAACTTATGTAATTTTACATCCCGTGACGAAGGAAGGGTTAGGTGATTGATCGATTGAGACGAAGATACTCTATCTGTTCGTGGATTTCATGTCTCGATATAATGGTAGACGGAGTGGATCGATACATTTTCACCAAATCACACTGGACGTAGTTTTATTTGACACCTCGCGATTATGGAGGCTTTTGCCTCGACACTAAACTGAAATTATACTAAACGAATTATTATGAGATACGACGAGATCCTGTATGTACTTGCTAGAAAAAGAAACTGGAACTTATGTAATTTTACATCCCTTGACGAAGGAAGGGTTAGGTGATGGATCAATTGAGACGAAGATACACTATCTGTTCGTGGATTTCATGTCTCGATATAATGTTAGACGGAGTCGATCGATACATTTTCACCAAATCACACTGGACGTAGTTTTATTTGGCACCTCGGGATTATGGAGGCTTTTGCCTCGACACTAAACTGAAATTATACTAAACGAATTATTATAAGATACGACGAGATGCTGTTGGTACTTGATAGAAAAATAAACTGGAACTTATGTAATTTTACATCCCTTGACGAAGGAAGGGTTAGGTAATTGATCAATTGAGACGAAGATACACTATCTGTTCGGGGATTTCATGTCTCGATATAATGTTAGACGGAGTGGATCGATACATTTTCACCAAATCACACTGGACGTAGTTTTATTTGACACATCGCGATTATGGAGGCTTTTGCCTCGACACTAAACTGAAATTATACTAAACGAATTATTATGAGATACGACGAGATGCTGTTGGTACTTGCTAGAAAAATAAACTGGAACTTATGTAATTTTACATCCCTTGACGAAGGAAGGGTTAGGTGATTGATCAATTGAGACGAAGATACACTATCTGTTCGGGGATTTCATGTCTCGATATAATGTTAGACGAGTGGATCAATACATTTTCACCAAATCACACTGGACGTAGTTTTATTTGACATCTCGCGATTATGGAGGCTTTTGCCTCGACACTAAACTGAAATTATTCTAAAAGAATTATTATGAGTTACGACGAGATGGTGTTGGTATTTGCTAGAAAAAGAAACTGGAACTTATGTAATTTTACATCCCTTGACGAAGGAAGGGTTAGGTGATGGATCAATTGAGACGAAGATACACTATCTGTTCGGGGATTTCATGTCTCGATATAATGTTAGACGGAGTCGATCGATACATTTTCACCAAATCACACTGGACGTAGTTTTATTTGGCACCTCGGGATTATGGAGGCTTTTGCCTCGACACTAAACTGAAATTATACTAAACGAATTATTATAAGATACGACGAGATGCTGTTGGTACTTGATAGAAAAATAAACTGGAACTTATGTAATTTTACATCCCTTGACGAAGGAAGGGTTAGGTAATTGATCAATTGAGACGAAGATACACTATCTGTTCGGGGATTTCATGTCTCGATATAATGTTAGACGGAGTGGATCGATACATTTTCACCAAATCACACTGGACGTAGTTTTATTTGACACATCGCGATTATGGAGGCTTTTGCCTCGACACTAAACTGAAATTATACTAAACGAATTATTATGAGATACGACGAGATGCTGTATGTACTTGCTAGAAAAAGAAACTGGAACTTATGTAATTTTACATCCCTTGACGAAGGAAGGGTTAGGTGATGGATCAATTTAGACGAAGATACACTATCTGTTCGTGGATTTCATGTCTCGATATAATGTTAGACGGAGTCGATCGATACATTTTCACCAAATCACACTGGACGTAGTTTTATTTGGCACCTCGGGATTATGGAGGCTTTTGCCTCGACACTAAACTGAAATTATACTAAACGAATTATTATGAGATACGACGAGATGCTGTTGGTACTTGATAGAAAAATAAACTGGAACTTATGTAATTTTACTTCCCTTGACGAAGGAAGGGTTAGGTGATTGATCAATTGAGACGAAGATACACTATCTGTTCGGGGATTTCATGTCTCGATATAATGTTAGACGGAGTGGATCGATACATTTTCACCAAATCACACTGGACGTAGTTTTATTTGACACATCGCGATTATGGAGGCTTTTGCCTCGACACTAAACTGAAATTATACTAAACGAATTATTATGAGATACGACGAGATGCTGTTGGTACTTGCTAGAAAAATAAACTGGAACTTATGTAATTTTACATCCCTTGACGAAGGAAGGGTTAGGTGATTGATCAATTGAGACGAAGATACACTATCTGTTCGGGGATTTCATGTCTCGATATAATGTTAGACGAGTGGATCAATACATTTTCACCAAATCACACTGGACGTAGTTTTATTTGACACCTCGCGATTATGGAGGCTTTTGCCTCGACACTAAACTGAAATTATACTAAACGAATTATTATGAGTTACGACGAGATGGTGTTGGTATTTGCTAGAAAAAGAAACTGGAACTTATGTAATTTTACATCCCTTGACGAAGGAAGGGTTAGGTGATGGATCAATTGAGACGAAGATACACTATCTGTTCGTGGATTTCATGTCTCGATATAATGTTAGATGGAGTCGATCGATACATTTTCACCAAATCACACTGGACGTAGTTTTATTTGGCACCTCGGGATTATGGAGGCTTTTGCCTCGACACTAAACTGAAATTATACTAAACGAATTATTATGAGATACGACGAGATGCTGTTGGTACTTGCTAGAAAAATAAACTGGAACTTATGTAATTTTACATCCCTTGACGAAGGAAGGGTTAGGTGATTGATCAATTGAGACGAAGATACACTATCTGTTCGTGGATTTCATGTCTCGATATAATGTTAGACGGAGTCGATCGATACATTTTCACCAAATCACACTGGACGTAGTTTTATTTGGCACCTCGGGATTATGGAGGCTTTTGCCTCGACACTAAACTGAAATTATACTAAACGAATTATTATGAGATACGACGAGATGCTGTTGGTACTTGCTAGAAAAATAAACTGGAACTTATGTAATTTTACATCCCTTGACGAAGGAAGGGTTAGGTGATTGATCAATTGAGACGAAGATACACTATCTGTTCGGGGATTTCAAGTCTCGATATAATGTTAGTCGGAGTCGATCGATACATTTTCACCAAATCACAGTGGACGTAGTTTTATTTGACACCTCGCGATTATGGAGGCTTTTGCCTCGACACTAAACTGAAATTATACTAAACGAATTATCATGAGATACGACAAGATGCTGTTGGTACTTGCTAGAAAAATAAACTGGAACTTATGTAATTTTACATCCCTGGACGAAGGAAGGGTTAGGTGATTGATCGATTGAGACGAAGATACACTATCTGTTCGGGGATTTCATGTCTCGATATAATGTTAGACGGAGTCGATCGATAGATTTTCACCAAATCTCACTGGACGTAGTTTTATTTGACACCTCGCGATTATGGAGACTTTTGCCTCGACACTAAACTGAAATTATACTAAACGAAATATTATGAGATCCGACGAGATGCTGTTGGTAATTGCTAGAAAAATAAACTGGAACTTATGTAATTTTACTTCCCTTGACGAAGGAAGGGTTAGGTGATTGATCAATTGAGACGAAGATACACTATCTGTTCGTGGATTTCATGTCTCGATATAATGTTAGACGGAGTGGATCGATACATTTTCACCAAATCACACTGGACGTAGTTTTATTTGACACCTCGCGATTCTGGAGGCTTTTGCCTCGAAACTAAACTGAAATTATACTAAACGAATTATTATGAGATACGACGAGATGCTGTTGGTACTTGCTAGAAAAAGAAACTTGAACTTATGTAATTTTACATCCCTTGAAGAAGGAAGGGTTAGGTGATTGATCAATTGAGACGAAGATACACTATCTGTTCGGGGATTTCATGTCTCGATATAATGTTAGACGAGTGGATCAATACATTTTCACCAAATCACACTGGACGTAGTTTTATTTGACACCTCGCGATTATGGAGGCTTTTGCCTCGACACTAAACTGAAATTATACTAAACGAATTATTATGAGATACGACGAGATGCTGTATGTACTTGCTAGAAAAATAAACTGGAACTTATGTAATTTTACATCCCTTGACGAAGGAAGGGTTAGGTGATTGATCAATTGAGACGAAGATACACTATCTGTTCGTGGATTTCATGTCTCGATATAATGTTAGACGGAGTCGATCGATACATTTTCACCAAATCACACTGGACGTAGTTTTATTTGGCACCTCGGGATTATGGAGGCTTTTGCCTCGACACTAAACTGAAATTATACTAAACGAATTATTATGAGATACGACGAGATGCTGTTGGTACTTGATAGAAAAATAAACTGGAACTTATGTAATTTTACATCCCTTGACGAAGGAAGGGTTAGGTGATTGATCAATTGAGACGAAGATACACTATCTGTTCGGGGATTTCATGTCTCGATATAATGTTAGACGGAGTGGATCGATACATTTTCACCAAATCACACTGGACGTAGTTTTATTTGACACATCGCGATTATGGAGGCTTTTGCCTCGACACTAAACTGAAATTATACTAAACGAATTATTATGAGATACGACGAGATGCTGTTGGTACTTGCTAGAAAAATAAACTGGAACTTATGTAATTTTACATCCCTTGACGAAGGAAGGGTTAGGTGATTGATCAATTGAGACGAAGATACACTATCTGTTCGGGGATTTCATGTCTCGATATAATGTTAGACGAGTGGATCAATACATTTTCACCAAATCACACTGGACGTAGTTTTATTTGACACCTCGCGATTATGGAGGCTTTTGCCTCGACACTAAACTGAAATTATTCTAAAAGAATTATTATGAGTTACGACGAGATGGTGTTGGTATTTGCTAGAAAAAGAAACTGGAACTTATGTAATTTTACATCCCTTGACGAAGGAAGGGTTAGGTGATTGATCAATTGAGACGAAGATACACTATCTGTTCGGGGATTTCATGTCTCGATATAATGTTAGACGAGTGGATCAATACATATTCACCAAATCACACTGGACGTAGTTTTATTTGACACCTCGCGATTATGGAGGCTTTTGCCTCGACACTAAACTGAAATTATACTAAACGAATTATTATGAGATACGACGAGATGCTGTATGTACTTGCTAGAAAAAGAAACTGGAACTTATGTAATTTTACATCCCTTGACGAAGGAAGGGTTAGGTGATGGATCAATTTAGACGAAGATACACTATCTGTTCGTGGATTTCATGTCTCGATATAATGTTAGACGGAGTCGATCGATACATTTTCACCAAATCACACTGGACGTAGTTTTATTTGGCACCTCGGGATTATGGAGGCTTTTGCCTCGACACTAAACTGAAATTATACTAAACGAATTTTTATGAGATACGACGAGATGCTGTTGGTACTTGATAGAAAAATAAACTGGAACTTATGTAATTTTACATCCCTTGACGAAGGAAGGGTTAGGTGATTGATCAATTGAGACGAAGATACACTATCTGTTCGGGGATTTCAAGTCTCGATATAATGTTAGTCGGAGTCGATCGATACATTTTCACCAAATCACAGTGGACGTAGTTTTATTTGACACCTCGCGATTATGGAGGCTTTTGCCTCGACACTAAACTGAAATTATACTAAACGAATTATCATGAGATACGACAAGATGCTGTTGGTACTTGCTAGAAAAATAAACTGGAACTTATGTAATTTTACATCCCTTGACGAAGGAAGGGTTAGGTGATTGATCAATTGAGACGAAGATACACTATCTGTTCGGGGATTTCATGTCTCGATATAATGTTAGACGGAGTGGATCGATACATTTTCACCAAATCACACTGGACGTAGTTTTATTTGACACATCGCGATTATGGAGGCTTTTGCCTCGACACTAAACTGAAATTATACTAAACGAATTATTATGAGATACGACGAGATGCTGTTGGTACTTGCTAGAAAAATAAACTGGAACTTATGTAATTTTACATCCCTTGACGAAGGAAGGGTTAGGTGATTGATCAATTGAGACGAAGATACACTATCTGTTCGGGGATTTCATGTCTCGATATAATGTTAGACGGAGTCGAGCGATACATTTTCACCAAATCACAGTGGACGTAGTTTTATTTGACACCTCGCGATTATGGAGGCTTTTGCCTCGACACTAAACTGAAATTATACTAAACGAATTATCATGAGATACGACAAGATGCTGTTGGTACTTGCTAGAAAAATAAACTGGAACTTATGTAATTTTACATCCCTGGACGAAGGAAGGGTTAGGTGATTGATCGATTGAGACGAAGATACACTATCTGTTCGGGGATTTCATGTCTCGATATAATGTTAGACGGAGTCGATCGATAGATTTTCACCAAATCTCACTGGACGTAGTTTTATTTGACACCTCGCGATTATGGAGACTTTTGCCTCGACACTAAACTGAAATTATACTAAACGAATTATTATGAGATACGACGAGATCATGTTGGTACTTGCTAGAAAAATAAACTGGAACTTATGTAATTTTACATCCCTTGACGAAGGAAGGGTTAGGTGATTGATCAATTGAGACGAAGATACACTATCTGTTCGGGGATTTCATATCTCGATATAATGTTAGACGTAGTCGATCGATACATTTTCACCAAATCACACTGGACGTAGTTTTATTTGACGCCTCGCGATTATGGAGGCTTTTGCCTCGACACTAAACTGAAATTATACTAAACGAATTATTATGAGATACGACGAGATGCTGTTGGTACTTGCTCGAAAAAGAAACTGGAACTTATGTAATTTTACATCCCTTGACGAAGGAAGGGTTAGGTGATTGATCAATTGAGACGAAGATACACTATCTGTGCGGGGATTTCATGTCTCGATATAATGTTAGACGTAGTGGATCGATACATTTTCACCAAATCACACTGGACGTAGTTTTATTTGACACCTCGCGATTATGGAGGCTTTTGCCTCGACACTAAACTGAAATTATACTAAACGAATTATTATGAGATACGACGAGATGCTGTTGGTACTTGCTCGAAAAATAAACTGGAACTTATGTAATTTTACATCCCTTGACGAAGGAAGGGTTAGGTGATTGATCAATTGAGACGAAGATACACTATGTGTTCGGGGATTTCATGTCTCGATATAATGTTAGACGGAGTGGATCGATACATTTTCACCAAATCACACTGGACGTAGTTTTATTTGACACCTCGCGATTATGGAGGCTTTTGCCTCGACACTAAACTGAAATTATACTAAACGAATTATTATGAGATACGAAAAGATGCTGTTGGTACTTGCTAGAAAAATAAACAGGAACTTATGTAATTTTACATCCCTTGACGAAGGAAGGGTTAGGTGATTGATCAATAGAGACGAAGATACACTATCTGTTCGGGGATTTCATGTCTCGATATAATGTTAAACGGAGTCGATCGATACATTTTCACCAAATCACACTGGACGTAGTTTTATTTGACACCTCGCGATTATGGAGACTTTTGCCTCGACACTAAACTGAAATTATACTAAACGAATTATTATGAGATACGACGAGATCATGTTGGTACTTGCTAGAAAAATAAACTGGAACTTATGTAATTTTACTTCCCTTGACGAAGGAAGGGTTAGGTGATTGATCAATTGAGACGAAGATACACTATCTGTTCGGGGATTTCATGTCTCGATATAATGTTAGACGGAGTCGATCGATAGATTTTCACCAAATCTCACTGGACGTAGTTTTATTTGACACCTCGCGATTATGGAGACTTTTGCCTCGACACTAAACTGAAATTATACTAAACGAATTATTATGAGATACGACGAGATGCTGTTGGTACTTGCCAGAAAAAGAAACTGGAACTTATGTAATTTTACATCCCTTGACGAAGGAAGGTTTAGGTTATGGATCGATTGAGACGAAGATACACTATCTGTTCGTGGATTTCATGTCTCGATATAATGTTAGATGGAGTCGATCGATACATTTTCACCAAATCACACTGGACGTAGTTTTATTTGACACCTCGCGATTATGGAGGCTTTTGCCTCGACACTAAACTGAAATTATACTAAACGAATTATTATGAGATACGACGAGATGCTGTTGGTACTTGCTAGAAAAATAAACTGGAACTTATGTAATTTTACATCCCTTGACGAAGGAAGGGTTAGGCAATTGATCAATCGAGACGAAGATACACTATCTGTTTTGGGATTTCATGTATCGATATAATGTTAGACGGAGTGGATCGATACATTTTCACCAAATCACACTGGACGTAGTTTTATTTGACACCTCGCGATTATGGAGGCTTTTGCCTCGACACTAAACTGAAATTATACTAAACGAATTATTATGAGATACGAAAAGATGCTGTTGGTACTTGCTAGAAAAATAAACAGGAACTTATGTAATTTTACATCCCTTGACGAAGGAAGGGTTAGGTGATTGATCAATAGAGACGAAGATACACTATCTGTTCGGGGATTTCATGTCTCGATATAATGTTAAACGGAGTCGATCGATACATTTTCACCAAATCACACTGGACGTAGTTTTATTTGACACCTCGCGATTATGGAGACTTTTGCCTCGACACTAAACTGAAATTATACTAAACGAATTATTATGAGATACGACGAGATCATGTTGGTACTTGCTAGAAAAATAAACTGGAACTTATGTAATTTTACATCCCTTGACGAAGGAAGGGTTAGGCAATTGATCAATCGAGACGAAGATACACTATCTGTTTTGGGATTTCATGTATCGATATAATGTTAGACGGAGTGGATCGATACATTTTCACCAAATCACACTGGACGTAGTTTTATTTGACACCTCGCGATTATGGAGGCTTTTGCCTCGACACTAAACTGAAATTATACTAAACGAATTATTATGAGATACGACGAGATGCTGTTGGTACTTGCTAGAAAAATAAACTGGAACTTATGTAATTTTACATCCCTTGACGAAGGAAGGGTTAGGTGATTGATCAATTGAGACGAAGATACACTATCTGTTCGGGGATTTCATGTCTCGATATAATGTTAGACGTAGTCGATCGATACATTTTCACCAAATCACACTGGACGTAGTTTTATTTGACACCTCGCGATTATGGAGGCTTTTGCCTCGACACTAAACTGAAATTATACTAAACGAATTATTATGAGATACGACGAGATGCTGTTGGTACTTGCTAGAAAAATAAACTGGAACTTATGTAATTTTACATCCCTTGACGAAGGAAGGGTTAGGTGACTGATCAATTGAGACGAAGATACACTATCTGTGCGGGGATTTCATGTCTCGATATAATGTTAGACGTAGTGGATCGATACATTTTCACCAAATCACACTGGACGTAGTTTTATTTGACACCTCGCGATTATGGAGGCTTTTGCCTCGACACTAAACTGAAATTATACTAAACGAATTATTATGAGATACGACGAGATGCTGTTGGTACTTGCTAGAAAAATAAACTGGAACTTATGTAATTTTACATCCCTTGACGAAGGAAGGGTTAGGTGATTGATCAATTGAGACGAAGATACACTATCTGTTCGGGGATATCATGTCTCGATATAATGTTAGACGTAGTCGATCGATACATTTTCACCAAATCACACTGGACGTAGTTTTATTTGACACCTCGCGATTATGGAGGCTTTTGCCTCGACACTAAACTGAAATTATACTAAACGAATTATTATGAGATACGAAAAGATGCTGTTGGTACTTGCTAGAAAAATAAACTGGAACTTATGTAATTTTACATCCCTTGACGAAGGAAGGGTTAGGTGATTGATCAATAGAGACGAAGATACACTATCTGTTCGGGGATTTCATGTCTCGATATAATGTTAAACGGAGTCGATCGATACATTTTCACCAAATCACACTGGACGTAGTTTTATTTGACACCTCGCGATTATGGAGACTTTTGCCTCGACACTAAACTGAAATTATACTAAACGAATTATTATGAGATACGACGAGATCATGTTGGTACTTGCTAGAAAAATAAACTGGAACTTATGTAATTTTACTTCCCTTGACGAAGGAAGGGTTAGGTGATTGATCAATTGAGACGAAGATACACTATCTGTTCGGGGATTTCATGTCTCGATATAATGTTAGACGGAGTCGATCGATAGATTTTCACCAAATCTCACTGGACGTAGTTTTATTTGACACCTCGCGATTATGGAGACTTTTGCCTCGACACTAAACTGAAATTATACTAAACGAATTATTATGAGATACGACGAGATGCTGTTGGTACTTGCTAGAAAAAGAAACTGGAACTTATGTAATTTTACATCCCTTGACGAAGGAAGGTTTAGGTGATGGATCGATTGAGACGAAGATACACTATCTGTTCGTGGATTTCATGTCTCGATATAATGTTAGATGGAGTCGATCGATACATTTTCACCAAATCACACTGGACGTAGTTTTATTTGACACCTCGCGATTATGGAGGCTTTTGCCTCGACACTAAACTGAAATTATACTAAACGAATTATTATGAGATACGACGAGATGCTGTTGGTACTTGCTAGAAAAATAAACTGGAACTTATGTAATTTTACATCCCTTGACGAAGGAAGGGTTAGGCAATTGAACAATCGAGACGAAGATACACTATCTGTTCGTGGATTTCATGTCTCGATATAATGGTAGACGGAGTGGATCGATACATTTTCACCAAATCACACTGGACGTAGTTTTATTTGACACCTCGCGATTATGGAGGCTTTTGCCTCGACACTAAACTGAAATTATACTAAACGAATTATTATGAGATACGACGAGATGCTGTTGGTACTTGCTAGAAAAATAAACTGGAACTTATGTAATTTTACATCCCTTGACGAAGGAAGGGTTAGGTGATTGATCAATTGAGACGAAGATACACTATCTGTTCGGGGATTTCATGTCTCGATATAATGTTAGACGTAGTCGATCGATACATTTTCACCAAATCACACTGGACGTAGTTTTATTTGACACCTCGCGATTATGGAGGCTTTTGCCTCGACACTAAACTGAAATTATACTAAACGAATTATTATGAGATACGACGAGATGCTGTTGGTACTTGCTAGAAAAATAAACTGGAACTTATGTAATTTTACATCCCTTGACGAAGGAAGGGTTAGGTGATTGATCAATTGAGACGAAGATACACTATCTGTGCGGGGATTTCATGTCTCGATATAATGTTAGACGTAGTGGATCGATACATTTTCACCAAATCACACTGGACGTAGTTTTATTTGACACCTCGCGATTATGGAGGCTTTTGCCTCGACACTAAACTGAAATTATACTAAACGAATTATTATGAGATACGAAAAGATGCTGTTGGTACTTGCTAGAAAAATAAACTGGAACTTATGTAATTTTACATCCCTTGACGAAGGAAGGGTTAGGTGATTGATCAATAGAGACGAAGATACACTATCTGTTCGGGGATTTCATGTCTCGATATAATGTTAAACGGAGTCGATCGATACATTTTCACCAAATCACACTGGACGTAGTTTTATTTGACACCTCGCGATTATGGAGACTTTTGCCTCGACACTAAACTGAAATTATACTAAACGAATTACTATGAGATACGACGAGATCATGTTGGTACTTGCTAGAAAAATAAACTGGAACTTATGTAATTTTACTTCCCTTGACGAAGGAAGGGTTAGGTGATTGATCAATTGAGACGAAGATACACTATCTGTTCGGGGATTTCATGTCTCGATATAATGTTAGACGGAGTCGATCGATAGATTTTCACCAAATCTCACTGGACGTAGTTTTATTTGACACCTCGCGATTATGGAGACTTTTGCCTCGACACTAAACTGAAATTATACTAAACGAATTATTATGAGATACGACGAGATGCTGTTGGTACTTGCTAGAAAAAGAAACTGGAACTTATGTAATTTTACATCCCTTGACGAAGGAAGGTTTAGGTGATGGATCGATTGAGACGAAGATACACTATCTGTTCGTGGATTTCATGTCTCGATATAATGTTAGATGGAGTCGATGGATACATTTTCACCAAATCACACGGGACGTAGTTTTATTTGACACCTCGCGATTATGGAGGCTTTTGCCTCGACACTAAACTGAAATTATACTAAACGAATTATTATGAGATACGACGAGATGCTGTTGGTACTTGCTAGAAAAATAAACTGGAACTTATGTAATTTTACATCCTTTGACGACGGAAGGGTTAGGCAATTGATCAATCGAGACGAAGATACACTATCTGTTCGGGGATTTCATGTCTCGATATAATGTTAGACGGAGTCGATCGATACATTTTCACCAAATCACACTGGACGTAGTTTTATTTGACACCTCGCGATTATGGAGGCTTTTGCCTCGACACTAAACTGAAATTATACTAAACGAATTATTATGAGATACGACGAGATGCTGTTGGTACTTGCTAGAAAAATAAACTGGAACTTATGTAATTTTACATCCCTTGACGAAGGAAGGGTTAGGTGATTGATCAATTGAGACGAAGATACACTATCTGTGCGGGGATTTCATGTCTCGATATAATGTTAGACGGAGTGGATCGATACATTTTCACCAAATCACACTGGACGTAGTTTTATTTGACATCTCGCGATTATGGAGGCTTTTGCCTCGACACTAAACTGAAATTATACTAAACGAATTATTATGAGATACGACGAGATGCTGTTGGTACTTGCTAGAAAAATAAACTGGAACTTATGTAATTTTACATCCCTTGACAAAGGAAGGGTTAGGCAATTGATCAATCGAGACGAAGATACACTATCTGTTCGGGGATTTCATGTCTCGATATAATGTTAAACGGAGTGGATCGATACATTTTCACCAAATCACAATGGACGTAGTTTTATTTGACACCTCGCGATTATGGAGGCTTTTGCCTCGACACTAAACTGAAATTATACTAAACGAATTATCATGAGATACGACAAGATGCTGTTGGTACTTGCTAGAAAAATAAACTGGAACTTATGTAATTTTACATCCCTGGACGAAGGAAGGGTTAGGTGATTGATCGATTGAGACGAAGATACACTATCTGTTCGGGGATTTCATGTCTCGATATAATGTTAGACGGAGTCGATCGATAGATTTTCACCAAATCTCACTGGACGTAGTTTTATTTGACACATCGCGATTATGGAGACTTTTGCCTCGACACTAAACTGAAATTATACTAAACGAATTATTATGAGATACGACGAGATGCTGTTGGTACTTGCTAGAAAAATAAACTGGAACTTATGTAATTTTACATCCCTTGACGAAGGAAGGGTTAGGTGATTGATCAATTGAGACGAAGATACACTATCTGTGCGGGGATTTCATGTCTCGATATAATGTTAGACGGAGTGGATCGATACATTTTCACCAAATCACATTGGACGTAGTTTTATTTGACACCTCGCGATTATGGAGGCTTTTGGCTCGACACTAAACTGAAATTATACTAAACGAATTATTATGAGATACGACGAGATGCTGTTGGTACTTGCTAGAAAAATAAACTGGAACTTATGTAATTTTACATCCCTTGACGAAGGAAGGGTTAGGCAATTGATCAATCGAGACGAAGATACACTATCTGTTTTGGGATTTCATGTATCGATATAATGTTAGACGGAGTGGATCGATACATTTTCACCAAATCACACTGGACGTAGTTTTATTTGACACCTCGCGATTATGGAGGCTTTTGCCTCGACACTAAACTGAAATTATACTAAACGAATTATTATGAGATACGACGAGATGCTGTTGGTACTTGCTAGAAAAATAAACTGGAACTTATGTAATTTTACATCCCTTGACGAAGGAAGGGTTAGGTGATTGATCAATTGAGACGAAGATACACTATCTGTTCGGGGATTTCATGTCTCGATATAATGTTAGACGTAGTCGATCGATACATTTTCACCAAATCACACTGGACGTAGTTTTATTTGACACCTCGCGATTATGGAGGCTTTTGCCTCGACACTAAACTGAAATTATACTAAACGAATTATCATGAGATACGACAAGATGCTGTTGGTACTTGCTAGAAAAATAAACTGGAACTTATGTAATTTTACATCCCCGGACGAAGGAAGGGTTAGGTGATTGATCGATTGAGACGAAGATACACTATCTGTTTTGGGATTTCATGTATCGATATAATGTTAGACGGAGTCGATCGATAGATTTTCACCAAATCTCACTGGACGTAGTTTTATTTGACACCTCGCGATTATGGAGGCTTTTGCCTCGACACTAAACTGAAATTATACTAAACGAATTATTATGAGATACGACGAGATGCTGTTGGTACTTGCTAGAAAAATAAAATGGAACTTATGTAATTTTACATCCCTGGACGAAGGAAGGGTTAGGTGATGGATCGATTGAGACGAAGATACACTATCTGTTCGTGGATTTCATGTCTCGATATAATGTTAGATGGAGTCGATCGATACATTTTCACCAAATCACACTGGACGTAGTTTTATTTGAGACCTCGCGATTATGGAGGCTTTTGCCTCGACAATAAACTGAAATTATACTAAACGAATTATTATGAGATACGACGAGATGCTGTTGGTACTTGCTAGAAAAATAAACTGGAACTTATGTAATTTTACATCCCTGGACGAAGGAAGGGTTAGGTGATTGATCGATTGAGACGAAGATACACTATCTGTTCGGGGATTTCATGTCTCGATATAATGTTAGACGGAGTCGATCGATAGATTTTCACCAAATCTCACTGGACGTAGTTTTATTTGACACCTCGCGATTATGGAGACTTTTGCCTCGACACTAAACTGAAATTATACTAAACGAATTATTATGAGATACGACGAGATGCTGTTGGTACTTGCTAGAAAAAGAAACTGGAACTTATGTAATTTTACATCCCTTGACGAAGGAAGGGTTAGGTGATGGATCGATTGAGACGAAGATACACTATCTGTTCGTGGATTTCATGTCTCGATATAATGTTAGATGGAGTCGATCGATACATTTTCACCAAATCACACTGGACGTAGTTTTATTTGAGACCTCGCGATTATGGAGGCTTTTGCCTCGACAATAAACTGAAATTATACTAAACGAATTATTATGAGATACGACGAGATGCTGTTGGTACTTGCTAGAAAAATAAACTGGAACTTATGTAATTTTACATCCCTTGACGAAGGAAGGGTTAGGCAATTGATCAATCGAGACAAAGATACACTATCTGTTTTGGGATTTCATGTATCGATATAATGTTAGACGGAGTGGATCGATACATTTTCACCAAATCACACTGGACGTAGTTTTATTTGACACCTCGCGATTATGGAGGCTTTTGCCTCGACACTAAACTGAAATTATACTAAACGAATTATTATGAGATACGACGAGATGCTGTTGGTACTTGCTAGAAAAATAAACTGGAACTTATGTAATTTTACATCCCTTGACGAAGGAAGGGTTAGGTGATTGATCAATTGAGACGTAGATACACTATCTGTTCGGGGATTTCATGTCTCGATATAATGTTAGACGGAGTCGATCGATACATTTTCACCAAATCACACTGGACGTAGTTTTATTTGACACCTCGCGATTATGGAGGCTTTTGCCTCGACACTAAACTGAAATTATACTAAACGAATTATTATGAGATACGACGAGATGCTGTTGGTACTCGCTAGAAAAATAAACTGGAACTTATGTAATTTTACATCCCTTGACGAAGGAAGGGTTAGGTGATTGATCAATTGAGACGAAGATACACTATCTGTGCGGGGATTTCATGTCTCGATATAATGTTAGACGTAGTGGAACGATACATTTTCACCAAATCACACTGGACGTAGTTTTATTTGACACCTCGCGATTATGGAGGCTTTTGCCTCGACACTAAACTGAAATTATACTAAACGAATTATTATGAGATACGACGAGATGCTGCTGGTACTTGCTAGAAAAATAAACTGGAACTTATGTAATTTTACATCCCTTGACGAAGGAAGGGTTAGGTGATTGATCAATAGAGACGAAGATACACTATCTGTTCGGGGATTTCATGTCTCGATATAATGTTAAACGGAGTCGATCGATACATTTTCACCAAATCACACTGGACGTAGTTTTATTTGACACCTCGCGATTATGGAGACTTTTGCCTCGACACTAAACTGAAATTATACTAAACGAATTATTATGAGATACGACGAGATCATGTTGGTACTTGCTAGAAAAATAAACTGGGACTTATGTAATTTTACTTCCCTTGACGAAGGAAGGGTTAGGTGATTGATCAATTGAGACGAAGATACACTATCTGTTCGGGGATTTCATGTCTCGATATAATGTTAGACGGAGTCGATCGATAGATTTTCACCAAATCTCACTGGACGTAGTTTTATTTGACACCTCGCGATTATGGAGACTTTTGCCTCGACACTAAACTGAAATTATACTAAACGAATTATTATGAGATACGACGAGATGCTGTTGGTACTTGCTAGAAAAATAAACTGGAACTTATGTAATTTTACATCCCTTGACGAAGGAAGGGTTAGGCAATTGATCAATCGAGACGAAGATACACTATCTGTTTTGGGATTTCATGTATCGATATAATGTTAGACGGAGTGGATCGATACATTTTCACCAAATCACACTGGACGTAGTTTTATTTGACACCTCGCGATTATGGAGGCTTTTGCCTCGACACTAAACTGAAATTATACTAAACGAATTATTATGAGATACGACGAGATGCTGTTGGTACTTGCTAGAAAAATAAACTGGAACTTATGTAATTTTACATCCCTTGACGAAGGAAGGGTTAGGTGATTGATCAATTGAGACGAAGATACACTATCTGTTCGGGGATTTCATGTCTCGATATAATGTTAGACGTAGTCGATCGATACATTTTCACCAAATCACACTGGACGTAGTTTTATTTGACACCTCGCGATTATGGAGACTTTTGCCTCGACACTAAACTGAAATTATACTAAACGAATTATTATGAGATACGACGAGATGCTGTTGGTACTTGCCAGAAAAAGAAACTGGAACTTATGTAATTTTACATCCCTTGACGAAGGAAGGTTTAGGTGATGGATCGATTGAGACGAAGATACACTATCTGTTCGTGGATTTCATGTCTCGATATAATGTTAGATGGAGTCGATCGATACATTTTCACCAAATCACACTGGACGTAGTTTTATTTGACACCTCGCGATTATGGAGGCTTTTGCCTCGACACTAAACTGAAATTATACTAAACGAATTATTATGAGATACGACGAGATGCTGTTGGTACTTGCTAGAAAAATAAACTGGAACTTATGTAATTTTACATCCCTTGACGAAGGAAGGGTTAGGCAATTGATCAATCGAGACGAAGATACACTATCTGTTTTGGGATTTCATGTATCGATATAATGTTAGACGGAGTGGATCGATACATTTTCACCAAATCACACTGGACGTAGTTTTATTTGACACCTCGCGATTATGGAGGCTTTTGCCTCGACACTAAACTGAAATTATACTAAACGAATTATTATGAGATACGACGAGATGCTGTTGGTACTTGCTAGAAAAATAAACTGGAACTTATGTAATTTTACATCCCTTGACGAAGGAAGGGTTAGGTGATTGATCAATTGAGACGAAGATACACTATCTGTTCGGGGATATCATGTCTCGATATAATGTTAGACGGAGTCGATCGATACATTTTCACCAAATCACACTGGACGTAGTTTTATTTGACACCTCGCGATTATGGAGGCTTTTGCCTCGACACTAAACTGAAATTATACTAAACGAATTATTATGAGATACGAAAAGATGCTGTTGGTACTTGCTAGAAAAATAAACTGGAACTTATGTAATTTTACATCCCTTGACGAAGGTAGGGTTAGGTGATTGATCAATTGAGACGATTATACACTATCTGTTCCGGGATTTCATGTCTCGATATAATGTTAGAAGGAATCGATCGACACACTTTCACCAAATCTGGCTGGACGTAGTTTTATTTGACACCTCGAGATGATGGAGGCCTTTGCCTCTATACTAAACTGAAATTAAAGTAAGAGAATTATTACAAGATACGTCGAGATGCAGGTGTTACTTGCTAGAAAAGGAAACTGGAACTTATGTAATTTTACATCCCGTGACGAAGGAAGGGTTAGGTGATTGATCGATTGAGACTTAGATACACTATCTGTTCGGGGATTTCATGTCTTGATATAATGTTAGACGAAGTCGATCGATACACTCTTTCTAAATCATACTGGACGTAGTTTCATTTGACACCTCGAGATGATGGAGGCCTTTGCCTCGATACTAAACTGAAATTATAGTAAGAGATTATTACAAGATACGTCGAGATGCAGGAGTTACTTGCTAGAAAACTAAACTGGAACTTATGTAATTTTGCATCCCGTCACGAAGGAAGAAATTATACTGAATGAATTATTATGAGATACTTCGAGATGCTGGTGTCACTTTCTAGTAAAATAAACTAGAAGGTATATATATTTACATCCCGTCTCGAAGGAAGGTATATCAGATTGATCGATTGAGACGAAGATACACTATCTGTTTGGGCATTTCATGTCTCGATATAATGTGAGACTGATTCGATCGATACATTCTTACCAAATCATACTGGACGTATTTTCATTTGACACCTCGAGATTATGGAGGCCTTTGCCTCGATACTAAACTGAAATTATACTGAATAATTATTATGAGATACGTAGCGATGCTGGTGTCACTTTCTAGAAAAATAAACTAGAAGGTATGTAAATTTACATCCCGTCACGAAGGAAGGTATATCCGATTGATCGATCGATGCATTTTCACCAAATCATACTGGATGTATTTTTATTTGACACCACGAGATGCAGGAGGCCCTTTCTCCAATCTAAACTGGAAGATATGTAATTTTACATCCTGTGACGAAGTCTAAGAAGTTTTTCGACGAACATACACTCTGTTGATTTCATATCTCGAAATAATGTCTCAGATGCTGGAGGCCCTTTCTAGAAAACTAAACTGGAAGGTATGTAAATTGACATCCCGTGACGAAGGAAGGGTAAGGCTTGTGAGCGATTGGGACAAACATACACTATCTGTTGGGTGATTTCATATCTTGATATAATGTTTTAGGAATGCGATCGATACATTGTCACAAAATCATACTGGACATGTTTTTATTAGACCACGAGGAGCTGGATGCTCTTAACAAGAATCTAAACTGTAAGGTACGATAATTCATATTTCGAGACAAATGTGGTGTATGCCGTTTAATCTATTACGAAGAAAGTACAGGAGATGTTTGGTGATTTATTATCTTGGTATAAATTTGGCGGAAGGCGATCCATACATTATCACGAAATTATACTGTACTTGCTTTCATTAGACATCTCGAGATGCTGCAAGACCTGACCACGAATCTAAACTGAAGAATAGGAAGCTAAATTGGATGGTAGGTAATTTTACATCTCGTAACGAAGGAGGAGTGTGAAATTTATATATTGCGTCGAAAATACACGTGAGATTGGTCATTTAATATCTCGATGTAAAGTTTGAGCAATGCTACCGATACATTACTACGAAATTATACTGGATGGGTCTTTATTTGATTCTTTGATATGCTATAGAACCTTGACACTGGAAGGTAGTCATTTGATCTATTGCGACGAAACTACACATGACGTCTGTTTATTTCATATTCTCGATATAAATTGAGAGGAAGGCGATCGATATATTGGCACGAATTTATACTGAATGATTTTCTTTTGACATCTCCAGAGCCTGGAGACCCTTGTCAAGAAAGTAAACTGGAGAGTAGGTAATTTTGCATCTCGAAACGAAGGAGGTGTAAGACATTGGAGGTATATCAACGAAACTACACTATATGTTTGGTGATTTCATATCTCGATATAAAGTTGGAGGAAGGGGATTACCACGAAATTTTACTGAATGTTTTTTTCATTTGATAACTGCAGATGCCTTTGCAATGAAATTAAATTGGAGAGTAGGCATTTTTTTAAAAATTATTTTGTCCCAAGCAAAGCGGGAATGCTAATAGTACGCATGAACGTACACAGGGTGAATGTGAGAGATAAGACGATTGCGATTGCCGTTACATTTAAATTTTCGAATATTGTAGTAAATAGGGAAGTAAGAAAACGGAAGGGAGTTCTACAGGCAAGAAATGCGAGAAAATAAACTGTTGGAGTAGAAGTGGCGGTTATATCAAATAATTCTACAGTAAAATGGTGGGTCCTAGATGGCGACTTAGTAGCACGCTTAAACTCTCGAAGTCCGGGCACCGGTGACAAAGCTCGTCACATCAGTAGACATGAAAATATCTGCAGAAAATCAGAGGGAAGTCACGTCGGAGAGGAAGCTGAGATGCCAAGTTAGGTTCGATTAAATTGCAGATCCTACTTTGGATTTCGTCAAGAACCTCGAGATGAGTAGCAAGAGCGCCTGACCAGATATGTCAACAGGATTCAATGAACGGACGAATAGTAGATTTGTAAATGTGCAAAAAATCTGCGAAAAAAAAACAAACAAACCTTCTGACACGATATAGTAACCCAACTTGCCTTGCAGTAGATGCAGCTATTGATTCGAAGTAGTTGTTCCTCTTCAATTCAGTTGCTAACGTAAAGTCAGGAGGCGTAGTATGTTGCTCTTCATGAGTCTAGCATGATGGAACGGGAAGTGTCTCTATGTTGGTTAAATCACTGCTAGTGAGACGCAGATGGATTGAGACGTTTGATCCTTGAGACGCAGATGGAGTAAGACCGTTTGATCCTTGAGACGCAGATGGAGTAAGCCCTTTTGATCCTTGAGACGCAGGTGGAGTAAGCCCTTCTGATCCTTGAGACGCAGGTGGAGTAAGCCGTTTGATCCTTGAGACGCAGGAAAAGTAAGCCGTTTGATCCTTGAGACGCAGGAGGAGTAAGCAGTTTGGAGGAATGCCTTTGATTATTATCAATTTGCAATGATGCTCTTCATTTTCCAGGAACTGAGATATGTGCTGTCAAATGTGTTGGGGTTTTTGTTTTCATTACTGACACATGCGCAGAATTGTGAGTAGCTTGCTGTTTTGTTCATGAACTTGGAATTAAGCTTTTCATTTTCCAGGTCCTTATACATTGGCAGACTGGTGTTTAGCATGTGAAATTATCATGAATATTCAAAACAGTTGTCTAATTTCGAAGTGCTGAGGTAGACCGTTCGATTACCATGAACTTGCATTGGCGCCGTTCATTTTCCTGGTCATTAGTTACGACGAACTCACTGAAGGGTTTCATGTTGAATTCCCAGTATTTTCCAACGATTCATTTCATGCTGTTCATTTTCCAGGTTCTGAGGTTCGAGAAGACTGATGAGTGGCTTGGACCGTTACCATAAACTTGCAATAATGCCGTTCATTTTCCAGGTTTTCAGGTTCGAGCAGACGGACGAGTGGCTTGGGACTTTACCATGAACTTTCCATAATGCCGTTCATTTTGCAGATTCTCGGGTTCCAGCTGACTGATGCTTGAATAATGCCGTTCATTTTCCAGGTTCTCGGGTTCAAGCAGACTGATGAGTGGCTTGGACCTTTACCATGAACTTGCAATAATGCTGTGCATTTTCCATGTCCTCGGGTTTGAGCAGACTGAGGAGTGGCTTGGGCCTTTACCATGAACTTGCAATAATGCTGTGCATTTTCCAGGTTCTCGAGTTCGAGCATACTGGTGAGTGTCTTGGGCCTTTACCATGAACTTGCAATAATGACGTTCATTTTCCAGGTTCTCGGGTTCGAGCAGACGGATGAGTGGCTTGGGTCTTTACCATGAACTTGCAATAATGCCGTTCATTTTCCAGGTTCTCAAGTTCAAGCAGACTGATGAGTGGCTTGGACCTTTACCATGAACTTTCCATAATGCAGTGCATTTTCCAAGTCATCGGGTTCCAGCAGACTGATGCTTGCAAAAATGCCGTTCATTTTCCAGGTTCTCGGGTTCGAGCAGACCGATGAGTGGCTTGGACCTTTACCATGAAATTGCAATAATGCTGTGCATTTTCCATGTCCTCGGGTTCGAGCAGACTGATGAGTGGCTTGGGCCTTTACCATGAACTTTCAATAATGCCGTTCATTTTCCAGGTTCTCAAGTCGAGCAGACTGATGAGTGGCTTGGACCTTTACCATGAACATTCCATAATGCCGTTCATTTTCCAGGTTCTCGGGTTCGAGCAGACTGATGAGTGGCTTGGGCCTTTACCATGAACTTGCAATAATGCCGTCCATTTTCCAGGTTCACGGGTTCCAGCAGACTGAGGCTTGCAATAATGCCGTTCATTTTCCAGGTTCTCGGTTTCGAGCAGACTGATGAGTGGCTTGGACCTTTAACATGAACTTGCAATAATGCTGTGCATTTTCCATGTCCTCGGGTTCGAGCAGACTGATGAGTGGCTTGGGCCTTTACTATGAACTTGTAATAATGCTGTGCATTTTCCAGGTTCTCGACTTCGAGCAGACTGGTGAGTGGCTTGGGCCTTTACCATGAACTTGCAATAATGACGTTCATTTTCCAGGTTCTCGGGTTCGAGCAGACGGATGAGTGGCTTGGGTTTTACCATGAACTTGCAATAATGCCGTTCATTTTCCAGGTTCTCGCTGTTCGAGCAGACTCATGAGTGGCTTGGACCTTTACCATGAAATTGCAATAATGCTGTGCGTTTTCCATGTCCTCGGGTTCGACCAGACTGATGTGTGGCTTGGACCTTTGCCATGAACTTTCCATAATGCCGTTCATTTTCAAGGTTCTCGGTTTCGAGCAGACTGATGAGTGGCTTGGGCCTTTACCATGAACTTGCAATAATGACGTTAATTTTCCAGGTTCTCGGGTTCCAGCAGACGGAATAGTGGCTTGGGTCTTTACCTTGAACTTGCAATAATGCGTTCATTTTCCAGGTTCTCGGGTTCGAGAAGACGGATGACTGGCTTGGACCTTTACCATGAACTTTCAATAATGCCGTTCATTTTCATGGTTCTCGGGTTCTAGCAGACTGATGAGTGGCTTGGACCTTTACCATGAACTTGCAATAATGCCGTTCATTTTCCAGGTTCTCGGGTTCGAGCAGACTGATTAGTGGCTTGGACGTTTACCATGAACTTGCAATAATGCCGTTCATTCTCCAGGTTCTCGGGTTCGAGCAGACTGATTAGTGGCTTGGGCCTTTACCATGAACTTGCAATAATGCCGTTCATTTTCCAGGTTCTCGGGTTCGAGCAGACGGATGACTGGCTTGGACCTTTACCATGATCTTGCAATAATGCCGTTCTTTTGACAGGTTCTAGGGTTCGAGCAGACTGATGAGTGGCTTGGACCTTTACTATGAACATGCAATAATGCTGTTCGTTTTCCAGGTTCTCGGGTTCGAGCAGACTGATGAGTGGCTTGGACCCTTACCATGAACTTGCAATAATGCTGTGCATTTTCCATGTCCTCGGGTTCGAGCAGACTGATGAGTGGCTTGGGCCTTTACCATGAACTTTCAATAATGCCGTTCATTTTCCAGGTTCTCAAGTCGAGCAGACTGATGAGTGGCTTGGACCTTTACCATGAACATTCCATAATGCCGTTCATTTTCCAGGTTCTCGGGTTCGAGCAGACTGATGAGTGGCTTGGGCCTTTACCATGAACTTGCAATAATGCCGTTCATTTTCCAGGTTCTCGGGTTCGAGCAGACGGATGACTGGCTTGGACCTTTACCATGATCTTGCAATAATGCCGTTCTTTTGACAGGTTCTAGGGTTCGAGCAGACTGATGAGTGGCTTGGACCTTTACTATGAACATGCAATAATGCTGTTCGTTTTCCAGGTTCTCGGGTTCGAGCAGACTGATGAGTGGCTTGGACCCTTACCATGAATTTGCAATAATGCTGTGCATTTTCCATGTCCTCGGGTTCGAGCAGACTGATGAGTGGCTTGGGACTTTACCATGAACTTTCAATAATGCCGTTCATTTTCCAGGTTCTCAAGTCGAGCAGACTGATGAGTGGCTTGGACCTTTACCATGAACATTCCATAATGCCGTTCATTTTCCAGGTTCTCGGGTTCGAGCAGACTGATGCTTGCAATAATGCCGTTCATTTTCCAGGTTCTCAAGTCGAGCAGACTGATGAGTGGCTTGGGCCTTTACCATGAACTTGCAATAATGCCGTCCATTTTCCAGGTTCACGGGTTCCAGCAGACTGATGCTTGCAATAATGCCGTTCATTTTCCAGGTTCTCGGTTTCGAGCAGACTGATGAGTGGCTTGGACCTTTAACATGAACTTGCAATAATGCTGTGCATTTTCCATGTCCTCGGGTTCGAGCAGACTGATGAGTGGCTTGGGCCTTTACTATGAACTTGTAATAATGCTGTGCATTTTCCAGGTTCTCGACTTCGAGCAGACTGGTGAGTGGCTTGGGCCTTTACCATGAACTTGCAATAATGACGTTCATTTTCCAGGTTCTCGGGTTCGAGCAGACGGATGAGTGGCTTGGGTTTTACCATGAACTTGCAATAATGCCGTTCATTTTCCAGGTTCTCGCTGTTCGAGCAGACTCATGAGTGGCTTGGACCTTTACCATGAAATTGCAATAATGCTGTGCGTTTTCCATGTCCTCGGGTTCGACCAGACTGATGTGTGGCTTGGACCTTTGCCATGAACTTTCCATAATGCCGTTCATTTTCAAGGTTCTCGGTTTCAAGCAGACTGATTAGTGGCTTGGGCCTTTACCATGAACTTGCAATAATGACGTTAATTTTCCAGGTTCTCGGGTTCCAGCAGACGGAATAGTGGCTTGGGTCTTTACCTTGAACTTGCAATAATGCCGTTCATTTTCCAGGTTCTCGGATTCGATCAGACTGATGCTTGCAATAATGCTTTTCATTTTCCAGATTCTCGGGTTCGAGAAGACGGATGACTGGCTTGGACCTTTACCATGAACTTTCAATAATGCCGTTCATTTTCCAGGTTCTCGGGTTCTAGCAGACTGATGAGTGGCTTGGACCTTTACCATGAACTTGCAATAATGCCGTTCATTTTCCAGGTTCTCGGGTTCGAGCAGACTGATTAGTGGCTTGGACGTTTACCATGAACTTGCAATAATGCCGTTCATTCTCCAGGTTCTCGGGTTCGAGCAGACTGATTAGTGGCTTGGACCTTTACCATGAACTTAACTTGCAATAATGCCGTTCATTTTCCAGGTTTTCGGTTTCGAGCAGACGGATGAGTGGCTTTGACCTTTACCATGATCTTGCAATAATGCCGTTCTTTTTCCAGGTTCTAGGGTTCGAGCAGACTGATGAGTGGCTTGGACCTTTACCATGAACTTGCAATAATGCCGTTAATTTTCCAGGTTCTCGGGTTCGAGCAGACTGATTAGTGGCTTGGACATTTACCATGAGGTTAACTTCCAATAATGCCGTTCATTTTCCAGGTTCTCGGGTTCGAGCAGACTGATGAGTGGCTTTGACCTTTACCATGAACTTGCAATAATGCTGTTCATTTTCCAGGTTCTCGGGTTCGAGCAGTCTGATTAGTGGCTTGGACCCTTACCATGAACTTTCCACAATGCCCTTCTTTTTCCAGGTCCTCGGGTTCGAGCAGACTGATGAGTGGCTTGGGCCTTTACTATGAACTTGCAATAATGCCGTTCATTTTCCAGGTTCTCGGGTTCGAGCAGACTGTTTTGTGGCTTGGGCCTTTACCATGAACTTGCAATAATGCTGTTCATTTTCCAGGTTCTCAGGTTCGAGCAGACTGATGAGTGGCTTGGACCATTACCATGAACTTGTAATAATGCTGTTCATTTTCCAGGTTCTCGGAGTCGAGCAGACTAATTAGTGGCTTGGATCTTTACCATGAACTTGCAATATTGCTGTTCATTTCCCAGGTTCTCGGGTTCGAGCAGACTGATTAGTGGCTTGGGCCTTTACCATGAAGTTGCAATAATGCCGTTCTTTTTCCAGGTTCTAGGGTTCGAGCAGACTGATTTGTGGCTTGGGCCTTTACCATGAACTTGCAATAATGTTGTTCGTTTTCCAGGTTCTCGGGTTCGAGCAGACTGTGGAGTGGTTTGGACCCTTACCATGAACTTGTAATAATACTGTTCATTTCCCAGTTTCTCGAGTTCGAGCAGACTGATGAGTGGCTTGGACCTTTACCATGAACTTGCAATAATGCCGCTCATTTTCCACGTTCTCGGGTCCGAGCAGACTGATTTGTGGCTTGGGCCTTTACCATGAACTTGCAATAATGCTGTTCATTTTCCAGGTTCTCGGTTTCTATCAGACTGATTAGTGGTTGGACCTTTACCATGAACTTAACTTGCAATAATGCCGTTCATTTTCCAGGTTTTCGGTTTCGATCAGACGGATGAATGGCTTGGGCCTTTACCAAGAACTTGCAATAATGCCGTTCATTTTCCAGGTTCTCGGGTTCGAGCAGACTGATGAGTGGCTTGCATCTTTACCAAGAACTTGCAATAATGCTGTTCATTTTCCAGGTTCTCGGGTTCGAGCAGACGGATGACTGGCTTGGACCTTTACAATGATCTTGCAATTATGCCGTTCATTTTCCAGGTTCTCCGGTTCGAGCAGACTGATTAGTGGCTTGGACCCTTACCATGAACTTGCAATAATGCCGTTCATTTTCCAGGTTCTCGGGTTCGAGCAGACTGATGAGTGGCTTAGACCTTTACCATGATCTTGCAATAACACCGTTCATTTTCCAGATTTGGGGTTTCGAGCAGACTGATGAGTGGCTTGGACCTTTACCCTTAAACTTGCAATAATGCTGTTCATTTTCCAGGTTCTCGGGTTCGAGCAGACTGATTAGTGGCTTGGACCCTTACCATGAACTTGCAATAATGCTGTTCGTTTTCCAGGTTCTCGGTTTCGAGCAGACTGATTTGTGGCTTAGGCCTTTACCATGAACTTGAAATAATGCCGTTCATTTTCCAGGTTTTCGGTTTCGAGCAGACTAATTAGTGGCTTGGGCCTTTACCATGAACTTGAAATAATGCCGTTCATTTTCCAGGTTCTCGGGTTCGAGCAGACGGATGACTGGCTTGGACCTTTACCATGATCTTGCAATAATGCCGTCCTTTTTCCAGGTTCTAGGTTTCGAGCAGACTGATGAGTGGCTTGGACCTTTACCATGAACTTGCAATAATGCCGTTCATTTTCCAGGTTCTCGTGTTCGAACAGACTGATGAGTGGCTTGGACATTTACCATGAACTTGCAATAATGCTGTTCATTTCTCAGGTTCTCGGGTTCGAGCAGACTGATGAGTGGCGTGGACATTTACCATGAACTTGCAATAATGCTGTTCATTTTCCAGGTTCTCGGGTTCGAGCAGACTGATGAGTGGCTTGGACCTTTACGATGAACTTGCAATAATGCTGTTCATTTTCCAGGTTCTCGGGTTCGAGCAGACTGATTAGTGGCTTGGGCCTTTACCATGAACTTTCAATAATCCCGTTTATTTTCCAGGTTCTCGGGGTCGAGAAGACTGTATAGTGGCTTGGGCCTTTACCATGAACTTGCAATAATGACGTTCATTTTCCAGGTCTCGGGTTCGAGCAGACTGATGAGTGGCTTGGACCTTTACCATGAACATTCCATAATGCCGTTCATTTTCCAGGTTTTCGGTTTCGAGCAGACGGATAACAGGCTTGGACCTTTACCACGATTTTGCAATAATGCCGTTCATTTTCCAGGTTCTCGTGTTCGAACAGACTGATGAGTGGCTTGGACATTTACCATGAACTTGCAATAATGCTGTTCATTTCTCAGGTTCTCGGGTTCGAGCAGACTGATGAGTGGCGTGGACATTTACCATGAACTTGCAATAATGCTGTTCATTTTCCAGGTTCTCGGGTTCGAGCAGACTGATGAGTGGCTTGGACCTTTACGATGAACTTGCAATAATGCTGTTCATTTTCCAGGTTCTCGGGTTCGAGCAGACTGATTAGTGGCTTGGGCCTTTACCATGAACTTTCAATAATCCCGTTTATTTTCCAGGTTCTCGGGGTCGAGAAGACTGTATAGTGGCTTGGGCCTTTACCATGAACTTGCAATAATGATGTTCATTTTCCAGGTTCTCGGGTTCGAGCAGACTGATTATTGGCTTGGACGTTTACCATGAACTTGCAATAATGACGTTTATTTTCCAGGTTCTCGGGTTCGAGCAGACTGATTAGTGGCTTGGACCTTTACCATGAACTTTCAATAATGCCGTTCATTTTCCAGGTTCTCGTGTTCGAACAGACTGATGAGTGTCTTGGACATTTACCATGAACTTGCAATAATGCCGTTCATTTTCCAGGTCTCGGGTTCGAGCAGACTGATTAGTGGCTTGGACTTTTACCATGAACCTGAAATAATGCCGTTCATTTTCCAGGTTCTCGGGTTCGAGCAGACTGATTAGTGGCTTGGACCTTTACCATGAAAACTTGCAATAATGCCGTTCATTTTCCAGGTTTTCGGTTTCGAGCAGACGGATAACAGGCTTGGACCTTTACCACGATTTTGCAATAATGCCGTTCTTTTTCCAGGTTCTAGAGTTCGAGCAGACTGATGAGTGTCTTGGACCTTTACCATGAACTTGCAATAATGCTGTTCATTTTCCGGGTTCTCGGGTTCGATCAGACTGATTAGTGGCTTGGACCTTTACCATGAACTCGCAATAATGCCGTTCATTTCCCAGGTTCTCGGGTTCGAGCAGACGGATGACTGGCTTGGACCTTTACCATGATCTTGCAATAATGCTGTTCATTTTCCAGGTTCTCGGGTGCGAGCAGACTAATTAGTGGCTTGGATCTTTACAATGAACTTGCAATAATGCTGTTCATTTTCCAGGTTCTCGGGTTCGAGCAGACTGATTAGTGGCTTGGGCCTTTACCATGAACTTGCAATAATGCCGTTCATTTTCCAGGTTCTCGGGTTCGAGAAGACTGATAAGTGGCTTGGACCTTTACCATGAACTTGCAATAATGCTGTGCATTTTCCAGGTTCTCGGGGTCGAGCAGACTGATGAGTGGCTTTGACGTTTACCATGAACTTGCAATAATGCTGTTCATTTTCCAGGTTCTCGGGTTCGAGCAGACTGATTAGTGGCTTGGACGTTTACCATGAACTTGCAATAATGCCGTTCATTTTCCAGGTTCTCGGGTTCGAGCAGACTAATGAGTGGCTTGGACCTTTACCATGAACTTGCAATAATGCTGTTCATTTTCCAGGTTCTCGGGTTCGAGCAGACTGATTAGTGGCTTGGACGTTTACCATGAACTTGCAATAATGCCGTTCATTTTCCAGGTTCTCGGGTTCGAGCAGACTAATGAGTGGCTTGGACCTTTACCATGAACTTGCAATAATGCCGTTCATTTTCCAGGTTCTCGGGTTCGAGCAGACTGATTAGTGGCTTGGACCTTTACCATGAACTTGCAATAATGCTGTTCATTTTCCAGGTTCTCGGGTTCGAGCAGACTGATTAGTGGCTTGGACCTTTATCAGACTGATGATGGCTTCGACGTTTACCATGAACTTGCTATAATGCCGTTCATTTTCCAGGTTCTCGGGTTCGAGCAGACTGATTAGTGGCTTGGACCCTTACCATGAACTCTACTTGCAATAATGCCGTTCATTTTCTATGTTTTCGGCTTTGAGCAGACTGATGAGTGGCTTGGACCTTTACCATGAACTTGCAATAATGCTGTTCATTTTCCAGGTTCTCGGGTTCGATCAGACTGATTAGTGGCTTGGACCCTTACCATGAACTTTCCATAATGCCGTTCATTTTCCAGGTTCTCGGATTCGAGCAGACTCATTAGTGGCTTGGACCCTTACCATGAACTTGCAATAATGCCGTTCATTTTCCAGGTTCTTGGGTTCGAGCAGACTGATTAGTGGCTTGGACCTTTACCATGAACTCGCAATATTGCCGTTCATTTTCCAGGTTCTTGGGTTCGAGCAGACTGATTAGTGGCTTGGACCTTTACCATGAACTCGCAATATTGCCGTTCATTTTCCAGGTTCTCGGGTTCGAGCAGACGGATGAGTGGCTTGGACCTTTACCATGATCTTGCAATAATGCTGTTCATTTTCCAGGTTCTAGGGTATGAGCAGACTGATGCGTGGCTTGGGTTTTTACCATGATCTTTCAATAATGCTGTTCATTTTCCAGGTTCTCGGGTTCGAGCAGACTGATGAGTAGCTTGGACCTTTACCATGAACTTTCAATAATGCCGTTCATTTTCCAGGTTCTCGGGTTCGAGCAAAACAGATGACTGGCTTGGACCTTTACCATGATCTTGCAATAATGCTGTTCATTTTCCCGGTTCTTATACACTGGTAGACTGATTACTCACTTATTCCATTAGCACGAACTTAGAAAGATACCGTTCGTTTTTCAGGTACTGATGAGTATATTGTTCCTTTATCATTAACTTACAATGATGCTGTTCATTTTGCAGGTCTTGATATGCGTGAATACTAATGAGTAACTTGTTCCATTTCCATGAACTTGCAATTGTGCTGTTCACTTTCCAGGCAACACTCTTCACTTGCTGCTGAAAAAACAGCATAGAATGATGAAAAGAAGTATCCAAACTTAATGAAAACAGAGTTTTATTGTCAAAATGTTTTTTTTATTAAGAGCTAAGAACAAATTACGTTTTAAAATTTTCGTTAAAAATCTTTTTTTTTTCTACGTCAATGTTTGATGTAATATGTACGTTTAGTGTTTTTGCGCTTTTTCCAAAAAAAATAAACATTTTTTTTATCAAATTTTCAGGACTTATTCACAAATGAATTAAATTAGTTTTGAAAATTTTTGTTTGTAGAAAATCTTGTTAAAAATATTTTTTTTACATATATTACCCCGCCACTTAATGAATTCCATGAAATTTCGAGAAAATTTAACCTTTTTTCTAAGATTATTTTTAATAGTTAAAAGCAGAACTCATCGAAGAACGTAAATCATCCAATTTTTTTTTAAAACTACTGCTGTTTTTCCCAAAATCTGCTCCGAATGTAATATAACTCTGACATTATTTCATTAGAAAAGCTTTTAATTACTTTTATAAATAAGATATATTAAGGACACTGTTGTAAGATAAAAAACAACAACATTTCGATGAATAATGAATTTTTACTAGAATGTTTCCATATTTTTAAATTTTAATTATAATAAATATCGTTTAAAAATTTTAAATTAAAATTCTGCATACGTTCCTTTCTTTTAGGTAATATTTTAATTAAGTGGAAACTATATTTCCGAATTAATAATTGAAAAGCTTAATATAAGTCGTTTTTCACAAATATTTGAAAATAATTTTTCTTTTTTAGTTTAAACATTCCCATATCTTTGCATGTATGTTAGTTTACAGATGACATTATTATTAAAATGTAACATTTTGTAAGAGTTGTTCTCCCTTTACAGAAAAATTCGCTTCTTTGCAATTCGTTATTCATTGCATGTTTGTGTCTCAACGGGCTTTGCACATCATCCCTTCAAAGTTTTAAAACTTTGAAATTTAAAAAATAAATATTAAAAAGTATAAATTAATAATAAATTGCCATAGCATTTCATAAATTATTGAGTTAACTCTATCATGGTATTTCATTAATATCTCAGTTATTAAATTTTAAAATTAATTTAAGAAAATTTTATAGTATTTTAAATTTTATTACTTTTTCATAAAGCATTTTCAAACGTAAGACTATAACACTTTAGTAACTAAATGTCAATAAAATATTAGGTAACTGCTGAAAACATTATGTTAAGTTGTAAAAATTACTAGGGAGTTAAAAACCAAAAAAATACGTTCACTTAAGATTTTTTAAATTTATGTCAATTTTAGTCATTCATACTTAGTTGTCGATAACGTCAACCAGCACCTCAGAAAAACATGACCCATGGTTAAGAAATGCTTGTATACTATGTTTCTTATGCTATAAGTAAGTAACATTTGTTTCAAATCAGATTAATTTTACTTTAAATTTGCTAATTTTCCTCAAATAACGTGTCACAAATATATATTTTACTTTTGGAAAATTCTTAAATCCGATAATTAAATTTTATTTGCAAATGTGTTAAAATATGATAAAACGGCTGCCTGTAATCGATTTTGTGAAAACGAGCAAAAAATTGATATTCCAATCTCTATAATTTCTATTTGAAATACACCAGATTATTCCGCTGACTGGAAATAGTAAATTTAATCCTTTACCGTTCAATTAACGCTAAAAAGAAATCTTCAAGAATGCGTTTTCATTTAAAAAAAAAATCATTTTAAAACTAAGGTATTGAAAACTGATACCGAATTAGTAGAGGTACCTTACTTACAATCATGCTGTTCATTTTGCAGGTCTTGATATGCGTGCTGATGAATGACTAACTTGTTTCATTACCACGAATTGTGCTGTTCATCTTCCACTTACTGAGGCACGTGCAGACTGATGAGCAAGTTGTTCGATTACCATGAACATTCAGTGATGCAGGTAACACTCTTCAATAACATTATTGTGATGATGACGTAAGTAGACATCTATATTGTTAGTTCCTATGACGTAGTCTACTTACTGAATTTTTTTCTTCTGTTCCCATTACATACCATATAGATACATATCTCTGCCCAATATTATAATATCTATAGAGGTAGTGTAAATTTTCTTGTACCGCTACGATAAACGTAGAGATAGAATCTTGTTCAATTGCGACAAGGAAATTTAAATTATCTTGCCACAATTAATGTTGCGACTTAAACTTGTCCAGTTTGCCAAAACGTCGTATGAAAGTCTATGTTCTTAAAATTCTCTAGTCCTATGTAACGCGTAGGACTCCAAATTAGCTTTGTGTCGCATTTGAAACCTCAATAAATCATTTGGCACACTTCTTTGAATATCGAAAAATTTGGTACTTACTTAGCATTCCGTATGTCGTACGTGACATAATGTCGGTTTAAAAAAGAGGAGAGATACCAACGCTTTCATCACAGTCTGAAATGGTGTGTTGCGCTGTCAAGACTTTGTCCTGTGAATGAAGATCTGCTCCCACTTGTCGTCATAATAGCCATTGCAATGTATTTATTACGTCATAATCAACAATTACAGATTATGCTTCTGTTACCATGACGTCTTATGTTCTTATGGCTTAAATTAAAAACTAGTTTTGACGACATGAAGATTTGAACCTGGGACAACAGTCTTGTTTTTTTGTTGCCATGCAAACGTCTTTTAACCATATACCAACCACTAAAATTGCTGTGTTTTGTCAGAAATTAATAAAAAAATTGTTTTAAAATATTTGCCAAAATACAGGGAGTTAACTCAAAGTGAAGATTAGAACTGATAGAAAACGCTTGGTTTTGACAGACTTTAGCGAAAGGCGAGCTTGGTTCGTGTGAACGGGGCTAGCCTTGATTTTCTCTTTAATTCACATCGGGGTGGTTTCCTGTGGAGCCCTCCCCTGGTCAGGCTAGACAAGCTTTTGTGTCCCTAGTTAATGTAAGTGTTGTTCCCGGCCTGCTCTCGGCTACATCTTTGGTTATGATCCAAGTTGAGATTCCCAACCTACCCAGTTTGTTTTTTTGGCCTCTTTTCATCTCGACTGGGTCAGCTTTATTTATTCCTCAAGTCCGTATATATTTTCTCCTTTCCCTCTCCCTTAGCGGCCTCTCTTTTTTTGAGGGCTGGACAAGTCCAACTGACATCAGTTATCTTTACTTTGTTTTTTGTTTTTTTATTCATCCTCTCCCCTTTCATTTTATATCATGTACAAATTTTTATGTATAGTATTTTATAATCATGAAATGAAATTTTTATGTCATAGGGTGCATTTTTTAGGTCCCCCTGAGAGTATGTGGTATTATGGTATATGGAGGTTTCATTGGCGATGGATGAGATTCTGTGGTGAATGTGTCAATTGTAATGACTGAATGGGTCTTGAATCTGATTAGCTAGGTATAGGATAGTAAGTGACGACCAGCCTCAACCCCATTACCCACCTATTCGTCTCGACCGACGCGCCGGCTTTTGCCTTTACGTCTGACCAATTTTTCTCCAGCTGGAGGTCGGGCCCAAATCACACTCCAAGAATGCGGACAGAGCCGTCCTTCCAACCAAAGGGACTCGGAAGATCAACCCCCTTCCAGGCAGAAAACCACAAGCCGGAAGAATTGTCGCGGCTTGCGACCCCGTGAACTTTTCGTACCGTTGTAACGCCTTCAGTACCAACTCAATGTCGCTGAGGGACGACACGAAAGTAGATACATCGGCGTACGCGGAAACGGTGGCACGAGTTCCACCAGGGACAACGATTCCACGTAGGGCGCTACTGCACGCCCTGTTCCTCAGCTGGCGAAGGAGAGGCTCCAACACCAAAGCGTAAAGTAGGGACGATAGTGGGCAACCTTGACGAACCGACCGAGATAATGCAAAACCGTGTGACTGCTTTCCGTTCATCTGTACTGCAGTACTGGGGGAGCGATACAGGAAGCTAATCCACTCTTAGAGGTCGGCCTGCAGGACAGTAGTCAGGGAGCGATGGTCGACCCTACCAAATGTCCTGGACTGATTCAAATTGATCAGCGCGGCCTGCTCGTCGTCTTTGACACCCTCTAGGATCGGGCGGATCGGATGCAGGTTGCCCTGAATAGTTCTGCCCTTTACAGCACAAGTCTGCTCGGGCTCCAACAGAATCTCGGCAACTGACTGCAAACGCTCCGTCAGGATCTTGGCCAACATCTTTAACTCTGTGTTTAACAGAGTTATTAGCCTGTAATCATCTAAATCCCTCTCACCACCCTTGCCCTTTTTCAACAGCGTGATTACACCCTTGGAGATCCGGTCTGAGACAGACCCCTGCCGGAAACAGTTGTTGAACATGACAGTCAAAATCTGAACAAAGACGTGCGACAGCCTCAGGTACAATTCATAGGGCAGACCATCAAGTCCTGGGGACTTGGCACTGCCAACATTCTTCATTGCCGCGTAAACCTCCCTTCAGTGACCTCTCCCTCACATCTAGCTGCTTCAGTCGGCGAAAGCCGAGGAAAGTCAGACAAATAGCTGCGAAACTCATCGTCACAGAGACCAGGCCCCTTGGTAAACCGGCTGTCGAAATGTCACCGAAACGTCTCACACATATCCGGAACATCAATGGATCCTCTTCCTTGAGCAATTCTGCACCCATTTTCATAGTTTCAGAAGATATCTTGCTTAATTCATGTCTAATTACCTGACCCGGGTAGCGCTTGTTATCCAAATGCAGTAGGGCCTCCCTAGCTAGGCCTATCTCTAGAGAATACCCTCAGCCACCGCCAGGGAAAGACTATCCATGAGCGCCTTCACCTTGTTAGTCTTATCTAGTGCAAGCCGCTGAATAAACTCGGTGGTGAAGGACATAATTATATTCCTCTCTCCCTCCACCTATTCCCAATAACCGCCTTCACTAGTTACCGCTTCATTAAGGAAGTTAGCTGTTCCTGGATGTCCCTCCTGTCAAGTAAAGACAGATTGAACTTCCAGTATCCAGCCATTGTAGGCTTACAATATAACACCCCACCCTCGGGCACAGACAAGTCTGTGGTCCGAATAGTCTAACCAGTGGAACGTGGGACAATCTATTAGCTCTATATCGACCCTACGGACTAACATTATATTCAGGTAACTAGCCACATGGGTAGACGGCCACTTAAGTGCCCACGTCCACGTCTACGTCTCCCCGTTTGGGTGATCGACTCGTTATCTATCGACCAGACCAAACTCGCCGATCAGATCAACCAAGCTACGATCGCCCGACGTCCCGCTAAATACGGTCCAGGGCAGTGATTCCAGCCCCCCCATTAAAACTAGACGCGTTGAATCCACCAGGAACGGCACCAACTACCGAAAACGAGACACGCTTCTTCCGGTCTTTGGACGTATAAACTGCAACGACCCGAAACAAACTACTTTTCACCGCAGTATTGGCCACGATCAACCGGCCCCTGGAATCGACATGGACAAAGTTCACCTTCGTATACGGGGTACGCGTAACCAGCAAAGTCAGTCCCCAATATGCTGAAAACGTTGCAAACGAAGTGAATTTCCTGAATCGCGTAGACATCCACACCGAACAAGAGGTCATGAAGCAGGCGGGCAGCTTTACTCTGATCCCTCGCATTCAGGCTGGCTATCTTGATATATATTTTTAAAGTCTGAAAAAGTGAAAAAAACAACAGTCAAGCTATTAACATACAGAGCTGAAATCTGCGGGGGTAATGATCCCGACGAATTGCCCTAGTCTCCCTATACTCAACTCTGAAATCATACATCCATCTAGGACAACGTCCATAGGATATGTTAGTTTTACCACCCTATATAACGAGGGATGGGGCAATATCGGGACCCTCCCTGAGCTGAATTTAGCAAGTTTTTTTTTTGAGTTGGGCTAATCCAATTCAAATACATAAATTTCTGGGAACATGTCGCTTTGAAAAGGTGATACCATACCTTTAAGTACCCCTCCGTGTCCCTTACGCAAATGATAACACATGGAACCTTTGGGAAATTGCGGGGGATCTTTACCGACTTTCCGTCCACAGTGGCCATTTTAAATAAATGGCCTAAAAGAGCTTTCTTGTTGTTGGAAAGGTAAAAGTGTAACTTTAATGTATACAATCTGTTCTAATCTCATGAAGTTATTAACTTCCGTCCGGTGATACGTCAAATGTTCGAAAACTTTGACACAGCTCTTGATTACATCACACTTATCATTAGAACTAAGGTACCTTGTCTTTATTTACTTTTTGAATGAACTAATTATTGAGGATATTAAATCCTTGTAAAAGTGTAGGAAAAGAGCGTTAATGTATGCATTTTGTACTAATATCAGGAGGCTACTAAGTTACATCCGGTGATACGTCAAATGTTCGAAAACATTGACACAGCTCTTGATTACATCATACTTTTCATTAGAAATCAGTTTTGCTTGTGTTTTCTATACATTTTGAATAATCTAATAATTGAAGATATTAGATCCTGTTAAAGTGGAGGAAAATAAATTTAATATATGCATTTTGTATTAATGTCATGTGTTCACTAAGTTACTTCCGTTCATGAAGCAAAATTTCGAAAACTTTGACTCCGCTCTTGATTACATCATACTTTTTATTGCAACTCAGTTTACTTGAGTTTTTTTTTTTAATTTGGATCATCTACTAATTGATGATATTAAATCCTAGTAAAAGTGTAGCAAAATAAATTTAATTTATGCATTTTATACTAAACTCATGAATCTATTAAGTTTATTCCGGTTATATGGCAAATGTTAAAATTCTTTGCCTCCACCCTTGATCACTTTATAATTAGAACTCAGTTTTTCTTGTGCATGTTTTTACATATTGAATCAACTTATAACTGAGGATATTAAATACTTGTAAAAGTGTAGAAAAATAACTTTAATGTATGCATTTTTAAAAATTTCATGAGGCTACTAAGTTACTTTCTGTCGTGCAGTTCGCAAAGTTTGACAGCGCCCCTGATTACATGGGAAAACTTTGACAACGCTCTCAATTACATCGCACTTATCATTAGAACGCAGTTTTTCTTCTTCTTTTAAAATCTTTGAAGCATCTAATAATTGAGGATATTAATTATTGGAAAATCTGGATTAAAATAATTTAATGTATGCATTTTGTTCTAATGTCATGAGTCTACTAATTTACTTCCGATCGTACGGCAAAAGTTCGAAAAGTTTGACACCGCTCTTAATTATATCATACTTATCATTGGAACAGAGTTTTTCTTGTGTTTTATTTACATTTTAAATCATATAATAATTGAGGATATCAAATCCTGGTAAAAGTGTAGGAAAACAACATTAATGTATGTATTTTTTACTAAGCTCATGAGGGTACAAACTTCTTGTCATACGGCAAATGTTAGAAAACTTTGACTCTTAGTAGCCTGTCGGATTTAGTACCATATGCATTATTTAATGATATTTTTCTACACTTATATGATGAATATACATTAATATATTAAGAAATGGACAAAGTCTGACAATTTATTTATTAAAGACATTTTTATGTTTAACGTTCTTTTTTTTTATAGATACAAGTATTTAAGTAAATGCTCTGTTTATAATAAACAGTATTAAATAACATTTACCGGCCTGAATGTCCGAGAAATTTTTATAGATAATATTCGTCCTTTGACAGGATTCGAACCTGCATCCTATACAGAACCGTCATTTACGCTGACGTGCCTTAACCGACTCGGCGACAAAGGAGCGTTCGGTATAGGAGCGTTCCGTATAGGATGCAGCTTCGAATCCTGTTAAAGGACGAATATTTTCTATGAAAATTTTTCGGACATTCAGGCCGGTAAATGTTATTTAATACTGTTTATTATAAACAGAGCATTTACTTAAATACTTGTATCTATAAAAAGAACGTTAAACATAAAAATGTCTTTAATAAATAAATTGTCAGACTTTGTCCATTTCTTAATGTATGACGTCATTTGTTTACATTTGATACGCCATGAGCAGTTATGAATGTACGAGATTCATGGAAGATTGAAGTTTATAAGCAGTAAATTCGACCTTGCCAACCGAACGATCCTTTGTGGCCGAACGGTTAGGCACGTCAAGCTAAATGACGGTTCCGTATAAGATGCAGGTTCGAATCCTGTCAAAGGACGAATATTTTCTATGAAAATTTTTCGGACATTTAGGCCGGTAAATGTTAATTAATACTGTTTATTATAAACAGAGCATTTACTTAAATACTTGTATCTATAAAAAGAACGTTAAACATAAAAATGTCTTTAATAAATATACATTAATATGCAAAAGATGAAGAAAGACTTCAATAATCAATCAGAAATAACGTGCAATTCTTAAAAAAATATGAAAGAAAGAACGTTATGTACGATTTCCCGGATTACATATTACTCTCTCGTGATTAGTATAATATGTATTAATCTTAATCTTCTACTCTTATTCTTCTAATCTTATGTGATGAATATACATCAATATGTAGAAGATATATGAAGATCACAATAATCGACCTGTCAAACTTGTGCAATTTTTAAAAAATATGAAAGTAATAACAATCTGTTTTTTCGAACTATTTGACACATTATCCGTAGTTTCGTAGTTCTCTCTCTGGATTAGTACAACATGAATTACTTAATGTTATTTTTCTACTCTTATTTGACGTATATATATATGAATATGTACAATATGTAGAAAGATTTCAATAATCAAACAGAAAATTCGTGTCATTGTTAAAAAATATGAAAGAAAGGACGACCTGTACGTTTCGAAATATTTACCGGATCATCAGAATTTACGTGAGAGTTTCTCAGGATTATTACCATATGCGTTAATTAATGTTATTTGTTTTTACACTTATATGAAGAACTTACATAAATATATACATGGAGAAGAAAGATTTCAATAACAATCAAGAAAAACAGGTGTAATTGTAAAATAATATGCAAGAATGAAAGTATCTAGGTTTTTCGGACTGTTTTTTCGGCTTATCACCTTAAAATATGCATTAATTAATTTTATTTTTATTTATTTATTAAGTTATTTTTCTAATCATATATGATGAAAATACATGAATATGTAGAAGATGGAGAAAGATTTCAATAACCCACTAGAAAAATTTGTGAAGTTTTAAAATATATGAAAATAAGGACGATCTGTACGTTTTTGAGCTATTGTCGGATTATCGGAAGTTATGTAGTACATCTCGGGATTAGAACAGTATGAGTTAAAGTTATTTTCTTCTATAATACGATGAATATACATCAATATGTAGAAGATGGAGAAAGATTTCAATAACCCACTAGAAAAATTTGTGAAGTTTTAAAATATATGAAAATAAGGACGATCTGTACGTTTTTGAGCTATTGTCGGATTATCGGAAGTTATGTAGTACATCTCGGGATTAGAACAGTATGAGTTAAAGTTATTTTCTTCTATAATACGATGAATATACATCAATATGTAGAAGATGGAGAAAGATTTCAATAACCCACTAGAAAAATTTGTGAAGTTTTAAAATATATGAAAATAAGGACGATCTGTACGTTTTTGAGCTATTGTCGGATTATCGGAAGTTATGTAGTACATCTCGGGATTAGAACAGTATGAATTAAAGTTATTTCCTTCTATAATACGATGAATATACATGAATATGTAGAAGATGGAGAAAGATTTCAATAACCCACTAGAAAAATTTGTGAAGTTTTAAAATATATGAAAATAAGGACGATCTGTACGTTTTTGAGCTATTGTCGGATTATCGGAAGTTATGTAGTACATCTCGGGATTAGAACAGTATGAATTAAAGTTATTTTCTTCTATAATACGATGAATATACATCAATATGTAGAAGATGGAGAAAGATTTCAATAACCCACTAGAAAAATTTGTGAAGTTTTAAAATATATGAAAATAAGGACGATCTGTACGTTTTTGAGCTATTGTCGGATTATCGGAAGTTATGTAGTACATCTCGGGATTAGAACAGTATGAATTAAAGTTATTTTCTTCTATAATACGATGAATATACATCAATATGTAGAAGATGGAGAAAGATTTCAATAACCCACTAGAAAAATTTGTGAAGTTTTAAAATATATGAAAATAAGGACGATCTGTACGTTTTTGAGCTATTGTCGGATTATCGGAAGTTATGTAGTACATCTCGGGATTAGAACAGTATGAATTAAAGTTATTTTCTTCTATAATACGATGAATATACATCAATATGTAGAAGATGGAGAAAGATTTCAATAACCCACTAGAAAAATTTGTGAAGTTTTAAAATATATGAAAATAAGGACGATCTGTACGTTTTTGAGCTATTGTCGGATTATCGGAAGTTATGTAGTACATCTCGGGATTAGAACAGTATGAGTTAAAGTTATTTTCTTCTATAATACGATGAATATACATCAATATGTAGAAGATGGAGAAAGATTTCAATAACCCACTAGAAAAATTTGTGAAGTTTTAAAATATATGAAAATAAGGACGATCTGTACGTTTTTGAGCTATTGTCGGATTATCGGAAGTTATGTAGTACATCTCGGGATTAGAACAGTATGAATTAAAGTTATTTTCTTCTATAATACGATGAATATACATCAATATGTAGAAGATGGAGAAAGATTTCAATAACCCACTAGAAAAATTTGTGAAGTTTTAAAATATATGAAAATAAGGACGATCTGTACGTTTTTGAGCTATTGTCGGATTATCGGAAGTTATGTAGTACATCTCGGGATTAGAACAGTATGAATTAAAGTTATTTTCTTCTATAATACGATGAATATACATCAATATGTAGAAGATGGAGAAAGATTTCAATAACCCACTAGAAAAATTTGTGAAGTTTTAAAATATATGAAAATAAGGACGATCTGTACGTTTTTGAGCTATTGTCGGATTATCGGAAGTTATGTAGTACATCTCGGGATTAGAACAGTATGAATTAAAGTTATTTTCTTCTATAATACGATGAATATACATCAATATGTAGAAGATGGAGAAAGATTTCAATAACCCACTAGAAAAATTTGTGAAGTTTTAAAATATATATATATATCAGTTCGTTTTCGAAATATTTTTAGGATTATCGGAAGTTAAAAAATAGTCTGTCTTGATCAGTATATTATTCATTGATAAAGGATATTTTCTATTCTTATATGATAAATATATATCAATATTCATATGAAGAATGATTTCAATTATCAACAAGAAATAAAAGGTGTAATTTTCAAAAAATATGAAACAATGATCTTTTTGTTTTCGTTGTCGGATTATCGGAGGTTATGTAATAGTCACTTGTGATTAGTAGAATATTAATAAACTGAGATTATGTTTTACTGTTATATGACAAATATACATCAATAGGCAAAAGATGAAGTAAGAGTTCAATAATCAACAAGAAAATGGAAGTTACTTTGAAAAATCTCGTGTGTAGTACAATATGAATTTACAATGGTATTCTTGTATTATTATACGATGAAAATACAGTAATAAACGCACAATCACGTGTAGAAAATGAATAAAGATTTTATTAATGAACCAAAAAAATATGTGCAATTTAAAAATATGAAAATAGAAGGATATGTAGTTTTTTAATAATTGCCGATTTAACAGAATTTACATATAATCGTGTCGGCTTTAGTACAATATCCATTAATTACTGATATTTTTCTGTTTTAATATGATGAATATATATCCACATTAACAAAGGGAACAAAGATTAAAATTATTACCGACCATGTTATGTTAAAAAATATGAAAGGAAGAACGATCTGTAAGTTTTGAACTAAATGCCGGATTATCGGAATTTACATATGATTGTGGCGGTATTAGTAAAATATCCATTTATTAATGATATTTTTCTATCCTTGTATAAGGAACATAGAGCAACATGGTGAAAGGGAAGAAAGATTTCAATTATTAACCAGAAAAATGGTGCAATTGTATAAAATATGAATGGAAGAAAGACATTTAGTTTTAGAATAACTGCCGGATTATCGGAAATTACATATGATGTTTGCAATATCAGTACAATATCCAGTAATTAATAATGTTTTTCAAACCATATATTACGAATATACATCAACATGTTGAAAGTGAAGAAAGATTTCAATAATTAACCGGAAAAATTGTGAATTTGTATAAAATATGAATGGAACAAAAGACATTTAAGTTTTAGAATAACTGACAGATTAACGGAAGTTACATATGATCTTTGCAATATCAGTAGAATATCCAGTAATTAATAATATTTTTCAATAACTTATATCATGAATATACATCAACATGCTGAAAGTGAAGAAAGATTTCAATTATTAATCAGAAAAATTGTGTATTTGTATAAAATATGAATAGAAGAACGATACCTAAGTTTTAGAATAAGTGCCGGATTATCGGAAGTTACATATGATCTATGCGATATCAATACAATATCCAGTAATTAATATTTTTCAATCCTTATATTATGAATATACATCAATATCTTGAAAGTGAAAAAAGATTTCAATTATTAATCAGAAAAATTGTGCATTTGTATAAAATATGAAAGGTAGAAAGATATTTAAGTTTCAGAATAACGGCCGGATTATCAGTAGTTACATATGATCTTTGCAATATAAGTACAATATCCAGTAATTAATAATATTTTTCAATTCTTATATCAGGAATATACACCAACATGTCGAAAGTGAAGAAAGATTTCAATTATTAATCAGAAAAAAAGTGTATTTGTATAAAATATGAATAGAAGAAAGATATTTAAGTTTTAGAATAACTGCCGGATTATCGGAAGATACATATGATCTATGCGATATCAGTACAATATCCAGTAATTAATAATATTTTTCAATCCTTATATGATGAATATACATCAATATGTTGAAAGTGACGAAAGATTTTAATTATTAACCAGAAAAATGGTGCAATTGTATAAAATATGAATGGAAGAAAGATATTTCAGTTTTAGAATAACTGCCGGATTATTGGAAGTTACAGATGATGTTTGCAATATCAGTAAAATATCAAGTAATTAATAATATTTTTCAAACCTTATGTCAAGAATAAACCTCAACATGTTGAAAGTGAAGAAAGATTTCAATTATTTACCGGATAAAAAGTGCATTTATATAAAATATGAATGGAAGAAAGATATTTAAGTTTGAGAATAACTGCCGGATTATCGGAAGTTACATATGATCTTTGCAGTATCAGTACAATATCCAGTAATTAATAATATTTTTCAATCCATATATCATGAATATACATCAACATGTTGAAAGGGAAGAAAAATATCAATTATTAACCGGAAAAATTGTGCATTTGTATAAAATATGAATGGTAGAAAGATATTTAAATTTTAAAATAACTGCCGGATTATCAGAAGTTAGATATGATCTTTGCAACATCAGTACAATATCCAGTAATTAATAATATTTTTCAATCCTTATATCATGAATATACATCAACATGTTGAAAGTGAAGAAAGTTTTCAGTTATTAAACGGAATAATTGTGCATTTGTATAAAATATGAATTGAAGAGAAATGTTTAAGTTTTAGAATAACTGCCGGATTATCGGAAGTTAAATATGATCTTTGCAATATCAGTAAATATCAAATATTTATAATATTTTTCAATGCTTCTAACATGAATATACATCAACATGTTGAATGTAAAGAAAAAATTCAATTATTAACCAGAAAAATTGTGCATTTGTATAAAAAATGAATGGAAGAAAGATATTTAAGTTTTAGAATAACTGCCGGATTATCGGAAGTTAGATATGATCTTTGCAATATCAGTACAATATAAAGTAATTAATAATATTATTCAATCCTTATATCATAAATATATCTCAACATGTTGAAAGTGAAGAAATATTTGAATTATGAACCGGAAATTTGTGCATTTTTATAAAATATGAATGGAAGAAAGATATTTCAGTTTGAGAATAACTGCCGGATTATCGGAAGTTACATATGAAGTTTGCAATATCAGTACAATATCCAGTAATTAATAACATTTTTCAATCCTCATACCATGAATATACATCAACATGTTGAAAGTGAAGAAAGGTTTCAATTTTTAACCCAGAAAAATCGTGCATTTGTATAAAGTATAAAGGAAGAAAGATATTTAAGTTTGAGAATAACTGCCGGATTATCGGAAGTATTATATGTTCTTTACAATATCAGTACAATATCCAGTAATTAATAATATTTTTCTATCATTGTATCATGAATATACCTCAACATGTAGAAAGTGAAGAAAGATTTCAATTATTAACCGGAAAAATGGTGCAATTGTATAAAATATGAATGGAAGAAAGATATTTAAGTTTAAGAATACTGCCGGATTATCGGAAGTTACATATGGTGTTTGTAATATCAGTACAATATCCAGTAATTAATATTTTGCAAACCTTATATCATGAATATTCATTTACATGTTGAAAGTGAAGAAAGATTTCAATTATTAACCAGAATAATTATGAATTTGTATAAAATATGAATAGAAGAAAGATATTTAAGTTTTAGAATAACTGCCGGATTATCGGAAGTTACATATGATCTTTGACATATCAGTACAATATCCAGCAATTAATTATATTGTTCGATCCTTATATCATCAATATACCTCAACGTTGAAAGTGAAGAAAGATTTCAATTATTAACCGGAAAAATTGTGCATTTATATAAAATATGAATAGAAGAAAGATATTTAAGTTTTAGAATAACTACCGGATTATCGGAAGTTACCCATGATCTTTGCAATATCAGTACAATATCCAGTAATTAAAAATATTTTTCAATACTTATACCATGAATATACACCAACATGTTTAATGTGAAGAAAGATTTAAATTATTAACCGGAAAAATCGTGCATTTGTATAAAATATGAATGGAAGAAAGATATTTAATTTTTAGAATAACTTCCGTATTAGCGGAAGTTACATATGACGTCTGCCATACCAGTACAATATCCAATAATTCATATTTTTCAATCCTTATATCATCAATATACCTGAACGTTGAAAGTGAAGAAAGATTTCAATTATTAACCGGAAAAATTGTGTATTTTATAAAATATGAATGGAAGAAAGATATTTAATTATTAGAATAACTTCCGGATTATCGGAAGTTACATATGAACTTTGCCTTACCAGTACAATATCCAGTAATTAATATTTTTCAGTACTTATATCATGAATATACCTCAACATGTTGAAAGTGAAGAAAGATTTCAATTATTAACCAGAAAAATTGTGCCTTTTTATAAAATATGAACGGAAGAAATTTATTTAACTTTTAGAATAACAGCCGGATTATCAGAAGATAAATATGATGTTTGAAATATCAGTACAATATCCAGTAATTAATAACATTTTCAATCCTTATATCATCAATATACATCAACATGTTGGATGTGTATACAGATTTCAATTATTAACCAGAAAAATTGTGCCTTTGTATAACATATGAATGGAAGAAAGATATTTAATTTTTAGAATAACTGCCGGATTATCGGAAGTTAAATATGATCTTTGCAATATCAGTACAATATCCAGTAATTAATAATATTTTTCAATCCTTATATCATGAATATACCTCAGCATGTTGAAAGTGAAGAAAGATTTCAATTATTAACCGGAAAAATTGTGCTTTTGTATAAAATATGAATGGAAGAAAGATATTTAAGTTTTTGAATGACTGCCGGATTATCGGAAGTTACGTATGATCTTTTCAATATCCGGACAATATCCAGTAATTACTAATATTTTTCAATCAGTATATCATGAATATACCTCAACATGTTGAAAGTGAAGAAAGATTTCAATTATTAACCGTTAAAATTGTGCATTTGTATAAAATATGAATGGAAGAAATATATTTAAGTTTTAGAATAACAGCCGGATTATCGGAAGTTAAATATGATCTTTGCAGTATCAGTACAATATCCCTTAATTAATAATTTATTTCAATCCTTATATCATGTATATATATCAACATGTTGAAAGTGAAGAAAGATTTCAATTATTAACCGGAAAAATTGTGCTTTTGTAGAAAATATGAATGGAAGAAAGATATTTAAGATTTTGAATAACTGCCGGATTATCGGAAGTTACGTATGATCTTTGCAATACCAGTACAATATCCAGTAATTAATAATTTTTTTTCAATCTTTATATCATGAATATACATCAACATTTTGAAAGTGAAGAAAGATATTTAAGTTTTAGAATAACGGCCGGTTTATCGGAAGTTACATATTATCTTTGCAATATCAGTACAATATCCAGTAATTAATAATATATTTCAATCCTTATATCATGAATATACATCAACATGTTGTATGTGTAGAAATATTTCAATTATTAACCAGAAAAATTGTGCATTTGTATAAAATACGATTGGAAGAATGATATTTAAGTTTTAGAATAACGGCCGGATTATTGGAAGTTACATTTCATCGTGGCGGGATCAATACAATATCCAGGAATTAATAATTTTTTTCAATCCTTATATCATTAATATATATGAACTCGTAGAAAGTGACGAAATATTTCAATTATTACCCAGAATAATTGTGTATTTGTCTAAAATATGAATGGAAGAACGATGTCTAATCTTTCCTATAAGTGCCGGATTATCGGAAGTTACTTATGATCGTGGCAGTGTTGTACACTATCCTTTAATGACATTTTTCTGTTGTTATATGATGAATATACACCAAGAGGTAGAATGATTTTAACAATTATCCCGAAATAATTGAGCAGTTTTAATAACATATGAAAGGATCAACGTATTTTTACGTTTTCGTATTATTTGCCGATCATCTGAAGTAAATATGACCGTAATGAATAAATTACCGGAAGTTACGTTGTACCCTCCCCTGTCAGTACAGTTTACATTAATTAATGTAATTTTTTTCTCTTTTATAATTAAAATTCATGAATATCTAAAATATGATAAATAATTACAATTAAGGATCAGATAATCCTGTGCAATTTCAAAAAATGAGTCCTCAATTTTCGAAATAATTGCCGGTCTATCGGAAGTTACTTAGTTCTCTCTCGGTATTAGTACAGTGTGCATTAATTAATGTAATTTTTCTTTTCTTATATAATGAAGATACAATTTATAATAGAATACGATGAATATGTAACCAGATAAAAATGTTTATTTGTGAAAATATGAAAAAAGGATCCATAAGTTTTCGAAATGATTGCCGGACTATCGCAAGTTACGTAGTACCCTCACGGTATTAGCATAGTTTACATTAATTAATGTAATTTTTCTTCTCTTATATAATTGATACATGAATATTTAGAAGATGAAGAAAGATTATAATGATCAGAAGTTACGTACTACACCCACTGGTTAAGTACAGTATATATTATTCAATGTACTTTTTCTACTCTTATATAATGAAGATACATGAATATTTAGAAGATGAACTATGATTACAATAATCAACCATGTTAACCTCAGCAATTGATAAAATTATGAAAGAAAGTACGATCCTTAATTTGCGAACTAATTGATGGATTATCGGAAGCTGCGTAGTAATCTCTCGAGATTAGTACAGTATGCAGTAGTGAATGTCATTTTCCTCTGCTTATATAATGAATATGGATGAATATGTAGAAGATGAAGAAAGATTACAATAATAAACTAGCTAAATCTCTGCATTTTTTAAAAAATATGAAAGAAAGAACGAGCCTTAAGTTTTCGAACTAATTACCGGACTACCGGAAGTTACGTAGTAACCTTTCTGGATTGGAGGTGCATGAATTAATTAAAGAATTTTTTTTTACTGTTATATAATGCAGATACATGAACATTTAGAAGATGAAAAAATATTAGAATTATCAACCAGAGAAACCTGTGCTATTCTTAAAAAGAGGAAAGAAAGAAGGAGCCATAAGTTTTTGAACCAATTGACGGACTATTGGAAGAGACGTAGTCCGTTCTAGGGACAAGTACAGTATGCATTAAATAATGCAAATCTTTTCCTCATATATAATGAAGATACATGAATATGTAGAAGATGAAGAGAGATTACAATAGTCAACCAGAGAAACTTGTGCAATTGTTAAAAAGAGGAAAGAAAGAACGAGCCGTAATTTTTTTGACTAATTGACGGACTATTGGAAGAATCGTAATAGATTCTCCTGATTAGCACAAAATACTTTAATTAATGTAATTTTTCTACTTTTATTTAATGAGGATATGTGAAGATGTAGAAGATGAAGATGGATGACAATAATTAACCAAATAAACCCGTGCAATTGTTAAAAATATAAAAGAAAGAACGAGTTGTAGGATTTCGAAGTAAATGCCGTATTATTGGAACTTACGTAACACATCCGCGGCAGAAGTACAGCATACATTAATTTATGTAGTTTTACTACTCTTATACAATGAAGATACCTTAATATTTAGATGATGATGTAAGATTGCAATAACCAACTTGATAAAACTGTGCAAATGTTAAAAATATGAAAGAAAGAACGAACTGTAAGTTTTTGAACTAATTGCCAGACTATCGGGTATTTCTGGATTAGAAGTGCATGCAATAATTAAAGTAATGTTACTACTCTTATTTTATGAAGAAATAGGAATATGTAGAAGATGAAGAAAGATTACAATAATAAACCAGATAAACCAGTGCTATTGTTGAAATTATGAGGAAAAAAAAAACAAAAAAAAAAAAAAAAACCCGTAAGTTTTCGAACGGATAGCCGGACTATCATGATTTGTACAATATACATTAAATAATGTAATTTTTCTAACTCTTATATAATGAAACCGTACTTTTTCGAACTAATCAACCAGATAAATCTGTGTAATTGTCAAAAATATGAAAAAATGAACAAGCGGTAAGTTTTTCAATTAATTGCCGCGATATCGGATGTAACGTAGTTCCCTCTCGAGATTAGTACAGCATGCAATAATTAATGCCATTTTTCGCTTATTACATAATGAAGACACATGAACATGTAGATGATGACGAAGGCTTACAATAATCCACCAGATAAACCTGTGCAATTTTTAAAAAATATGAAAGAAAGAAGGAGCCGTACCTTTACCGAACTAATTAGTTTTTCTACTCTTATACAATGAAGAAACATGAATATGTTGAAGATGAATAAAGATTGCAATAATCAAACAGATAAACCTGTGCAATTGTTATAAATATGAAAGAAATAAAAAGCCGTAATTTTTCGAACTAATTGCCGGACTATCAAAAGTTACGTATTAAGCGGGATTAGAACAGCATGAAATAGTTAATGTAATTTTTTCTTCTCATATATAATGAGATACCTGAATATGTAGATGATGATGAAAGATTACAATAATCAAAGAGATAAACCCGTGTAACTGCGAAAATTATGAAAGAAAGAACGTGCCATAAATTTTCGAATTAATTGCCGGACTGAAAGAAGTTACCTAGTACGCTCTGGGGATTACTAACTCATTCATTAATTAATAACATTTTTCAGCTTTTATATAATGATGATACACTAATATGTACAAAAAGAAGAAATATTGCAATAATCAAAAAGATAAACCTGTGGAATTGTCAAAATATGAAAGAAATAACGAGCCATAGCTTTTCGAAGTAAGTACCGGACTATCGGAAGTTACGTTGTACACTATCGGTATTAGTAGAGTATGCATGTATTAAGGTAATTTTACTTCTCATATATAAAGAAGATACACGAATATATAGAATAGGATGGAAGATTACTATAACCAACAAGTTTAAACTGTGAAATTGTTAAATATATGAAAGAAAGAACGAGCCGTAAGATTTGGAACTAATTGACGGACTATAATATATAATATATAATGAAGATACATGAATATAGAAAAGGTGAAGAAAGATTATAATAATCGTCCTAAATAACCTGCGGAATTGGTTAAAATATCAAAGAAAGAACGAGCCGTAATTTTCGAACTAATTGCCGGATTACCGGAAGTTACGTAGTACATGATGTATTAATTAATGTATTTTTCTACTCATATATAATGGAGATATATAAATATTTAGAAGCTGATATTACAATAATCAACTGGATAAAACTGTGCAATTGTTAAAAATATGAAATAAAAAAGCAACCGTAAGTTTTCGTACTAATTCTCAGACTATCGGATGTTAAGTACTACCCCCTCGTGTTTAGTACACGATGCATTAATTAACGCATTTTTCAACCCTTATATGATGAAGATACATGAATATATAGAAAATGAAGAAAGATTACAATAATCCACTAGATAAACCTGTGTGATTGTTAAAAATATGAAAGAAAGAACGTTT